>ML685793.1:4322075-4648246 GCA_007922175.1 Pelusios castaneus | reverse complement strand
GGCTGGGGGTGGACGGATAGGGTCTGGGGGTGGGTGAGGGCTGGGGTGGATGGATAGGGTCTGGGGGCAGGTCAGGTCTGGAGGCTGTAGCGGGACTGAGAAGGCGGTGGAAATAAGTCCTTTGCTGTTTAAAGCGTCTCACGCTGTCCTTTTTGTGAGCGCCGATCCCCCTGCACCCCGGAGGGCGGGGCCAGGCCGGGGCGCGACGCCCAGCGGGGTGTGACCGCCTCCCGCCGGGAAATGAAAGTAACTTCTTAGAAATACATTCGCTAGGCTACAACTTACTCGCCCAACCCGAGCCGCGGAGGAGACGCCGATTGGCTCCGGCCTCCTCCCATTGGTTGCGGCGAGTGTCGGTCCGTGGAGCTGGCAGGCGGGGCCGGTGCTGTCCGGGCAGAGCTGAGGAGGACTGGACGGGACGGGAAGCGCTCCAAGCCGGGACCGGGCCAGCTGCCTGTCCTGCCGCCGCCCTTGCCCCGCCAGAGGATGAGGAGGGCGCCTGGGGGCTCGCCGGCCACCTGCTGGGTGGCTTTGCTCGCAGTTTGCTGCTTTGCGCGCGGGGCAGCCACAGGTAAGGCGCCGCTGGACTCGGGGTTTTCCCGGCGTGTAGGCGCTCGCGCTCCTGCGGCCCCGGGGCAGGGCCCCCAAGAGCCCCGCGGGGAGCCGGGCCCGGGGAAGACTCGGGAGCTGGCAGGAGGAAAGAGGTGCTGCGTGTTCCTTTGCGCGTTAGTGGCAAGTTGAGGCACGGAGAGAGCGGAGTGGGCTGCCGGGCGGGGAGAGGGAAGACCCGCCAGCGGGAAGCGGTGTGCACCCCGCGGAGCGGGGGCGTCCAGTTGAGGAGCGAGGGGGGTCCCCAGAGGAGGCTGCGGGGTAGGTTAGAGCAGGGCTGCGTCCCTCCGTCTTTGACGGCTTATTCCCTTTTGCTTTCGTTCTCGCGTCACCTCCCCAGCCAGTCCCCTTTGGGGCTGCAGAAATAAAACCACTCACTACATGGAACCGACACACCCCAGGAAAAACCCAACTCCAAGGGATCGTCCAGCTTCCAGGTAACCCGAGAGAGGAGTTCCGCAGAATAGGAAAGTGATGCAGCCCTGTCGCTTGAGGGGACTTTAAGCTGTGCGGTTGTGTGTTCCCCTAGGCGTGGCAAAGCAAATTCTCCTGCTAGGATCAAGGAAGTAGAAGTTCAGTTTCGCTATAATATGGCAAGGCCAAACCAGTGTATTACCAGGAGGAGATGCAATTAGAGTAAAAGTACAAGCTAAGTATGGCTGCCTGCTTAATAATCCTAGTCATTTTCACTCTGAAGGAGCTGCTGCTAGGAAGGGACCTGTCCTGATGTGTTTAGAATTGGGGCAGGTGAGGTCCTTCTGTCTGTAGTCCCACTCCCAGGTGCTGGAAAGGCAGAGAAATTTTTCAGGGTGGATCCTGGACAGACTGGCTGCTGAGCTGTTCATCCAAAAGGGCACCTTTTAGAATATGAAATGTTCAAGGGGCAAATTAGCTCTCTACAGGGCCTTAAAATTTAAAATAGTCTAGGGCTGACTCTCAGGATATGCTTATGGTTCATCACAGGTGTAACAACCTGATGAATGTTATCATCTGATGTTCCTAAGAAAGGACTTTGAATTCATTCATAGCTCTACTGAAAAAAGATCCACAACCCTAAAACCACAATTACAGCTGTTTGTACTGGTGGCAGACTCAGCAGAGAGGCCAAAGACTGAGTTGAGAATGGGGACGGTCCCTCTAGATGAGAAATGAGGCATGTTGGTTGAAGTAGTGTAGGAAGCTTTCCTAAATACACTTATAAAAGACTTTTTGTTCGTTTGTTTCAAAATCCACTATGAGATGCAGTTTAGAATCAATTTGGCCCCAGTAAAGTCAATGAACAATAGAGGTGCCACTTCACTGATGTCCTGCCCTTAGCAGGAGTATCCTACACTTTTTCTAAGGCTTGGAAAAATCATATTGCCTTCAATCTTGGGATAACTTGCCACTGCTATAGGACAAAGAATGCTGCTTTTCGTGTGTCCAAGAGATAACCAAAATGCACAGTATATCTTTTTCTCTCTCCTTATTTCATATCAGGTACTAGTAAGGTACCTATAGGTATGGTATCTCAGGGCAAGTCTATACTGACGGTGGCAAAGTTGCCGCCGTCAGTGCAATCTTCAGTTTTCGATTGAGGCGTCTGTGTAAACACGCTCAATCAGTAACCGAACCGGAGCTGGAACGCCAGCTCTGTAACCGCACTTACGCTACACTGACCGGACGCCATTTCCGGTCAGCTTAGTGTCGTGTGTAGGGACGGTTTAAGAAGTCGGCGGGAGATACGCAAGGCATTTTATGTACCTTGCGTATATCCCATTGACTGCCGCCAAAAACAGCAGTAAGTGTAGACTAGAGCTAAGTGCTGACTACTTCTCAGTTGTAATTTTCTGCAGATGTTACAAAATAGTCAAATTCTGACAAGAGAAGCATCGCAGCACTAGTGGATTCTTAAGCTAAGGTTCTTTGGTATCTCCCTGTTTTGCATGCTAGTGGAAATACAATCTTATTTAAGACTCATAGCTACGTAGGGCTGAAAAGGACCTTAAGAGGTTATGACAGGCCAGACCTGGATGGAACTGTGACCCCATTCATCAGGGGCCCTGCCACAATGTCTGGAGTCAGGAGCCAAGTTCAGCCAGCCTCATGAGACAGGAGCCACAGGAGCTGCTGCTGTGGGATGAATGTGAAGTGGACTTGCTCTGCATCCTTCTCCTGCAGGGGTAGGACCCAGCCCACTTAACTACTGAAAGAGTGGGGACATGCATACTCATCTGTTAGCATGGTTATGTCTATACTGGGGGTTTGCAATCATAACTATCAGCTGGGGTATGTGATTTTTTCCTCCCCCGCTCCTAGCTAACATAACTATAAGAGCTCCTCTCTACAGGGAAAGGCTTACTATAATACTGCTATATTAAAACTGGTATAAACCTGTGGACACTTTTATTCTGGTATAAAAATTGATTTTTTCAGTTTAGCTTCATATTCTTCCCTATTGACATAAGATGTATCGATAAAGGACCAGTCAGTATCTGCATGGGCAGTTATACTGGTGTAACTATATCCTTTTAAATTCACATTGTAGGTTATACCAAAAACTTTCCATATAGACAAAAATCTAAGTCACTCTTCAAAATGGGACCTCAGCCCCTAAGTAAGTTCAGTGGTTCCTAACCCTTCCGAGTGAAAGCCCTACTGGGGAACACTAGGTAAAACACACACCTCCCCCAGCCCCATGACTTCGCTCACCAGCCATAAAGATATATCTCTATGAACACACATAACATTACATTACATAAATAATAATAATAATAATTAATAAATTATTCTTTCCTGAACAAAAAGCTAAGCCTTCTCTAGTATAGCCATCACCGTATGCATGTGGCCCTGCCTCTTCCCATCTCTTATGAATTGAAGGTAATAGAGGTAGGCCCTGGCTCGTGGCCCCCTCCCCACTAGCTAGGACTGCTCCTTTCTTGCCAGGCACCTGGCCGATGCGGCGTGGTGGAGCACTGCTTCTCCACTTGGGCTGGTGTGGAGTTTGGGGGGCTAAATGACCTCAATATTACTGAAGCCTTATGGATCCCATGTAATCTTTGGGCCCCACCCAAAGGGGTCCTGCCCACCATGTTGGGAACCATTGAGTTAGATACTTTAGAAAATGTTACCTTACTCCTCAGGCTGGTAAGAGTTGGGTAAATATTTCAAGCTCAGTTATTTGTTTCGTTTTATGATTGCATGCACATTTCCTAATGGGAAAATTATGCAATATTATATTATGATGATTATTAATTATTATTACTGTAGCAAACAAGAACCCCAGTCTGGATGGGGATCCCACTGGGCAGGACACCGTACAAACACACAATAAGAAACAGTTCCTACTGACTAGCAGATGATGATGATGATGATGATTAATGATTTATTACAACTTGTTTATGAACTACACACAGGCATGAAAACAAGATCCTTGACCCGCACAGTTTGCAAATTAATCAAAGGTCTGAACCAGTGTGCACTGAAGTCAATGGGCTTAGGTCGGGCCTTGAATTGTAAACTCATTTTATGAGCATTTAGAAAGAGTTATTTTTGTTTTGTTAACAGAGACATTTCACTAAAGAAGATGGAATTAAAGGTGCTGCTAACACTTGGGTTTATGTAAATTATGCCAGTGTACAGTGTAGTCGTAGGTGTACTGTAGTTGCTAGTCCTTTCTGGTAGAGTATATCAGAACTTGTCTTCAGTTTTCAAAACAAAATTTCCCATGTATGTCACATATTTGTGTTTATATACAGGTAATGGCGCATTTACCATTCGCCATGAAAAAACCAGCAAGTGCCTACAAGTTAAAAACTCACAGATAGCGGCAGCAGACTGCAAGGACCCAAATGAGATTTTGTGGAAATGGGTCTCCCAAAATCGCCTTTTCCACTTGGGATCCCAAAAGTGCCTTGGATTAAATATAGCCAAACCAGAATCTCCTTTGAAAATGGTAAATTGTGACTCACAACTTATGTTATGGTGGCGATGTGTTGATGCTGCCATCTTTGGTGCATCCCAGTACAAGTTGACTTTAAAGAACAATGTTGTGACTGCAAGTATAAATTCATCGGACATCTGGAGAAGAAGTAACTCCTCTGATGATATTTGTGAATACGCTTACCATGGTAAGTCTGTGGTTTTGGTTTTCTTCTGGAAGAAGTAGGGGATGTGGTCATGAGTCTGTGGGAGTATGTTGACTCTTAAGTGTTTGAAAGACTGATAAACTAATGGAATGTTTGCTGCAGAGAGATAATGTTCAGGTACTTCAGATTTGTAAAATGGAATCTACTGATTAAATACACTAGAGTGTTGCCAAGTAAAAGGCTAGATTTTTTTACTCGTCCACCTACCATTATTTTGATAATATTCCTTTAACATATTAAACACTAGCTGTCCTCTAGCAGGACTGTAGTTTATGGCCTGTTCCTCTCCCTATTTAAGTCAATAGGAGTTTTACCATTATCTTCATTGAGACAAGGATTTCAAGGTTTTTTCTTTCCCTACAACCCTAAATCTCTTGTAGTACTACTGACTTGTAGGAGTGGTGATGTGTAATATCATCAATATTTTTTACATTTAAATAAACAATATTTTGAATCATGATAATTGGTGCTTAAGTTACTGTGGGAAAGTTCACAAGCAAATAGTTTTTCATAGGGAAAGTGTGGAACAAGCTACTTTTCCCCACGGTATTGTTTTAACTTTTACTATATAGATAGGCCCTTAATACAAAGCCACGAACTGCTTGGTTTAAAAAAAAAGAAAAAAAGGCCTGGATTATAGCTTTGGCACAAGTCCTGTTTAAAAGATAAAACACAGATGCCTGCAAGGGTAGTGCACAGAAGGAACAACTTTTTGTCTTTTATAGAAAAACAAATGAGTCGGGTGGCTCTTTTAAAGACTAACAAATTTATTTATTGTGCAATAAATACGTGTCTTTATAAGTGCCACCAGACTCCTTGTTTGTTTTGCTGAACTAGACTAACACAACTACCTCTTTGGAACTTGTCTTTTATAGGTTATTCTCTTCTGTCTAGGACAAGGGAAATAGTCAGCCCACTGTGCAAAGACAACAAAATTAATAGTTCAGTGCCAGACTGTTGCTGAGCTGATTGGAAGATATCATGTAATATGTTCCAAAACTCTATTATAAATTGTTATATTTGTTCATATTCATGATTAAAATACTTTGCATTGATGATGCACACAAATAAAGACAGTCCCTGCTTGTCTTTCAGAATCCCAGGGGCTTTTTCTTCTTCACTCTTCTCCATCAGAGACTCTTTGCCTCCTGGGCCAAACAGCCTGCCCAAATTAATGCTATTGCCATAGCTGGAATAACCTATTATAGAGCTTCTGATTTCCAGTTTTATTCAATAAACACGAATAAAACACACCCAATATGGGGGCGGAGGGAGGAGTGGAGAGCGAGAAAGAAATTGTCTTATCCAATAAACACTGGAAATTGTTACCTGTATCTAAGGACTTGTATAGGTGGAGCAGTAATGTGAGCTATGAAGGTGTGATTTCTAAAGTTAACTACTGTGTTGCCCTTTCATTGGTCCATGTTGCCCTGGCTGGTGCACACTAAAGGTTCCCTAGCAGGTTTCAAGCAACACTTTAACATAGTGGTGCTTGAAACAATACTTTGTTAAATGTCACTGGGAACATTACAAAGAGATTACTCATTAAAGTAGCATATACTGTAATGAATAATATAATAATAATGTATAATACTCATATCAGCATATATAAAAAGAAAACCCTGAAAACCCTTACCTACATGTACATAAAACTCAAAAAGTACTAAAAATAACCCCCCCACAAGGAAATTAATATATCTTGAAAAACAAAAGTCCTATGTATTATTGTTTGTATTCGTTGTTGTTATTTACAGTACCTTGCCTCAGACAGGGCTGCATTGTGTAAGGTGCTGTACAGACATATGATGAGAAGGATGGTACTGGACCCCAAAAATCTATACAAGCTACATATATGACAAAATATAACAGATAAATGCAGCAGACACATGAGGGAGTGCAGAGTGTCAATGAGACTATTAGGTTTAGCATAAGGAGCAGTGGTTAAAACACACCAGCTGCCTTATTATTGGGAAGTGTTTTGTAGGCATTATGCCGGAAAAGAATTTGTAGGAGGGGTTTAAAGGAGGACAATGTGTCAGGTTTATGAATTTATCCAGAGAGCTCTTGTGATATATACTCACCATACTCAGCACTCTTTTTACAACTATCACCACCATAGTATCTGAGCCCCTCGCAATCTTCACGACACTCGTATGAGGTAAGGAAATAATAGTATCCCCATTTACAGATGGGGAACTAAGGCACTGAGACACAGAGGTATTTAAGCGAGTGCCTGAAGATGCAAGTAAGTACTGAGGCTCAGCCCTTCAAAGATATTTAGGTGGATGATCTGGGCCCTAGTCTGATTTACAAAATGTCTGCATCTTTAGATATCTAAATATCTTTGTAAATTTAGCCCTAAGTAACTTGTTCAAGGTCACACTGGAAGGGTGTAGTTGAACAATGGTCTCCTGAGTCTCAGTCCAGTGCCTTATCTAGTAGAGCCATGAGGGCAAAAAACCTAGTCGGCTTCAAAACTGAGCTTAATAAATTTATGGAGGGGATGATCTGATCGGACGGCTAGTTTGGCAATTGACTGACCTTTGACTACTGGTGGTGGAAATGCTAGTGTACTGAGATGAAACGTGAGATGGGGTGAGTTCTAAGATCTTACGGAGAATTCTTTCTTGGGTGTCTGGCTGGTGAGTCTTGCCCACATGCTCAGGGTTTAACTCATTGCCATCTTTGGGGTTGGAAAGGAATTTTCCCCCAGGTCAGATTGTCAAAGGCTCTGGAGGTTTTTTCCCCTTCGTCTGTAGCATGGGGCACAGCTCACTTGGTGGTAGATTCTCTGTACCTTAAAGTCTTTAAGCCATGATTTGAGAACTTTAATAACTCAGTCATAGGTTTATTGTGGGAGTGGATGGCTGTGAACTGTATTGTGCAGGAGGTCAGACTAGATAATCATATCAGTCCCTTCTGAGCTTAGAGTCTGTGAGTCTAGAGCATTTTTCCTTCCCTTCAAGAGATTCCCTGATCAGAGATCTACTGAGGGACCCCTTCTTCCTCTCCCTGATTCTTGCTTTTTGTTTAAGTTTTGTTTAGACTCTCAGGGGAATCCTGAAAGTCATATAGCTCTTTGCAATTAACAGAAGGAGCTGTCACTTGTCTTAGGCCATGTGTACACTTCGGACTTTTGCTAGCAAAACTGTGTTGGTCAGGGTTGTGATGTCATTGGATCCCTGACTGATATAGCTGTGGGGGCAAAAGCCCTACTGTATGTGTAGTTATACTAGCAAAAGCACCGTTTTGCTGTGTCCGTTCTGGGAGAGCTTTGCCCAGTATGTTACACCAGATATATCAGCAAAGTGCTTCTAGTGTAGACTAGCCTTGGGAGAAAGTTGCTGCAGGTCTCAGTGTTTCTTTAGCGTATCTTCACTAGTTGACTAACAATCTGTCATACAGAGAATAACTTGCCCCTGCATGAGGAAGATGGGAGTGCTCTGATCATGTTTAATGCTATAGCCATAATGACCCAGATTAACATGACAGTCAGATTTAGCACAGTATTGTCTCTGACCCTGGGAGGATATGTTGTATTTATTGCTTCTGAGAAGGGAGTATTTTGTGCAGTACCTCTGTAAGCCAACAGGCATGGAGCCAAATTTGGGTTGGGTAAAGTATTCTGTAAGAGTCCTTTATGGGTGATATTTTGCAACTTGCATTAGACTGGGCAGAAAGTAATAGCAGTTAACAGTAATATACAGCATTTCCACGTTTGTTTAAAGGGACATCATCATCTTGAAATCTAATCCAGGGTCCCATAAGGGGTATGGTTTACGTGTGGCCTCAGAACTCTTGGTGGTTCTTTGTGGCTAGCTGGTTCCAACTCCTTATAGAAAGAAACGGGAACAAAAGGAGAAACTAATTAAGGTGATGATCCTGCAAATACTTTTATGCATGCTCTACATTACATGTGTAAAGAGTCCTATTGAACTCAATGGGGTTACCGAAATGCATGAAGTTAAACGTGTGTTCTCACAGGATTGAGGTGTAAGTGATCATATAAGCAGCATTATGAAACTGGCTAAGGCACAGAATAATGCCTGGAGAGGAGGGAAGAACTGAAAAAATATTTTTCTTTAATCTCTTCTAGTTATAGTATTTTGTGTTATTTGTAACAATAGAGTACAATATTCTTAGACAGCAGTGTGAAATAGTAATTAAGTTAACTGTCTCCAAATAAGTCCTGGCTTTTATTTGCTATTCCTATCTTGCTTAAAAAACCCATCACAGGGGGGAGTTTTAGATTATTCATTCATTATAATGTTTTTAGAATTCAGATTTCTCTTTCAAATGCTAAATCTGCTATTTGATTGATTTTTCTACAGAGATCTATACGAAGGATGGGAACTCCTATGGAAGGCCCTGTGAATTCCCCTTTCTATTTAATAACACATGGTATCATGACTGCATTCGGAATGAAACACACACGGAGGGTGAATGGTGTGCCACAACCTACAATTACATTCAGGATGGCAAATGGGGAATCTGCTTAAAACCAGGCACGTAAGTTTTCTAAATAGCTATCCTAATGGAGTATTGCAGTTTTGTGTGTGTGCAGCTCCATTTTATGGCACAATATCTGCATGCTAAACTCTTTCAGTTAGGTCTCACTTATATTGGAACATTAACATAACAATCAACAACAATATACTCTGTAATTTGAGTAATTTTAATATACAACTAACATACTTCCTTGCATTTTCCTCTATATTGCAGTAATGTTCACAAAAATATTTGCTAAAACCCAAATGCAGTTTCTGTTCTGCCATAGTTACCGGCATTATGTGCTTGCATTAAACAGAGGATGGTTGTCGTGACACCTGGGAACAAGATCCAGGTTCTGAAAGTTGCTACCAGTTAAACACACAGTCTGTTCTTTCTTGGAAAGAAGCCTATGTATCATGTCAAACACAAGGGGGAGATTTACTGAGCTTCACAAACGCAAGTGAATTAAGTTATATACAAGGTAAGTTTAACTGTCCATAATAAATCCATGATATGGCGTGTTTGCAGCAGAATATCAGGAAACCCTGACAAGTAGAGTAACTTCAGGTAGCATTAACATTCTCTGGCATTTCTTGGAGGTATAACTTCTTTGGTAGGAGTGAATTACTAATCTTAGATTTTCTAATATAGCTCATCTGATTGTACTATAGAGTTTATGAATGTAAACAAGAATAAAAGGACAGTGTCTGCCAAAAAAAAAAAATGCAGAATGGCTCAGCATGAGAGTTTAGTGTCAGTGCAGTGCATGGGATCCAGGCTTGGATCTGGAAATCAAATAAATTATATCCATTCTAGCAGTGCACTCATTCCTTGAGTGAGAGGCTGTCTTGTGCCATTGTCATGTAATCCCTTGTACAGCCATAAAGGATTTTATTGAGGCATGGAGTGGAGGAGGTGTCACTGTGCTTTTGAGAATATGGGAGGATAAAGCAAGCAGCTTCTGTAGGGAACAGGAGGATGAGAACTACAGAATTCTGTAACATAATAAGGGCCAAATTCTACCTGAGGACCTTAACTTTCTCTTATTTCAGTAGACATTGCACATCCCTATTCAGTGACAAAATGTTTCTCTACTGAACATGTTTTCAGTTAGCTCTTTAATTTAAAACCAGTTGTTTAATAAATGAACATAGCTTTAATTAATCATTTTCAATTATAAATTCCAGGTAAAGATGGCATTGCAGAGACCTTTTGGATTGGCTTAAACCAACTGGACATTTCTGGAGGTTGGCAGTGGTCAGACCACACACCCTTGAACTTTCTTAACTGGAATCCAGGTAACCATCTTTTTAATTAAATGAACCAGTATTCATAACACACACTGAAATTTTATTTTTCATCAGGGCTATCAATTAATCACAGTTAATACATGCAATTAATGTGAAACAAATTAACTAGAATAGATTTTAAAAAATAGTCACGATTAATTGCAATGTTAATGACAGAATACTAATTTAAATTTATTATAAATATTTTTCATGTTTTCTACTTTTTTCTAATATATTTAATTTCAATTACTACATAGAATACAAAGTGTACTGTGCTCACTTTATATTATTTTTATTACAAATACTTGCCTTATAAAAAAGATAAACAGAAATAGTATTTTTCACTTCACCTCATACAGATCTACTCATTCCTACTTCTCGTTCAGCCAATTGCTAAGACAAACCAGTTTGTTTACATTTACAGAAGATAATGCTGCCGGCTTCTTATTTAGAGTGTCACATGAAAGTGAAAACAGATGTTTTCATGCACTGTTGTAGCTGCTGTTGCAAATGTTTACATGTCAGATATGCTAAACATTCAGGGGCCCCTTCATGCTTCAACTTATGGGTGCCATAATTTTACATTGGTTTATTTTTGAGTACAGTGCAGTTATGTAAAAAATACTCTACATTTGTTAAGTAGCACTGTCATGATAGACTGTAGTACAGTCCTTGTGAAGTTGAGAAACATCCTTAAATGTTTTTTCTTAAAAGATTAATCTTACTATCTGCAAAAAATATTTTAAATTATGGAAAATTCTGGTCAATAAAATTCCAGTGAACAAGACAACTTTTAAAACCACCTTTAGTTGTTTCCATATTGGTTCAGCTCCATAATCCTTTGACAATTTCTTCATCCCAGTGGCAGAATGGATAAGACTTCCTGCACAAATTGTGGAATTCAAAGATATGATTATCATATTATCATAACTCCTGTTACACTGTTATGTGAAGACATAAATTTAACAGCATATAAAGTAATACATATATGCAAAGGTCTTGGGATAAATTGCTGTAGAAGCCTGACTTGTGCAGTTAAATTCTTAACTTTAAGATTACATTAACTTGTGGTTTCTTAGGAGGTGAGATAGAAAGACAAATTTTGGAAAATGTACATCTTAATTGCCCAAAGTTCCACTGAAATCAGTGAGGGATTTGCTCAGTTAAGTACCCTGGAATTTGGAGTCTTGCATTTGAAATCTGGTTTTATTTGTTGTGGTTATTTCTGAGAATCTTTGTTGGAATTTGAATATGAATACTGAGGCTAAGACAACAGAGTCTTGTGGCACTTTTAAAGACTAACAGATTTATTAATCGCATGAACTTTCAAGTCTAGTCTTTTTAAACTGAATTCTCTCTTTTTCTGGCTTATTGAATAGTTTCTTGTTCCATCAGAGGGTGGCTGTTTGAGGAAGCAAGTGAGACAATGTATAAGACATGGCTTTTGTGAGAGTTCATTATTTTTGATAAATTTGCCACATAGAGCTTTTTATAAGATTTGCCACATGAAGCATTTTCTTTTATCATCTCTGCAAAGTCTAAGGACCAAGCTCTGTCACTTCTACATGAGTCACATCTAAAGCCACAAGTATGTGTGACTTCACTGGGAATATTTGCGAAGCAAGGTGCTACCCCTCATGAGTAATTGTGGCAAAATCTATTCTCAGTTATCTGACAATCCAAACCGTGTAGCTCAAAAAATAAAAACTTACAGGTCTTAGATGGGAAAGCCCAATAAATTACAATCTGACCCACTTTCTGTTGAGGTCAATGGCAAAACTCCCAATAACTTCCAAATCTGCAGGATTGAGTCCTTAATCAAGAAACCAAATTATTCTTTTAGCACCAGTCTCCAGACAACAGCGAGAAGTGATCAGGAAGTACAATGTATTGAAATATTTGCTGTCTCACTTCTCATAAAGACAGAAAAACTTGATGATAAAACATAAAGCAGTGTCTGTTATCAAATGATTTTGGTGGCAAATGTAGTCATTTTCATTTTGCTTTTACTGTGCTTATTGTATTAATACCACCTTTCTGTTTTTGTAAAAAGTATATTGGTAGTTTCTGATTAAAATGAACAGGGTATTTGTAACTGAATGATTGCAAAGAATACACAAAGAAACTTAAGAGTTAACTTTGACTTACAGTTATTTCATTAATTCGTTTCCGTCTATCTGTTGGTTTATATCATAGCTCAAATGTTGTGTTAATTGTAGTTTAAATAGAACATTCTGCTTGGTCTTGTGGTTAAAGTACAGGACTAGGAATGAGGATTTCTTGGTTTTTTCAGAAAGCTTCCTGTAAAATAAGCCTCTGAGGCCTAAGACTGTAAAGTGCATTGTATTATTATTAAGTACAGAAGTACAAAGTATTATTATTGCATCAAAAAGTGTGAGACATAAGAAGCAATCATCGCTTTCACTGTATATGAATCTGCTCTCTTACATGTAGTTTTTTCTCTCCCAAAGACATGCAAAACGCATCTCCTTTGGATGGGTCAAGTTGTGTGGCGATGACTGCTACTTCGGGTCAGTGGCAAAGTTACCACTGTGAGAATCCACTTCCATATGTCTGCAAAAAGCCACTTAACTATACAAAATCAGAAATACCAGGTAATCCACCCCATGTGTCTGCGTCTTGGTCAATTAGTTATATAGGCTACTTGAAATATGAGGCTAATGTCCACTGCTGCTATAATGATCTGCCAGTGTTAAAATAATGGTCTTCTCCCAACTGTGACCACATCAGCCTCCTTCCCCAAAATCCCTTTGCACTCTTTTACTACATCAGACTCAAACTTCTTGCCTCCAGTTTCAAGATCATGCAGTATTATCTCTGACCCTCATCTCTCATTTCCTCCTATACTCAGACATTCCCTGAGCACTTCCCCAGTTGCCTCCTCTATCCTGCTCTTTCCCCATTCTCAGTGTGTCTTCTTTCATACTTTGGAATTCCCTGTTTTCCAGGCAGACTTTCTCATTCAAATCCCTCTGAAAACTCGTTCCTCTTACAAAGCTGGCCCGTATTGACAGGATGTATGTTTTAGCTGGAGCATAGGGAACCTGATTCAAATTATTGACTCCATTAGCTTTGTATCAAACTCAGACTTGGAAGCCACAAACTTCTGGGTTGATGTCTGACCCACTGCATAATCTGTACCTCTTATACCCCCTTCAGAGGGGTGAACTGAGAGGAAGTTAGTGTCTGTACAGAGCTTTGAAAGTGCAAACTAGAGAAGAAGTTAGCTAATTGTTGATTGGAAGGTGACCTCATTACTGGTCATGTCCCCACACCTCCCATACCTGAAGTGAATTCTGATGTTTGATTTTGTCCAAGGTAGTATGTAAGTTCTTTGAGTCAGCCTCTATGTCTGTTCTTCTGGTTTATAAAATACTTGTGTAGTGCTTAAGTATTCAATAACCTCTGGAAAGCTCTGACAGTCTGTATGAAATAGTAAGTTTAGTCACTGGAAAATCCCACTGTACCACATATAATTATTTAAAATGAATGTATGTTGTGTGCTGTGCTTTAAACCAGTAAAGCTGGATACTCAAATATTCAGCCTCATTGGTGGTTGAGACTATTTACAGCAAATCCACTTTGGATAAAATGATAGTAAGTTCTTCAGGGCTAAGACTGGGATTTTTTGTGTGTGTTCTCAGCATCAATTTTGAATGAGTTCTTGAAAATATAAATGTAATATAAACATGTAAAATATAACATATAAATAATAGCATGCATTCCTTCGGAATCAAGTTGTTGAGGCTGAGGGAGTGATATATGGGTGGCCCGCTACTCAAGCAGCAGCTTTGGTTTTTAGCTGCGTGTTCTAATGTCGTTTCAAGGGAAGATGTGGCAGTGCTCATTGTTTTTCTGATAAACATCTTTCACTTACATCACAAGCGTAATGGATAACTTTGACTCTCCACTGCAACTAGCTGCTTTTTCTTTTCCCCTTTGCTACCACACAAAAATATTTCTAATCACTAGTATGGTTTCTCCCCTTCTCATCCAGCTAGATCATAGAATCTTAGGGCTGGTAGGAACCTCATGAGGTCATCTAGTCCAACCCCCTGCTAAAAGCAGGACGATTCTGACTAAATCATCTCAGCCAGGGTTTTGTCTAACTGGACCTTAAAAGTTTCCAAAGACGGAGATTCCACCTCCCTAGGTAACCCATTCCAATGCTTCACCACCCTCCTAGTGAGAGAGTTTTTCCTAATAGCCAACCTAGACCTCCCCAGCTGCAACTTGAAACCATTGCTCCTTGTTCTGAACAGTCTAGCTCCCTCCTCTTTGGAGCACCTCTTCAAGTAGCTGAAGGTTAGTGTCAAATCCCCCCTCAGTTGTCTCTTCTGCAGACTAAATTAGCCTAGTTCAGGGGTAGGCAACCCCCGGCACGCGTGCCAACAGTGGCACACGAGCCCATCTGGAGCAGCACTCGGCATCCCTCGGCATCCTCTGTGGCGCCACAGAAATTGCCATTCCTGCCACCAAAAACACTCCAAGTGGCTTCTTTCAGGGGTGGCTGCAGTGCAGAGGTCCCTGCCATGTCCATGCCCCAGGCATACCATGTAAAGAAGCTGCTCAGAGCGGCTCCTCTCTGTGGTGTCCCGCTGCCAAAAGGAGTCACTCCAGGCAACTTCTTTCCATGGTGTGCCTGAGGATAGGGGTCCCCAGGCATGCTGCCGAGAAGAGCCATTCCAGGTGCCTTCTTTCCACGAGTGGGCTGTTGGCACCAGCTGAGGGTTGAGGAGGAGGGGTCAGCCGACCCCTGGCCTAGTTCCTTCGGTCGCTCCTCATAAGTCATGTGCCCCAGCCTCCTAATCATTTTCGTTGCCCTCCGCTGGACTCTTTTTAATTTGTCCACATTCTTTCTGTAGTGGGGAGCCCAATACTGGACACAATATTCCAGATGCAGCCTCACCAATGCTGAATAGAGGGAATAATCACATCCCTCGATCTGCTGGCAACACTCCTACTGATGCAGCCCAATATGCTGTTGGCCTTTTTGGCAACAAGGGCACACTGTTGATTCATATCCAGCTTCCTGTCCACCATAACCCCCAGGTCTTTTTCTACAGATAGAGATGGATGGGTGGTTGGATGGATGGATCTTTCTTTCTGATCCCTGGCTTAGGATCCAACATTGTAAGAGCTATGTTACTTGTTTTTATTAACATTTCCTCTTTCCATTTATTTTAAATCAATGAAGATAGTAATAAGTGTGTGACGTATAGCTATGCAGAGATCAGAGCTTCTTCTGTGTGCTTCTGTTGGAGCGGTTCCTGTTCCATGAGAAAAGAACTCGAACAGGACCACAGAAGTAGACCTTTGTTCCCCTCTCACAAGATCAGAGGAAATAATCTGGGACAATGAGACCATAACCAGAGAAAGAGGGAATATTAATAATTACCTGCTGTGTAAAACACATTCTATTTGCTCTTATTTGGAAACTTCAGGGTTCTGCAAGAAAACACTTAACAAAATTTTGGTTTATACAATAATTTGCATAACTCACATTGCACATAATCCACATTCTCTTCGATCTCAGATGTTTGGACATACTTGGAGATTCGGTGTGATTCAGGCTGGCTTCCATACAATGGTTTTTGTTATATGTTGATGAATAACCAGGCAACCTGGAATATGGCAGATCAGTTTTGCAAAGGAAACAAAAGTGACCTCATCAGCATACATTCTTTAGCAGATGTTGAGCTGGTTGTTACCAAGCTTCATAATGGTAAGTTTTTGGATAGTTGATGTAAACAATTAGTGTTTAATGCTATAGGCCATAAATGCTGAACCAACACAAAACAACGTTTAAAAGGAGTGACTAGATTGTGGGTTATAACCAGCAGTCAGGAAGTGACCTTCCTCTCACTCATGTAGGGTGACCAGGTGTCCCCATTTTATAGGGATGGTCCCAATATTTGGGATTTTGTTTTGTGTATGTTACCCTTTCCCAATCCCTTGTCTTGATTAATCATTTTACACTCATGGGTCGTCATAATAGAGCTGAGTATGGCTATTGCAGTGCTGTCCGTCCCACCATATTAACTTTGTTGGAAGAGCAAAACTAAATAGCTCCATGAAGCCAAAACTTAATATATCAATAGTTGAGATAGAGAGCTTCAAGGCCAGATCCTCAGCATGTCTACATTGGTGTAGTTCCATTAACTTCAGTAGTATTGCTATGTTGACTTCAGTGAAGTAAGCTCATCCACATTAACTGAGGAACTGACTGAAGATAATCAGCATCTCTTAAGGAAACTATTTTTTTCTCCAAAGCTTTTTAGGGTTGTTTACTGTGTGTTTTAGGCGTAGGCTTATGTTTATCTTTTATTTTATTTTGTTTTATTATATTTGTTTTAAATAGTATCATGATAGTTCTTCATTCAAATCTATAAAGTTACTTGAATTATTTCTTGAGTATAGGTCATTGCGCTAACATCCCCACTGCTGCTGTCTAAATCTGAGGATTCTTTCTATTTTTGGATTAGTAGTAATCTTGCTTGTATGTATAAACTTCACATAGACGGTAACAAAAAGCAGTTATTTATATTCATAAATAATAATAAAAACAAATGGCAAAAAACGTTTTGCAGCAGTCTCAAATCCCTGATGTCATTGTGAGAATGGGACTTGAGAATAATGCAGTGCGTTCTGAGAAGTGAAAGGTTTGGGGGCTTCTGTAGTATTTTGCATGCTGTTAAATCTGCATTTTGTTGGTTTCATTTTCATTTGCAATGATCTTATTTACTAAACTAAAGCTATATTCTTATCCCCATTTTGACTTTAGAAATCAAAGAGGAAATATGGACGGGTTTCATGAATAAGGACATTCCTGCTTTGTTTAAATGGTCAGATGGGTCCAAAGTGGTTTTCACATACTGGGATCAGAATGAACCAAAAATTCCTTTTAACAGCACCCCTAACTGTGTATCCTACTCAGGAGAGGTAAGAACCCAATGTTCTTTCAGTTATAGTAAATGCAGTGTTATGTGGTGCATGTGTGAATGAAGGAGAGAGAAAAAATCAAATATAACTGAGTCATCTTTGATAGATAAAGAAATATAGGGATAATGAAAGCAAATCTCTTCATTTCAGAAATTATTATTTGACACTATTTTTAAAAAGAAGATTGATTGAATTATTTAGCCAAGGTTTGCATACTTTGTATCCTGGGTCCCCTATGTGTGTCATGGGCTGCAGGGGAATTAAAAGAATCATAGAAACTGGAAGGGACCATGAGAGGTCACTGAGTCCAATCCCCTGTATTCATGGTAGGACCGAGTACCCTCTTAGACCATCCCTGAGAGGTGCTTGTCTAACCTGTTCTTAAAAACTTCCTATGATGGAGATTCCACAACCTGTCTAGACACCTTATGCCAGTGGTTAATCACCCTGACAGTTAGGTTGCAATTCTCAGATTTTGCCACTAATAGCTGCTGTTTTGGCTGCTGCTGAAGGACAGCTAGTTGCTTCTCCTGCACCTGCATGTAGTTTTCAATCCTGCTCAGCCTTCTAAGTTATTGCTTACCAGCTCCTTGTTCTGTCTAGGTGACAGACAGCCAAGAGGAAATCAGGCAGGAGTACAGAGAGGTGGAGTCAGTCTCAGTCAATTCCCAGAGGCTTGTTGTTGTACTATGAGCATCTTAGTCCTCACCCTTCTGAGAAGGGGTAATGAGAAACTTGTAGTGGCTGAGGGAAGAAGGGAGATCATGGCTGGTAGAAGGCAGTAACGGGAGTGACTAGAAGGGACAGAAGTCTTGATAATGCTGCAGAGAGGGGAGCAGGCCATAGCCATTCCCCTGAAGCAGACCTACTAGCTAACTCACAAATATTCACAATTGGTAGCAGGCTCCCAGGCCTTCCCCAAGGAGACCAGTGAGGGGGAGCAATGGAATCTGTGGGGAGGGAGAGATAATATTGAGGCTGGCTTAGGGCTTGGGCGGAAGTTTCACTGATTTTGATAGCACCTAGACTTTTGCATACTTATCCAAACAAATTGTATGAGCAAGTTCTGAACTTTAGGGTTTCTGTATCATGACTTTTATACATTTAAAATCACAACAGGGGGATTTTACTGGCTACTATTTTGGACAGCATTGCGTTATGAGGAAATGCCATTGTATGTTGATGTTACAATGCCATGTACAGAGAAGGTGCAATTTAGGGCAGTTTGGAGTTGGAGGGAATCACCTGGTGAACCTGGAGGAGCTACTGAATGCTGTTATGACCAGCGGAATTGGTGTCTTAATAAGGCCTCCTAGGACCTTCTTTAACTCAGAAGCAATGAGGAATCCATGTAATGCTTAGATAAATGGCAGTTGAGCAAGAAGAAGAGGCAGCACTAGTGGGGGATAGTAGAACACCTTGCAGACACAAGTAAGTCACATAGGCAAAGTTAATCAGGCTTTTTATAGGGCCAATAAGCAAGAGATTCTATAATCCTTAAAGGAGCAAAAGCCAGGAAATGCTGATGCACTGGAAGAGTCCCCACAATTTAAATTGGCGTATGTCTGCATCACACCAGTGGTTTTAAACCAAAGTATAGAGAGAAATAAATTCAATTTTGAAAGTCTTGAGGGTTTTTTGAAATTCCTTTTTTCCTCCTTTCTAATAGTTGGGTCGGTGGAGAGTCAAATCTTGTGAAGAGAAACTGAAATATGTGTGCATGAAAAAAGGAGAAGTTTTGAATGAAACAACATCTGATAATCCTTGTTCCCTGAAAGAGGTAATAACTAATAGTGGCAGTGATTTTAAAAAGTGTGATTCTTCTACCCTACCACAATGTAAAATGCTGCTTTTATTTCTTCTTTTTTTAGAGTTCTGTTTTTTAAAAGATTTTATCCAGTATTTGATAGTCCTAGTTTTAAAAAGATACATCCAAGTAGTTTAGATCCAAAATGACTTCATTAAAAATTCTCTTATTTGGTAGGCATTGTCTTTTATAATTCTTCCTGCTGTTCATTGAGAAGTATATTGGACTACGGGCAAGCAGTTTTAGGCACAACCTATAAGCTGTGATACTGTATTTCTTTATTTAAAAAAAATACATTTTTGGAAGCCCCAAGTTTAAGAGAAGTCCTCTTTTAAAACAGGCCATAACACATTTGAAGACTATGATCAGCTCTCAGTTTGTAGAGTAAAAATATGCAGTTTTCTTAGCCTTTCTGCGTAGGTCAGATTTTTCTCAATTTTTTTATCATTTTTGTTCCTCTTCTCTGGACTCTCTCCAGTTTGTCCACATCTTTCCTAAATTGTGACTCCCAGAATTGGATATAGTACTCCAGGGTGCTTTTTTGGTGGTGGTGGTGGTGGGGGGGGTTTGTTTTTGTTTTTTTTAAAAAAGGTGCTGGTACTCAGCCAGGGATTTGGGGCCATCGGCAGCAGCGGCAGGAACCAGGGCTGCATCGCTGAGGAAAAAAAGGTGCCAGTACTCAGTACCCCCGAGAACCATCACCAAAAAAGCCCTGGTGCTGTTGCTGAAGTGTCACCAGTGCCCAGTTGAACAATTACCTCCTGTGTCTTAATACAACACTTTTTTCTTAATATATCACAGATTTATATCAGCCTTTTTTTCAACTGCATCACATTGACTCATATTCAGTTTGCTGTAATCTTATGAGCAAACTAGGGAAATCTGCTATAACTCCTAAATCCTTTTCAGCAGTACTACCATGTAACCAGTTATTTCCCATTTTGTAGTTGTGGCATTTGATTTTCCCTTCGTAAGTGAACTGCTTTGTACCTGTCTTTTTTTAATCTCATCTTGTTGATTTCAGACCAATTCTCTAATTTGTCCAGGTCATTTTGATGTCTTCCAAAGTGCCTGCAATCCTTCCCATCTTGGTGCCATCCACACGTTCTCTAGGCATACTCGCCACTCCATTATCCAAGTCATAAATGAAAATACTGAATAGAATTGTACCCAGGACTAACATCCTATAGGACCCCATTAGATACATTCTCCTAGTCTGACTGTAAACTAATGATAACTACTCTTTGAATAGTCTTTTAACTAGTTATGCACTCACTGTACACAGCAGACTCTCAAAGATACGAACACCTCAGGAATGGAGGCAGTTTGTAACTCTGAAATGTTTGTAACTCTGAGTAAAACATTTTGGTATAGTACCCTTCAATCAGTGTCTTCCAGCTGTGTCTGGGAGAGATCTCTACAAAGGTGGCACCTGGCAGCACTGCTTGGTTTGCAAGCAACTCCTTGTCCTATTCCTGTTTCTTGCCTTTAGGCTGAACTGGCTGGTGGGGGAATGGGGGGGAGCAGGAGGAG
Source organism: Pelusios castaneus (assembly GCA_007922175.1). Lineage (NCBI taxonomy): Eukaryota > Metazoa > Chordata > Testudines > Pelomedusidae > Pelusios > Pelusios castaneus. The sequence goes on along the minus strand of ML685793.1, from coordinate 4,627,427 downwards.
GGGGGCCTGCCCTACAAGCTCCCACTCCTCAGCTGCCTCTCTCCAGGATTCGCTCTGCTTTTTGCACTGCTTGCCAGACTCCATAGGCAGCACATGACGGGGTTGGTGTCAGCCCATTGCCAGCACTCCTCCCTCTCCTGCCCCTCACATTCCCAGAGGTGCTGGCAGAATCCAGGAATGCAGCCACAGACCCCAAAAGCTTAGGCCTCATCGGTGTACAAGCTGTGGCCTTTGGAACATCTCCAGAGTGGAGCATACAGGCAGCAGTTCTGAGCCTCAGACATTATCCTTTACTTTTTTTCCCCACCTTTAATCTTCACCCAGAAACTTTCATTGATGTGCCTCTCTGCTCCTTCTGGATCTCAGAACTAGTGGATACTTTCTTAATATAATACCTCTTCTCTTTTTTCTCCCTGTGTTCCTGAACAAATTATTCTGCTCTAACCCACAATTCTGGTCATGTTCCTAAATTTATAAGACAGACAACTGCATTTTTAAAATAAACATTTTTTAAAACCTGACCTCATTAAAGTCAGCATAAATCTCCCATTTACTTTAGTGGGGCCAGAATGTCACTCTAGTCGTCACTTTTGACAAGCAGGAGTCATGGTGCTCTTCTGGCACAGTGCTGAACACATAGTGTTATATTTTTATTTCTGTGAATTTCTTCTTTTGCCTTGCTTCCCCAAACACCACAGATCTGGGACTTGATCCTGTGGCCATTACGCCAAATAAGGATCTGTAGAATTGGGACACTCCTTTACATAGTCTGTCTTCTCTGGTTGAGAGGGAAAACCCTAAGTTAGGGTCTTGTACATAGCATGTCTGCGCATGAACATTGAACAAAGGTGTAACGCTTTCTTTTAGGGAAATAGGTTGGATTATATTGTCAGAACTTGCCTGTATAAATATAAATGTTTCATTCTCTAAACTTTTAGGGATGGAAGAGACATGGGGACTTCTGTTACAAGATTCATAACACTAAAGTATCATTTGGTGCGCAGTGCAATCTTACAATAGCAAACAGGTATAGCTCTGTAATAGTGCTTTTGTTATTTTATTTATCTATATAACAGTACACCCTAGAATGGGGGTGGGCAATAATATTTGGGAGGGGGCAGTGATGGTGGGGAGAGCCTGCCTGGGGCCGGAATGGAGTGGGGGGAGGTACTGGGGGAAGAGCTGATTAGTGGGGAGAAAAAGAGGGGAGCTGGCGGGGGTGGAGGAGCTGGCTCGGGGGCGAGGGAAAGCGAGCTGGGGGCAGGGCAGCACCGGCCCCAGCTCCGGCACGATACAGCCCAGGTCCTGGCCCTGGAGCAGCGCAGCGCCTGCCAGGGGGCAGAAGGGGGCAGCGCAGAGGTAACACCGTCCATGGTCCCAAAGCGCCACAGCACTGGCCCCAGCGCATTGCAGCACTGGCTGTGGGGGCGAAAGGGGTGGCGCAGCCTCGGCCCCCAGGCCCCGGCCCTGGCCCCAGAGCTATGAAGCGCCAGCTGGGTGGGGGTGCAGAGGGGGGAGAGCAGGCCAGGGGTGGTGGGCCAGACAGAGGCCTCAGGCAGGCCGTATCTGGCCCGCGGGCTGTATTTTGCCCACCTCTGCCCTAGAGGTTCCAGTGGCGGTAGGCACTTTACAGACAAGTAATGAGGAGACAGTTCCTACTCTAAAGAGCTCATAAGCTACATTTATATAATACGACAACAGTCGTTGGTGGGAGGATAAGGTAACGTTACAATAAGAATGATATGCGTGATAGGAAATAGTCCCAGCTCATCACCGGCCTGTCCATTATCAGCTGCTAGTGTTTTGTAGACAATTAAAATGTGCATATTTAGAAATTAAATTCTCTTAATGTACAGTGTGCATCACATACTTCTTACAATCAGTGCTTTTTTTGTTTAAAAAAAAAAATGCCGGTACGTGGCCAGGGACCAGGGGCCACCTTGCTGTGGAAAAAAAAAGGTTGTGGTACTTAGTACCCCTGAGTACCATCACAAAAAAAAGCCCTGCTTACAACCGTTTGGATTTACCGTGTGCATAGAGACAAGAATATCCCTTTATTTTCAAACTGATTTGATTGTTACAAATGTGCTTGCAATACCTCTTGGAAATAAATTGTGAATATTACAGGTTTGAGCAAGAATTTATAAACAGCTTGATGAGAAAATACAGTAAAGGCAAAGAAAATTATTTCTGGATCGGCTTGCAAGATATCAGCCATTCAGGAAAGTACACTTGGGGTGACACAGATGGGAGAAAAAATGAGGCTGTGATATATGCAAACTGGAATTTCTTTCAGCCAGGTAAAATCTTTAACAATTAAGAAAAATAAAAATAAATAACTGTGATAAGGTGCATTTATAGTCCCACAAGAATGGCAGGACAGTCATTCAGAAATCTGTGGACTCTCTGAAAACCATCAAGGAGATTTTAAATGGTGTCTTTGTTTATTAAAATCTTAGCGTTTCCTGGAGGATGTGTGGCAATGTCAAGTGGGAAATTTCTTGGAAAATGGGAGGCCAAGGACTGTAAAACCTTTACAGCGTTATCTGTTTGCAAGAACTATACGGGTCCACCCAGGCAGCCAGAAGTGCTTCCTAAGCCAACAGATCCTTGTCCTCATGGATGGCTAAATGGATCGGGCCTTGCCTGCTATAAGGTAATACATCTTTCCTATTAAATGCTTAGTTTGTTCTGGCACCATTTCTTGCAGCCATCTGTACGTACACGTTAATGGCCAGTTTATGACTTTAAGCTATTCTGTGGGGCGTTTCAGAGAGGCCATACTGAAGCCCAAGTAGCACAAGGAGGAATTGTTGATGACTCAAACAGTATGTCTCTTAAAGCTCTTAGGCAATGCACACTGGAGCAGCAAGTCTAGCATCCTTAGAAAGATGCAGCATGCACTCCCCTCCATGCGAGGCCAGCATTGTTGACAAGTGCAAGGAAGGTCAAGGCAAAGCTCTGACATCATCTCGCCTTCTTTCAGGAGGCTAATGATGTTGGCAGCACTAAAAAGGAGTGTCTTTTCTCCAGCCTGACTGTGCCTGGCTCTTGTATAGAGGCACAAAGGAAAGAAGATGCTTGGCATCTTGCAGCTTCTTCCCTCCCACATCCATTTGTGTTCTATCAGAGGGCATGAATGAAAAATTCGACTTTTCATTCAGGATGGTTAGGTGAATATGTGGATCCCATCCTCCAAGAGTATAGCCAAATTTCCAAGTTGTATTTGCAATTTGATATTGCTTTCTGAGTCAGCTAGTTGTTGGCTGGAATGGATTCATTGATCTTGAATTTAGAAACACACTTCTTTTCTATTTAAAAATCCTAATGGACTTACTTAGAATCAAATCACATTAAAATGGAATGGCCTGTTTGCTTTAAACCTTCTAATTTCTGGATTTAGTGTTTGGAACGCAGTACAAACTTTAGACAGGCAATGAACTAGAGGTCACACATTTTGTTGCTCAGGTAGGCTGAGCTTTGGGTATCCAACTATTTAAGTGCAAATGGAGTCCCTGCTGTGAAGTTGGACAAATTTGGGGTGAATGGTTATGCTGGGAGGAGAGGCTGTAGAAATGATGAGGAAGGAGCACAGTGGCCAGAGTGGAGCTGAGGGCCTAGCTGGGAATGGGTTGGCCATAGAGGGGGTAGCAGGTGCAGTTGGGAGTATAGCTTGACCTCCATAAACTTGCAAATGTGCAATGTTCTAGTGAATTGCTGTCTGTGATTTGTGTAGGTGGCAGCAGAAGGTGTCTGAGGGTTTCCTCTGCTTGCTGCATAAAATGGCACTTTGTAGGTCTGATTTTAGTGTAAATCATTCCTTGAAATTTTGGAATTTACTGGATGCCGTTTTCAAAAATTATTGTGGTACATACAAGTAGACAGGAGGACAAATAGCATTAAGCTTTACATAAGCCAACAAAAATTAGACCCAAAATCCAGAGGGTCCAACCATTCCCTCAGATAAAACTGGGGGAAAAGAGGAATGATTAAAAAAAATTTAAAAGCAAGCTCTCCACCTTCCTCCCCTGGAAATAAATAATTTGTTCCCACAAATAAATAAGCACATTTGAATAAAAGAACAGCACCTAAACAGTGTTGTCACTTTGGTTTCTTTGTGAAGTTCTTTCATAGTGAACGAGTGCTGAGAACCAGGACATGGGAAGAGGCAGAACGATTCTGTGAAGCACTAGGAGGTCATCTTCCTAGTTTCAGTGATACTGAAGAAATGAAAGAACTTCATTTTACACTAAGAAACATTATCAGGTAACAATTGGTAAATGCCATGGTTGTATGATGACTTTAGGTACACTAGTGGAAATCCAGGGTGAGTGTTGAGATTAGAGTCTAACCCTGTGTTTAAATTTGAGAAACTACATCTTGTATGTATTTGTCATTTGAAGAACTCTGATGGATGTTAAAGTTTTTATCTTTGTAAATGAGAATCTTGAGTTTTCTGATTTTAGTAAGTAAAATCTGATTTTGTTTTAGGCTACGATTTAACCTAGATTATTCATCAAGAGAAAATCTTCAACCAATCAAAGACCCCTCAGAAATTAAATCGAGAGCTCTAACAAAAGGCCAAATTTAGCCTTAAAGGAAGCAGGCTTGATTCCAGATGACTTTAGTTTCATGCCAGTTTTAAATCTTCTTCCAAATATGTCATTCCAATGAAGGACTAATTACTTTTAGGGCTGTCCTGGATCACTTACACTATTCATCCTAGACATGTCCCTAAAATATTTATCACTACATAGTCAAGAAGACAGTGCAGCACTTGGAAAGCTCTCAGTGAAGTAGAAAAATGTATTTTTCCTGTCTCTGTTTGTTGTATACCAGTCTTGATTGTTTTGTAGCATATTTGATTGTCTTTTCTTTGCATGGTAGTTCGTCAGTCTCAGTGCCCATTTATTTCTTATTGGGAAGCAGTAGAGATTCTGTTCGATAAATCAACCTTGTAAAATTCTACTTTCACTCTAGAATGGAATGAGTGACTTTTTAAAAAAATGAGGCAGTAATATTTCTTCATTATCATTGTTTTCAATGTGGTATTAGTGCACAAGATTTGCCATTGAAATCAGTGGCAAAACATCCATTGACTTCAGTGGGGTAAGGATTTTACCCTTCGTGTTTCTTATGTCACAGTGCATAGGGCAGTACTGTAACAAGTATACATCCAAAACTTAATTTGTACTCAAGTCCAGCAGGTTTCCTAGTAGAAGCATCTCAGAGACTGCTTACACAATTATTAATTACTCTTAGAAGAGCCTGGCCCATAGCAATCAATCTGCTGAACATAATACCCCTTCTGTGCATACTGTCAGAGGGAACATACGTTCTCCAAAGTTTTCTTGGTTCTAAGGGAATAATGAGGCAAAGCAGAGATGCTTGCTTTCCATAGTCTCTTTCCAATGTCTTTTAAATATACATTATTATAATAAAATATTTGCTTCTTTCTGCTGCATTTTGGGACAGCGTAGTGACTGTTGCTGTCTGCTCTTGACTGCTGCATTCTGGTTGAATTGAAAATAAAATTCTGTAGGAGTGGCTGATTTATTAATTTTTTTAAAGTGAGTTTTATTTTTATGCACAAGATACCTAAATTAAGTTCTGTTTTTTAATTACTTTAATCAAAGAATCAAGTGCTATCTAGCAATGTGGATGGCGCAGATTCCATTTGGCATAACTGGGATAACACTGACATTCGATGAGTGTCTTTAGTTCTCTGGTATCAAGAAATTAAATAATACATAATTTGTGAGTCTTGGATTTTTGTCAAATAAGCTGTCTCTGACAAAACCTTGTTGTGCATGTCAGAGTCGTGTAATAAGGCTTGTGATTGACAGTTTAGCCTTGCAGAACCCTTGCCAACTTAAATTTCCTGAAAAATGCAGTTTTGGCTAAAAAAAAATGAGGATTAAGTGAAACAGCTCATTTTGACATTTTCTAAATAAACAATTTTGACATTCAATTCAGAACGAATTTTGTTGACTTGTTTGAAGTAAATACTTTTTGTCAGGTTTTTGTTTCAGCAAACCCCCACCCCAAAATTCTATTTTTAAGCATTTAGAATTTTTATTTCCGGAATTCTAGTTTCTTCCTTTCAGAACAGTCTTAGCACAGTGCGAAACACCTACCTTTGTTGCAGTATAGTCAACGATCCGCATCTCCACTGACAGTGGCAAATTCGCTGCCAACAGATCAATCTTTCCTGATCGGCCTAGCAGTCAGTTCAGACCTGCTAAATCGATTCAGAAATCAATTTAATAAACCTGCCCCCGTCAAGATGGCATAGTGCTGAGTTGATGGGAACGCAATTTCCATCAGCACAGCACAGTGAAGATGCCATGCTAAAGGGGAGTTAGGAAGTTGAAATTGTTCTGACGGAGAGTTAGGAATATGTTCTGTGTAGCTTGTGTAACTCCTTTCAATTGCCGCCGAATTTTGCCACCGGTGTACACCTGACCATATAGTACTGCACTGCTTTGCAACAAGTAGTAAAAAAGACCATACCACACTTCGTAGCATTTACCAAGTTCTAGTTCTAAGTGAATGCCCCTCATCTGAATGCAAAGCCTTCAGCACAGAAAGCGCAGGTGATGGAGACTGATGATTGTTTTAACTCAATCAAACTTCAGTCCATAGTAAAGCGTCGATTGGATCAATTTTAGGTTCCATCTGTGCTACAACAGTATATGATCTGTTACCATCCCAATGCCTGCACTATGCAGAGTTTTAAACTAAATCATACTTAGGTCCAATCTACAATACAACTTTTAACCATGCCATCATTGTTGCAGTGGAGATAGAGTCTTAATTAACAGGTGTGTTCCAGTGTTACTTTGGCATGGGATGCCTTCTAAATTTATTTCATGGAGGGATGATAGTGCATTCAACTTACAGTACCAATAGGCTTTACTTGAACTTGATTGCTATCAGAAAAAGTAGATCAGTTGCTGAATAAGCCTTGTGACTGTGTTTGAGTCCTCACAAAAGAAGCCAAACTATGAATTGATGTCCTAAATTCCACGTCATTTGAAAAGTTTTATTACATAATTATTTACATAATTAAATAATTACAAATTGCGAGATAAGTTGGGGAAACTCTTAACCTGACTTTTTTAAAGAAAAGAAGCAGGAGCATCAAAGTTGAAATTTTGAAAATTGTTCTGTTCCCTCAAGTAATTATTGCAAAGTCTTCTAAACTAAGTGTTCTAGTGAGAAAAGCAGGTATGTTCCTCTATGGTGATTCCTTATGCCACTCTAAGCTTTCTGTTGTGCCTCAGAGAGATAGAATTAAGCAGTGTTAACTATGTAGGGATGGATAATTGCAGAAGAATGAAATCCTAAAACAAGCAGGATGTCAGAAACGATTTAGTTGTTAGATAAATGTAAATACTTTTTTTCTAAGTGGTTTGCTGGGGAATAACACAGGGCATTCTAAGTTTTGTAGAATCTACATTTGTACAAATTTAATTCCTATCACTACAGAACAGAGAATATTGAACATGGTAAATTTATGACAAGTTCCAAATGGGTAGCCATGTTAATCTAGTTCAGCAAACACAAAGAGTCAGATTGCACTTTCAAAAACTAACAAATTTATTTATTGCCTGAGCTTTCATAGGAGAAAATCCCTCTTCATCAGATGCCTGAAGAGAGGGAACTTACATTCAAGCATTTGACAAAGTGGGATTTTCTCCCACGAAAGCGCATGCGATAAATAAATGTGCTAGTCTTTAAAAATGCCACCTGACTCCTTGTTCCTTATAGTAAATTTATATGACACTGGTATACAAAGGTTAATGTTAGAGCTGGGCAAAATATTTGCCACAAAAAGGTTTTTTTTAAAGTAAAACATCTGTGCTACTTATCAAAATCCTTGTAAATAAAATGAATAATGTCTTTTAGGGGGCTGAAGTCAATAGGAATCTTTCCACTGACTCCAAAGAATTTTCTATCAGCCTGAACTAAAGGCCCTCATTTCCCAGTGTGTTTAAATGTCTTTTCCCATGTTGCAAAGCAGACTTAAACCCAGCAGATCTGTTCACTGGAATAAGAGCCAAAATTTGGCCCTAAATGTTTAATCTTAGAATATAGAATTTTAAAATCTTTACTCATGTGCAGTATCTGCCAGACTCTTTATTGGTTTAGCATCCAAAATGGCCACACTGACTTCAGCAGACTATATAGATTGTAAGTTAGCCCAGGATTTGGCCTATGTCTATAAATTAAACAAAAATATGACCAAGAATTGCCATAAAAACAATTTGAGAACAAACAGAAATGCATGGTCTCGAAAATTAACATCTTTATTACATTTAAATTAGTTATGCCTGTTACAGCCTGTGCTGCTCCTTTTCCGGATAGTCACCTGCAAGCCTGGTGACAGCAATTCTGAGCCCCAGGGCAGAAGAGTCAATGGTCTCTGCCCCCTCGAAAGGGATAGCTGAAGTTTACAACCATGGATGGCAGGTGAAACTTTCCCTTGGGTAGGATAGCAACCCATCTCACATCTTCCACCCATGGCTCTTCCCCAGAACTCTCCCTCTCTACCTCACTCCCATACAGAATGACCCAGCTAGTCCCTCTCTCCTCTGTTCCATCCCACCTCCGTAGAAAACTCAGGTCAGTTCTAGACAGGGGAGGCACTGAAGATGCTGTGAATACTTATGTGTAAGGTGTAAATCTGGTCCAGGTTAGGTCCAAGGCTGGCCCAACCATATAGGTGAACTAGGTGGTTGCCTAGGGCACAAGGCTTTTAGGGGGAACCAGATTAGACAGAAGCAATTTTTTCTCTATTTATTATTATTAATAATAATAATAATTAATAAATGTTATCTCTTATAACATGTTGGGGGTGGGGCGCCAAAGTCATAGTTCACCTAGGGCACCAAAAATCCTTGGGCTGGCCCTAGTTAGGTCCCAGGAGCTTCTGAGTCAACTGAGTCTGAGCTGAGTCACTGCTTCTAGCTGTGGGTCTCTATGGCACACTTCCAGACTCATACCTCTTCTCAGATCCCTTCCTTGGAACATGTGACTCAGAAGTCCAGCTACCCGGACCCTGGAATCAGTGCCTCCATACCTCCCACCTCCCAGCTATTTAGTTCTGCTTCTTCAGAGTTCCACCTAGGCTATGTGGAACTTTGGCATCTAAATTCCTTCAGTAGCATTAAGGTAAAAGACTGAGCAAAATAATTTCTTAGTCACAATCACTGCCCTCTTAAAAACCAATCAAGAGATACAGATCTTGGGGGGTGAGGCGGGAGAAGAATTTTTTTCAAGTTCTGAGGTGCTCCTTTATCTAGTCCGAGTTCATCCTTCTGTGGGTCGGTGGTCTGATCAGCATTTCAGACTAGGCAGAATCCCTCCTGCCTCATCTTTCTCACCAATCCCGTCTTTTTTCACACAGTAATGGACAGACCCTCGCCAGAGAAGCATTATAATTACAATTCACTGCATTTATCTTTCTCTCCCATAACGTACGTTTTCCATTTTCTAGCATCTGATGAAGTGGGATTTCTCCCACAGAAGCTCACATGAAAAATAAATGTTAGTCTTTGACGAAGTGGGATTTTCTCCCACGAAAGCTCATGCGATAAATAAATCTGTTAGTCTTTAGAAGTGCCACAGGACTCTGTTGTCTTTCTACAATAGACTAACACGGCTACCCCTTTGGAACAGGATTCCTTGTTTGTTTTCCTTAAATAGAGTCTCACCTCCTTTTTGTTATATGCTCTACTGTCATGCTTTTTTCCTTTCTTGCTCCAGAGTCCCATGTAAAGCATCCATTTTCCCAGGGGAATGGATTGGCAGTTTAGAGACAGGGTCAGTAGCCCTAGATTGTTGTCTTGGTAGCTTTTTGGAGATCATTCTTCAACAAGGTATCAAGCACATTCCTGGATAACATAGCTGACCAAAACACTTCATCATATGGCTTTGGGCAAGGCTGGGTTTGAGTTCAGCACATAGCACAAAATGGATGTCCTAATCCAAAATGGGGGTTACACTACAAATGAAGTTCATGGACTGACCCAGTCACATCTCCCCTGTCCCAATGTCCTTAAAGTCTTAGACAATAGAAAAAAGACATATTAAAAGAACAGTGGTATTATTACAGTTTTGAATATATGCATTGAAATCCCCTTTTATATGACAACCTTTTCCTTGGAATAGAGCTGAGAATTTTAAGTTTCTATTACCCCATGTCTAGAAAATGAAAAGCAAAACAAAAATTAATAAGACAGCCCTGCATTTATAAAATAGTAGAGTTCTGGTGCCTTGCCTTTCAGAAGATCCCACTGAAGTTAGTGGTTTGTAAGTGAGTGCTTAAGTACTTTGCTGAGTCAGTGTCTAGAATCAGAGAAAAGAGAAGACACAAGACTCTTCCTGTTAGCTTGTTTCACATATGCTATTTTTGCTTTAAATATTAAAGCAGGAAATCCTCTATCCCAGGGGGATAGAATTCTAAATTAACCTTGGTTTCCTTAATTAATAAGTACCATCAAGCACTGGTTAAACTGGGATACAATACTAGTAATTCATACTGGACTTCCTAGAGAAAGTGAAGGGTTTGGACCCCACACTTGTTTGTTTATACTTGCCTCAAAAGTTTGGTATTTAAAAGAAGGCTTGTAAAATGGCTCATTAATCTGTTTTTTAAATGTACTGAAATGAACATACTTGTGCTGTTCTTTTGTTTTGTTTTTAATTTACAGTGATGACCGATGGATCTGGGTGGGACTGAATAAGAGGAATCCAGATTCTCTAGGAACCTGGCAGTGGAGTGATAACAATCCAGTAAGTTAAATTCCAGAAAATACTAGCATATTAACATTTGTGTGAACTTGGATAGAGTTGAAAATAAAATCAACTAACTAATATTTTAGATTAATCTTGTTCTATGGCAGCTGAAGAATATAGAAAAACACTTACATAAAACTTTGCACTTAGGAGAGGAATTAAGCTCGAGTCAGACTTTGTCAATTAAAAATAATCTCTTAAATACAGTTTGTCCAGTCTCCACCTTTATCATATATTTGTATCAAAATAGGTAAAGATACTAAGTATCAAAGTGCTGCTGGAAAAAGAAAGGTGTATTTATACCCCAATATGTACTACAGTTTCTCAACCCTGTCTCCTTAATGTGCACAGGCTTCTCCAGAAAATGTCTAACTCACTTTCAAGCTGGTTGATGTAAGGTTAAGTATGTACATATATTTGCATAATCTGGGCCATAGATTGAAAGCTGTTTGGGGCAAGGAAAGCCTTTTATTCTGTGTTTGGACAGCACCCAGCACAAGGGGAACCAATCTTGACTGGGGACCCTAGCCACTGTATCTCAGTACAAATAATCATGAAGGCCTAATTCTGCCCTCCCTTCCCTTTCTGTAGGTAACTACTGTTGTGTCACAGGATTTCCAGAAAGATATCTATGACACTAGAGACTGTGCTGCTTTAAAGGTATGTCTCAAGATTATAATAATATTGATGTGATATTTTTATTTACAGTATATTTACTTTATATTTTCATTTTTTTGCCAGCTAGATGTTAAGCTTAGGCTGACTGCTGCTGTAAATTTATAACTGCATAGAGTAGAAAAGTGCTAATTTTCTTTTTAATTCATAAACCTGCTAATTTTCACAGAAAACAACTGAGCCAGTATTTACTAACAGCATGTTAGTAGCAATGCCTTGCCTTACTCAGATTTCTTTACCTCCATTAAAATACTACCATAATAATATGTAACATACAGAGCAACTTAGCAAAAATACTGTAGTATGGGCCGACTGATCATTAATCCAAACTGATGTGGTTCTACTGTATTCATAAATGCATCACTATTGTGTAACTATAACTGGATGGTATGGCTTCTAAAACAGTACTTCTCAATCTTTTCCATACAGTGACTTAGTTTCCTGTATTGGGATTGCCATGAGACCCTTCTTCCCATTTAGCCACTTAGTATTCATCGAATGGGTGTGTGGCCGCTACTGTCTTTTCCCTATTTGCAGTGCCCAGGGGCCATGACCCTTAGGCTGAGAATCTCTGGTCTAAAATACTGGACTAATAAATTTTCATTAAGAAAGAATATCCCTAGATACGTATGAAGTAAGCATCATGGCTTTTGTAAGCATTGTTTTAAAAAACATTATGGATCCTGTGCTGTCAGACTAAAGGACCCAACATTATCTTTATTGTAGGAACATGAAGGCACCATTGAGATGTTTAATCTTGAGTATACTAAGGAGAATCCTGTTTCTGTGTCAATTCAGATGATTCTCTCTTCTGGCCAGAAATGAGAACCCTGAAAGGGGCAGTGACTAAACACAGATGAGATCTGTGGATTACAAAAAAACATGTAGAGTGCTGCAAGAAGAGATTTTTGTGAATGGATATATTTTAAACTGATTGCTTCATAAACTCTTATCTTTGAGAGTCTGTTTAGTCTGTTTGTGAAGCTGTACCTGTATTTTATCACTTTAAAAATTCAGTTAAAATTGCAAAGAACTGGCGTCAGGATAGATGACTTACATCATCAAGTATGTCTAAGTTATCGTATGAACAGTTTTATTGCACCAGAAGTTTGTATCTAGTATACCAACACATTTCCCATCTCTACTTTTGTGCAGACCACTCATTTATCACGGAGGCATTTTTGGGGACTTCATTTCTATGAAGACAGACCACTGGAGTTTTACTTAAAACCTTTTGATTGTGATGCTGAACTTGAATGGGTTTGCCAGATAACAAAAGGTGAGCTGCATTTATATCCATTTATTCATCTAAACTCTCATCTGTTTTTTTTTTAAATGTCTTTAATTACTTCTTTCACTTTGTCATAATTTAACAGTAAATCGAGGATCTCAGACTCTACATCTCGGAAGGCATTAAAATAGTCTTAAGACCTATGGTCCTTGGAATTTGAGAATGAGACTGGAACTTTGTTTATTTTAATATATAGGAAGAGACAGACTGTCACACTTTTAGCATCTAGTGGGTTTGGCTTCTTACAATTTTGTTAGTTGGTCAGAAAAATAACTTTTGGAGACGTAAAACTTCCTTTGACTTGTTGGAAATTTTCAATGGTAAATCTTAGTGCTTACATGTGGGTAGAATCAACATTATTATTATTAGTGAGAGCTTTGGTGCCTGCACATCTCTAATAAAGATTAAAAAATAACTTTAGATCAGATGCATGCAAAGCTCCCATTGACTTCAGTGAAAGTACGTGTATCAGGAATGCAGGATCCATGATTGCTTCTTTCTCTCCTGAACAGGTAGCACCCCAAAGACACCGGAGTGGTATACACCAGGTAAACAGATGTATTTTTTACATACATTTCGGTTACTTGTGTCTAATGTTTCTCACTGTTGTATCCTTTCTGATATTGGTAAAGATCATGCTTACACACATAGGGCCTGATTTGGAGACAGGCCAACAGCTTCAACTCTCACAGATTTCAATGGGAGATGTAACTATAGGTCCTCTCAGCATTGGGCCCAGCCCTTTCCTTTTCTGAGTGCAATAATTTTTCAGGATTAATTCCTTGTATGTGTGCGTGCTTTTCTTCTCCAGATGTAGGTGGAATTCATGGCCCACCAGTTGTTATTGATGGAGCTGAATTTTGGTTTGTGCCAGATAAACACCTGACCTACCAAGAAGCGGCTCTCTACTGTGCGAATAATGATAGTGATTTAGCATCTGTGGACACTTACACTAAATTAAGGGCAATCCTAACTAATATAGAAAAGGTAATGAAACATATTCTGTCTCAGAAACTGTCTCTTTTGCAAGTGTTTCCAGTATAAGAATATTACTATTTTTCTCAACTTTTCATTCTGATGTATAACAATAGTTTTTTTAATGCTTGCCAAAGGAAAAGCTTAGTTGAAAGAGAAAATAAACAATGCAAATATTACCTCATTGTGCTAGAAACAGAGGTTCCTATACCGGTCCAGGGATTGTGATGTCCCATAGAGCTAGCTCTCTGCCTTGTTTTCAGGTGAGAGAAAAAATGTAGATGGGAGGGAAAGACTAAGGGCCAGATCCTCAAGCTCACTACACTGCTTTTCCCCTTCTTGTTCTCAGCGTTGGTGGGGGACATAAAAGTGTCTTAAAACCACTCTTTGTCTCCTCCTTCCCCCTCCCTCCCCCCTCCAATCCTGCACTGAGTGCTATTTGGCTGGGCCGGAGGATTCATCCCAAAATAAAGTATATAGGTGTGATGTAGTCCCACAGGAATCATGCTTAGGGTCCGTTCTCAACACAGCCAGTTCTGGTGCTGTGGAGTCTGCCATCCCAAGTCTCCACACACCAGTGCAGCCAACTCCTAAATCTGGTCTCAGAGAGTCACCCCCTGCTCTGCTTGGACCTCCCCTCTAGGATCCCCTCTTGGATGAGTCTCAGGTTGTTCCTCCACTCCCAAAGTGCCAGACACCACATCTTGAATCAGAAGTGATTTATAGCTAGCCTAGAAATCAGAAGGTTTTATTAGTTTTTAGATCATGGTGCAGGACTTTGCTTGCAATTTAACTACAGCAGCAACCACCTTGAGAGCCCCATTTTTGGGGCTCCCTGTCCAGCTGGCCCTTCATGGGGAACTGGCCTTTTGCCTGTAGCCAGCCCTAGACCCATCCCGTAGTCCTCCCAGTCCTTTGTCTCCTTCCCTGGCAAGGTGGCACTGGCCACTCCTTCTGGTCTTCATCTGCCATAATCTGTTCCAACTGGCTGAATCAGGAGCTCAAAGGAGTCTGGCCGGGGACGTGTGGTTGAGAATGGCCTTCCAACCTTCTTTGGCCTCTGTAATAATTAAACACCCAGGTCCCATCAGCAGAAAACATAAGTAACATATGGGGGAAAACAAACAAGGAGTCTGGTACACTTTTAAAGACTCTTTGTTTGTTTTGCTGAACTAGATTAACATTGCTACCCCTTTGGAATATGGGGGAAACTGAAGCACACACATAAACTGCATGCTGAGAAACCCCCCAAAATAGCTCCACTTCATCACAGTAAGGCAGTATAATTAACTCTTTTCAAAAAAGGTCAAAAAACATATTGCACTAAAGACAAATACAAACAGACAAAATCTGTCCTTATTCTACCTTTCAATCTAAGCAATTGCTGTAGTTGCCACAAAGCTATTATATGACCTTGAATGGGAGAGTAGATGTGAAGATGTCATTAAGATCACTACTAAGATATGAGCTATTATGAAAAAAGTTAGAGAACCCCTGTATTAGCACATGAAAAACCAGCAGTGAAACTGATTAGCTTGATTTTATCATCCCAACAGAGTGAAATGTAAACATTAAAAATACAGTAAGCAGGGGGAAAATATATTTGAAAGCTCTATTGGTTTTAATAAAAAAATTATTAGGAACAGATTTGTGTTTATAAAATATCTGACCATGTTCCTTTATGAACTGGAATTTGAGAATTCCCAGTGCATAGCCCGTAGCCAAGACCAAGAAGTTAGTCACTTGAATTTTCTAATCATTTACAAGAGTATTACTTGTAAGTAACAGTGTTGGTTCAGTTAAATCATTTAAATAAAAGAGAGTTTTGCCATGGAGGTGTATGAATGCCAGTAATTTTGCCTTTGGATATTACATTACACAGTGGTAAAATCTAGTTATTTATGTATTTTTGCAGTTGTCAGTTGCAGAACAGAAGTGGTGGCTGAAATATATGCATCATGGAAGTCACTATCATTCACCGTATGTACCATCTTTGCATGCAACATTATTATACATTTTGGCTGACATTTCTTTTAGAAGAAAAAATTTAGTGAACTGAGATTTTTTTTAAATGACTATTGTATGATCCCAACTTATTAACAGTGCTTACTTCTGACATGTCATCTACAAAAAGCATAAAATAATTCTTTGAAAAATGGTGATTCTTTTCCTTCCTCTTGCTTTCCCTCCTTTTTTTTTTTTTTTTTTTTTTGTCTGTGTGTGACCTACACTTGTCCTTTTCATGTCAAATTTAGAGTGTAAAGTATATGGAGCAGAGAATGAGTCTTGTCTTCTTTGGGTGAATAATAATAATCAGTAGAATATATGTGTAAACTTAATTGAACTAAGGATTTAGCAACTAATTTAAACAGGAATATTTTCAGAGTGCTGTTCCCACTATATTGGTTAGCAACATTTCTAATACCTATTCAGTAAAGAGAACACTTGGCACTTACAGGGAGGTTCACATCTTCAAAGTACTTTGCAGACATTGTCCCCAAAGACTTATGCACAGGTATAAATCTTTGAATGGCCAAGGACTTCATATGTTACTGGTGTCACTAAAACTTTGGTCCTAACAGTTAATGCTTTTCAGTTCCTTTATAAAATGTTTTTGTGATTGTTGAGGGAATCCATGCAGACTATTAATGACTTGGGTTCTGAAACAGGGTTTGGGAGGTTTTTTCATTATTTTTCTCTTCCTATTAAGGAAAAAACAAAAACTTCCAGTTCATCTTGTAAGTCAAAAACTGGGAGCAAAATGCTTGCATATAGAGAAAATTGAGATAACCCTCTTCCTTGTCTCTACTTTCTGCCACACCCAGCTACAAGAAGATTACCCCAGGGTAGGGGTTCTTTGGTGTTGCAGAACCTAGATAAAACTCTTATACCACCACTCCTCCCCATGGCTGGCCTGAGCATTAACCAGGGCTTCTTTAGGACAGTTGAGGGCACAAGTGACTCTTGTGACCACTGACAGGCAGTGTAATTTAGAGCAGCTTTCAGCTTTTTCCAATTTATGCCATAGTCTTGCATAATCTTGATCCAAGATTAGGGAAATACAGAGATGTCTTAAAGTAACCTTGACATCCTCTCCTGAGTTGCACTGTGTACTCCTCAGCTGTAGCAAAGGAACAGAGATTTTCTGTCCAAGAAAATCTTAGGGTGCATAAGTAGCAAAATGATACATTTAAAAAAGAAAAAATTAGATCAGAAGAATATAGAATCTATTGTCTATTATCCTCTCTTAGCATGATAATGTAGGAGAAGGTTGCAGTAGAGACAGACCATTAGACAGCTCCTTAGAATACAGCCTGAACCAGGCAAGGTTCCTCTTGTGTATCTTTTCTGTGGGGTTGATTTGGTCAGTAGATCCATGACTATGCTAATCACTGCAGAGCCGTGGACCCTAAGGACTGCTTTCCCCTACACTAGCCATCTCCCTAAACTTCCTGCATATTAGGGCCCAGGCAACCCCTTTATAGGCGTACACTTGAAATTGTCTCTCCCCCAAGCAGCAGAGGCACATTAGTTCTTCTGCCATCAGGGTCCTCCATGAACAGTGTTTTTTTACCTAAAAGAGAATGTTTTGTCAAGGATTTGACTCTGAAATGTTTGTATCTAGTTTTCAGTTATTTTCGCGTTTCCATGAACGATTCTGGAGGGATTGTTGGTATATTTCTTCAATGGGCTGGTATAGAGGTAAGGTTTTTTCCTTATTATAAAATATATTAGTTCTATCCAGAATGCAATATTGAATACAAGAGTTGGGGAGCAAATGACTTTTTGATCATGATTTAGTTCATTTTGAGGCATTCCATTTCTTCCATATGGCTGGCTGCTTGAGGACATGAGGCAGACCTGAGACTAAACTAAGGAGGGTTACAATGTTGCCATTCTGTGCACCTGTGTTTTTAATCTAAGAATGGTGCAGATTCACAACTCAGGTGCAGAAACTAATGGCTGTGCTAAGTAAACTGAAATTTCAAATTTTCTATTCTTAGCTTTACCCTATACTTGGAAAAGCTTATGAACTCTTGTCTACCAATAATCCTCCCTCCCTATCTTCACGTTCACCCTTAAGCTCATTTCTTCCTTTAAAAAAATCCTTTAAATGCTGATCTTTTTACCAATGTTAATCTGTTTTGATCTCTGTTAGATGGTAAATTTTCCTCAACAGGGACCATGTCCACTTATTTTTTTTCAATTATGTACAGTATTATGGATTGATCCAATGCCCGTTGAAGTCATTGGGATGGGAGTCCTTCCATTGATTTCAGTTAGCATGAGATCAAGCCTTGTGGGACAGATTTAGATACCCACATTTTCAAGGAATAGAACTTTATTACACAACTTCTCCACTGCAGTCAATGAGAGCACTTATAGAGTAAGATGTTACTGAAAATGTGTAATGGTATCAAATCTGGTCCTTTATTATTATGATATTTTCTCATAAAATCATATAATTTTATGCTATGTTCAACTGTCATTTTAAAATACTTTACTTTGCTTAATTTGCAGCTGTATGTTATAGTTATATTGAACTTTCTCTTCCCCCAAGTACAGACAGAACCCAGTGCTTTTTTTGTGATAGTACGTGGGGGTACAGAGAACCAGCACCTTTTTTGGCAGCCCTGCTGCCCAGCTGGCAGGGGAGGGGGAGGTGGGTCCACAGGGAAAAGGAGCGCACCGCTCCTGTCCCTTTCTGGCTCTGCTGCCCAGCTGGTGGGCAGGGTCAGCTGGGGAAGGAGCTTGCTGCTGGAAGAAGAGGGGTGGTGCAGGAAGATGATGTGTGGGAGAGATGCATTTTTCAAATTTACTGTCAAGATATGAATACCAGCACCTTTTTTTCTTTAAACAAATAAAAGCACTGGCAGAACCTATCGCATCATAATCATTACCATAATACAGATAACTTAATTTATATTTCTTACAGACTACCCAATAAACTGCAATCTGAAACTGCCCTTCATATGTGAAAAATATAATGCATCCTTACTAGAGAAACATGAGCCAGAATATCGCCCACCTAAAGGAGGATGCCCTAAAGGTTGGCTTCAGTTTCAAAACAAGGTAAAGGGGGAATGTAGCACAATCATCTTTACTTGCATTTCAAGTTCTGTAGGTCCCAGTGTCATGTATTTATTCAGAAATGGTCTAAAGCAAGTTGATTCTGGTCTGGCCAAAACCAGATCAAGAATGTTCTTAGTCTTGCAAAACCAGATGCAGCTATAGTCTTTGTTTGTGGAATCATGGCCTCTGAAACATGAAATACATTTTATTTTCAAGTTTCCCCTTTTCATTTGTAACTTTCTAAAGGATATCATATCCTTTTTCCCCTCTCAGTAAAACTCTGGTGTGTGGTCCACTTGCTTGTCTCACGACTCTGACGTGGTTCCTTATTTCAAGGTGCTAAATCCATCGTCAATAATGCATTTTAGCACCTTTCACTATCACTGCTCTGTTTAATCAATTGCTGTAGTTGCCACAGGGATGATATTCAAATAGGAGATGACTATATGATCATGAATGGTAGGGAAGACAGTCTTCAAATCATCCTCTTAAGATATGATCTGCACTCCAAACATGTTCAAACCCCAGCACCAGTGGTTATTGCTTTTAAGGCATTATATGTAGTGTTGCAGTGAAACAACCTCTGCCTCAATCATTTTCAACTCACTGACCACCATCAATCAGAATTTTCATGATACTGTATTGCAGATGATTTGTTTAAAAAAAGGCTACATTTTTTTCCTATTTACCAGCCCTATGTTTTAGGATTTATAATATTTAATACCATTAGCCCAACTTTCCTCTGTCTCCTATAGGATTGGTGGTTTTTAAATCTAAAAATGTAACATGTTGGTTTGTTTGTTTTTTCCCTCATCATGAATATATGCCCAAAAGGTTTGGATACATAGTCAAAACTTGGATTCTTTTCTGAACCATCTAACTCCATATCCAAAGTTTGCCTATCATTTGCCTCTTTGTGACTATGTATACAGCAGAGACCACAAATTTATGTTAATAGTTAATTATTAAATATCTGATTTGAGCTCGGGTTGGTTGGAGTTTTAGGGTCTTTTTTTTATGAATTACATCTAAGATACAACAAATGTCAAAGAGAAAGTGAACTCTTGCTCCATTGTATAACATCTAACAATTTTTATTTTGCAGTGTTTTCTGAAGATACAACACAAATTTTTAAAATTTAAAGAAGCTAATGAAATATGTCAAACTTACGGAGGCACTCTTCCATCAATCTCAAGCCCAGCTGAACAAGGTATGATGGTAAATTCAAGGCTCTTTATACTATTCAACACTTTAGACCAAAATAATATGTCAAGTTCCTTATCCAGGTTATGCAGCAGAACTGCACTAAATTGTGTAACAGATTAGGAATTTCATGGCAGTGTATCCTGATTGAATGATTTTACAGTTAACTTGGGTCTTACTGAAATATAAAAGTCACAGTAAAATAGAACTATATATATATATATATATATATATATATATATATATATATATATATATAAAACTAATACCTTTAATTTATTTGTACTGTGTCAGAGGCATTTTGCCAGCTACTGAATAGGAAAATGCACACACAAATGGGCAAACCTTAGAAAAAGGGAAAGAATCAGTTCAAAGACCAGTTTCCCTTCCTACCCTTGTATGTGAAGGGGATTAGAAATTGTAAAGAATACCAGAGATTTATGAAGAGTGAAGGGGCGGTGTCTGAGGCAGTTTCCAAGCTTTACTTCAGCATTAAAGTTTCATTCAAGAGAATGCAATGAGAAGTCATTTGCTGCAAATAGCTGTCCACAGATGTGTCCAACTACCTACCTATTGAGAGACACATCTGTTAACCCATTTGGATTTGTGTAGAGGGCTGATAGTTTCCTACAGATGTCTGAAGTAACTCACAACAGAGCTCCACATTATGTGTAGCATTATTTATAGAACCCTGTGTGGGTACATATTTGGAGCCAGCTCCAATCCACATCCACATGCCAGGTTTTATGTGGACTCCCTCAGTCAGCATGCTTAGGCTTGGACTCACTCCATTAGCATGCTGGCCTTTAATTGGCTCATTTCCCATGCGGGGCTACCTACTTTTTCCTTTTTTGTTTGTGGTTCGCGGGCCGTGCTGTCAATCAGATTTCCTTGGCCAATTAAATATCTGATTGACAGCACATCGCATGAAACAAAAAAAGGAAAAAGTGGGTGGGGCCCACATGGGTGAGTGAGCCGATCAAAGGCCAGCATGCTGACTGACTGACAGTGAACAGTGAGTCTCTGGTCCCCAGTCTGCTGTGACTGAGACTCTGATTGACTGGCAAACCACAACCAGGGCTGAGCTGGGATTGGCTGGAGCGTTTCTTTGTTCCCCTGTGTGCTGCTGAGGCAGATCATAGCGGCAGCTGTAGCGATTGCACCCTGGGCAGATAAAAATAGAATCTGCATCTGAGATCCAATCCGCAACAGTGGGTCTGCAGATATCCACGGATACCCATGGATCTGCAGGGCTCTAATTATTTGTATAGGTAAGCAACCTCCAGCCAAGTCAACTCAGGGCAGTGGAATATAGAAAATTGACCAGGCAGACTACTTCAGTAGTTATCAGTGCACAGTGGAAGGGCAGTTGCTGATGTTGTCAAAGCACTAGGATGCACCCACATTGGAACTCAAATGATTGACACTGGAGCAATTCAGAACTCTTTTAGCCCTAGAAAAGCATATTCTGCTTCAAATATTCCTTAACATGATTGTGTAAATGGAAGTTCATTTCAACTGACTGAAGGATCTTAGCATAAGAAATTAGTCTTGGTGACAGATTTCTGTCAGGTTAGTAGAGGCAGTGGCAAAGCTCTGGTGGAAAGAAACAGCTTCACCACAACTTAAGTAGCCACCTCTTCCTGCCAGTCCTCCCACCATCCTGCATGTACTGTGGCCCTTTCTTTAGCTGGGTATCCCCATCTTTCCAGCCAGCCTTAGAATTGTGAGAGGTTTTAACCTTTAATGGGTTTGTCTAGTTTAGGAAAAAGAGCTTGAGACTAGCTTAGAATTAGCTAACAATAGTAGGTATCTAACTAACTCCAAGTTGGTCTCAATCCCTTTCCTAATATATAGCTGACATCAGTAACGTTATCCAATAGCAGGCCTTGCCACAGAAAACAAAGAGGAGCTGACTTGGAATTCCTGAGTAGAGCCATTCTCAATGGAAACTGATCCCTCCACCCTGATTTTCTTGGTGGCTGTGTTGAGTAAAACAGGCACAAGAAGTGGTTTTGTTTTAGAGGCATGTCCTGTGCAGTGAAAGAGCAATTTGTGTGGGAAGGAAGTGAGACTCTGCACACACTCAAAGATGGCATGGAGCCCTCTTGTGATACATTTCTATGGGGAGTCAATAGGAGGTCTTACAGAGCAGTAGGGAGACACCTTCTGAAATTTGGGTGGAAGTGCAAGGAGACAGGGTTGATGATTGGGAAAAAGAGAGGAGGAGAGAGACAGAAACAAATTAAACTCATCTCTTGACCCTAAGTTAGACCATAGCCTGTTAGAATACTCATCCCCAAATCTCAATGGCTATGTCTATACTGGCAATTTAAGTCGACTTAAGGAGGCTTAAGTTGACTTAAATTAGGCCACGTCCACACTAGGCTTTCATTAAGTCGACTTAAGAAATTGCTGAAGTCGACTTTGTTACTACCACTCATTAAGTCGACTTAAGGACGGTGTGGACATGGAGTAACCCTTAAGTCTACTTAATAAAAGTGGTTAGGTCAACTTAACAAAGTGGACTAAGTCTATTTAAAGCTAAGTCAACTTAGTCCACTTTGTTAAGTCGATTTTAATAAGGTCAACTATAAATTGACTTAAAGTCGACCTTATTAAATTGACTTAACAAAGTCGACTTAACTTTTTCTAGTGTAGACATACCCAATGAGTTTTAAATAATGTCTTCATTGGATATGGAAAGGATGGGATGATAGAACTACAAAACACTTAATGCTCTACTAAAGTGGCTCATTGTATTTTCAACAACTAAGGAGGGAAATGAAGTTAACATAGATGGGGGCAAGCTGGCTTTCAAATGTTTACTCTGGGTATTGTATAAATCATAATATATTTACTTTTCTGCCCAACAGATTTTTTAATATCCTTGCTTCCTGGTTTGGAAGAAAACATTTGGATTGGTTTGCAGTTTTTGCTTATTACAAAGGAAAATAAATGGGTAGATGGCAGTAAACTACTGTACAGTAACTATCATCCATTGCTGAAAGGAAGGCTAAGGGAGATTCCACTGGATGTAAGCTATGTGCTTGAATATACATATTTTGCTGTTGTTTTGTCCTATAGAGTTTTGGCATCTTTGTTATTTTATCAAAATAACAAAACAGGAAAAAAAATGTAAAGAATCCAAACCAAGAAATTGTATTCGTGATTGGCAGACATGGTGACCAACAGTGACTTGAGTTCTTTTTATCTTTATTTGGATCATCACTAATTATGAATATGGAAAGGGATGTAAAAATTTAAATCTCTTCAGTCTCTTTGAATATCCAATGTGTAGCTGAGATGCCATATTCCATAAAAATGAAGTCAGCAGAGGGATGTTATTGTATTGTTTGGGGTTCAGTTATGTGCAGATACATCTGTAAACTATTATATAACATTGTTTTTCTGGCTTCACTGTTAGTAGAATAGCATAAGAAACATAATGGAATCTTATTGATTAACAAGTATTTTTAAAGCATATTGGGGGTTCAGGTAATTTTTTTAAACATATTTTACTTACAAATCACTATAGAAAACAAACAATTGCTCAGCTATATACCATTTGAAAAATAAACTAGCTGTGTGTTGTACTACTGCTCTGAATACCTCTTAAACAGGCACATACTTAGTTAGGGAAATATATTCTTCTAATTTGATCTTCATTCACTTTCTCCACACAAGAATGTTTATATCATATTAGGTTGATGAGCGTGTTTTGTGATTTTCAGTTGTTTGACAAGGAAAGAAATAACCAGTGTGGTGTAATGCTCAACAATCCTAAGTCTTCATATGTTGGAACATGGAATTTCTTTTCTTGTACTCGCGAGCATTTTTTGGGTATCTGCCAGAAGCCAGCAGGTAAGGCTGACTGTGCATCTGAGATCCAACTGTGAAGTTGCCCCTTCATGCATTGATACCCCACCCTCTGAGGCAGAATCTTCCTCTGCACAGTATCTCAAGAAGGGCTCTCCATGGGGACAGGATGCTTCTGGGGACTGAGCAGTCCCTATGGGATAGGGCATCCAGTGTTGGGGCTGTGAGGACAAATCTCATTCCTCTTACCAGCCCTGAAGAAATTCCCATACCTATATTCTCCCTGACAGCAGCCACAGTGTGAAACTTCTTTTAAGAAGTGTTAGGAAAAGCTGTGGGCAGTGGAGGTTCTAATAGTGAAATTCCAGTGGAGTCATGCTGCCAGAGTGTGAAGTGGGGACACCAGGGCCCAATAGTTGAGCTGGAGTACAAGGCCTCTAAGTGAATGGCCCTGACTTTTTTGGATACTCTAGGGACCCACAGACCTAGTGTCTTATTTAGCGAGGAATGGAGCAAACAACTCCTCTCCCCCTGAATACTATGGGAGGAACTCTGTGAGGGGAACCACACAGAGTTTTAATCCAATTAACCATCTCCTGTGAGTTTTAATACTGAAGGAATGATATGAGGCCTCAATTTCACTTGGAATTAGCCTCAATTTCAGACACTTGCCTCAACTTCAGAGCTATGTTAATGCAAACCCCAGGTGCAGACAAGGAGACCCACACTTTGCATCGGTGTGGCTTGCCATGGCTTCAAGCAAAGATCAGCTCCATTGGCACAATGCGTGGCTTCCTATTTATGCTGATGGGGAGGAGGTGCTGCTCTAATGCAGCTATATAGATGGCTGGCCACTGATTACTAAAATCAAGGCAATTAGCCAATCTGGACAAAGCCTTAGTTACTGCTTAGATGCCACGGGCTTAATTTGCACTACACCCATTTTGGAGCTATGTTCTGCTATGTATAAATTATCCTTTCAAGTAATATTTTATAAATTTGAAGGGGGGAGGGATAGTGATTCGGTCTGAAGGGGACATTTTTATTAATTATTAAGAAAAAGAAAAGGTGAACTGCAAAGGGTGTGCACGTTAAAAATGTGTATAAGACTGCAATAAAAGACTGCAGCTGCTATAGATAAATACACTTCTCTCCAGAAATGTGACATCCAGGGGAAGTACAGCTATTTCTGCAGTAGGTCTCCATGGTGCCTGGGTTGCTAAGCCTTTAACCCCTTATAGACACCAAGAAAGAGTACTGCTTAGCTGGCTCTTCAGAGTGCAGAAACAGAGCAGTTGTGCGTGACCACAGCTCAGGATGCTGCAGCCGGGAGACTTTTTCCACTCTGCCATAGCATCCTTAGCCAAGTACAGTCTTGCCCTATGTGTGTAATTTTTGTTTCTCTGACACAAGTGACACCAAGGAGTCAGCAGTTCAGATTCCTTGGGGTGTCAGGAACTTAAAGATTGTCTCAAAGTGTTGTGATAATTACACTTGTAAAATCAATAATATTATTTTTTCATATTGAGGGAAAATGTACATTTCCCAAACTGTTACCTCACACACTTAAAGGTTAAGAGTTCTCTGTTGGTCTCGCAGTTCTCTTTTGAAGCTGTTTATTAAATAGAAGCAGTTGGCAGCAGCCATGGACTACTTCAGACATCAGTTTCTTTCATGTCGCCTTTTTGAGTTGCTGAGAGCTGCAAATTGTGCTTATTAATATTGTGGCTCTGTGTTTTGGGTAAGGGTCTGTCAGCCTATGCATCAGTCACTTGAATGCTCATATTTAAACAGAGCGATTTTTTTTTCCTTGACGAGCCTTTGTATTCCTGAGACACCTTTATGTTAGATACCAATGCATATTTTACAAAATTATAGGGCCAAATTTAGCTCTCATGTCAGTCTATACAATTTTTGGAGTTCTTAGGTCCACCTGCTCTAATACCCAATCTGTCTACATTTTTTATTAGTTGCATGCATCACTTAGTTGTGTGCAATTAATGCAGCTCATTGTGATAATATTTGATCAGTAGAATCCAAATGGTAAATTTCACCACTCCCAGCACAATACATAAGTCAGATGGGTTTGCACAAAAAACTAAGCACATGCTATGGAGGCAAAATCTATTATCCCTCTGCCTGCTCTTGCAATGTATTGGCTGGAAGAGCTGCCCGGGCAGTGTTTACTGCCCATTAGATTTACATAAGCATGTCTCCAGTGCCTCTTGACTCATTCCTCTCTCCATCAGCTGGTTCAGAGGTGCCCCTGTTGATTGTCACAACATCTGTGCACAGTTCTGCCAAAGGCCATCACCACAATACCACATTAATTTCACCCAGAGAGTATGGTTTTTCTCTTATAATTTGAATTGAATATGAATTGAATGAGTCTGGAAAGCCACAAAGACCAGTAGTTCTGTTACTGCCTCTATACCTAGCTCTTATAAAGCAACTTAAACATTACCATTTTAAAAGAGCTTTACATTTTCCCCATATACACACACTATCTTTTCTGATATATAAAATTACAATCTACAACAGTCTATGAATCTTTTTATTTTATTTTATAAAGTTATTCCCAAAATGAATTTGCTGCTGCTACAAAAGAAACTAAGAACTAAAGTGTTTTGCTATGTTTATTCCACTTGTATTTTTGGATTACTTACAGGGGCTGCTGACAATCGGACACAGCAAGTCTTTAATGAAAGCCTGACTTACCAAAATATTCATTATACAGTAATTCTGAAGAATTTGTCTTGGTATGATGCATTGCGGGAGTGTAAACAGAAAAACATGCAGCTTGTTAGCATCACAGATCAGTACCAACAGGCTTTTCTTACTGTGCAGGCTGTCACTTTAAATTACTCACTATGGATTGGACTCTCCAGCAAAGATGTAAGTTTTATCTCTCTCCTATCCCTCCTTAGAATCATTTTTTAGGGTAGGATGGAATAGTAAAGGAATGACTGGAGAAACAATTAATCTAAAATTTACTGGATTATTTTTAAGTAGATGTTTCCAGTGGAATTTATTTTCAGTTGCAGAGAACCATCTAAAGGTTAGAGGTCAACTGGGATGTTACCCGTTCCTGATGATCAGGGTTATATACTCAATTTTCAGTTCTCTGAGATGCACATTCAAGTGTGGAACTCTCATTCATGGACTGGTTGAGAGGAGACTATGTCCCTAAGATTTTAAGATGGAGAAAAACGTTTTAGAGTAGCAGCAAAGTACACATTGCATAATCTTTGCTCCTCTGTTGTCAATGGTTCTGCAATTGCTGCTGCCATTTGAAATTCTGGAGCAGGACCAAGGAAGGCCAACCAAAATGTTAAAAAAAAAAAAGAGAATATCTGAACGATAGCAAATGAAATCCAAAAGCAAGTGTGTGGCAGGCCGCTCCCAGAATCTGGTCCGGTGTGCCGCTGTGACTTCCGATCTCCATTTCTAAACCCTGACTTATCCCGCCTTGCCAGGCGACTACTTATTCCTGAGTCAGTTCACACCAGCTTTCTGCATGTAACTGGCTCCAGGCAGTGGGTATGCACCCATTAGGCACCTGTGGGATCATCCCCAAGCGAGCACCCTCAGTCCCCAGACACCACACTGGGAATCCCCATACTACAGAGATTGGGACCCATCCTCAATCATCTTAGACACACCTCCATCCATTTGACACTGAAATGGATTGGCCCAGCTACTCTAATTCACACCTTTTAAAGTACATACAGCTTTAAATAAAAACAAACACTAGTTTATTGATTAGGATATGACTTTAAGTGAGCATATAGCAAATCAATGCACAATCATTTAACAAAAGAGTCAGGAGTTGCCACAATCAAAGAAAAGATATCAATCGCATACTAAACTAATATCGCTATTCCAAGATTATTCATTAGACTATTCTCCTTATTCTTACCCACAAGACTGGCTCCTCATGATGTTTAGCTAGCTTAGGC
This sequence comes from Pelusios castaneus, assembly GCA_007922175.1. Classification (NCBI taxonomy): domain Eukaryota; kingdom Metazoa; phylum Chordata; order Testudines; family Pelomedusidae; genus Pelusios; species Pelusios castaneus. Next base: position 4,599,629 of record ML685793.1, on the reverse strand, counting down.
CCTCCTGGCCATGTAGGTAGGCCCAGAATCTTTTAATTGCTTCCAAGATGGTCTGTCTCTCACCAAGACCCAGCATCTTCTCCCCAAAGTGTCCCTAGCCAAAAGCCTGGAGCAGCTCCAAGCACCTGTCTGTGTGTCCAGTCTCCTCTCAGCCCCCATCCCTTTCCTGGGCCACGGTAATCTCTTTGTTCTATCTGAGCCAGGGACCTCAATTTGCCTCCTCCAGTACTTGCTTGCAGCTTTGGCTGTTTACATGCTGCTGGCTGATGGTTCTGTTTGTCCTCCTCCCCCCTGAGCCATGTAACCTCCTTCACATATGCGCACATACATGATGCTGCAGGAAGCTTGATACTATGATATTATGACAGGGCACTCAAAAGAGAACCTTGCATGGCATAACTGGCATCAAACTACACGCTTTTATTGCAAAAGTGAACAGAAAAATTACACAGATCATAGTCTATTATGATCATGAGACTGCTAAAACTGTTTGAAAAAATCTTTTGCAGGTTTTAAGATGCTTTTAAAATATATTTCAAATTGGGTTTGTACTCTTTGCTTCTTAATAATGGAGAAAAATCACAAAAGTTTTTTTTTTTTTTTTTTTAAAGTTTTATTTTAAAATATCGATGGTGTCAAGTCTTGTTTCTCCTGTGTTTGGAGGACTTCTTGGAAATCCCCAGTGTGGTTTGGGAGCTTTCTCATCTGTTAGTGAAAGACCTTGGAGCATGTGTGGGTGGATGGGTGTTGAAACTTGAACATTCTTCCAGCCATTTTATGGATGTTTAAATAGGTATTAACAAAAAGAAGCAAAAAACAAAGTTTTAAATAGCCAGAATAAAAATTTCTGTCATCATCAGATTTCATTAGCTTGGTATCTGACATTGTAATTCTCCTACTTCTGCCACTGTCCATAGAGATTTCCAGGAAAAACACGGAAGAAAAACTTGATATTTCAATATTTAAAACATACAGAGAATTTTTAAAGAAAAGAAACTTTTCATATATAATTTGTACTTCACAAAGAGACGAAAAAGAACAGAACCTTGCCTCCAGTCCTTTGTAGGTGACTATTAAGTGAGGATCAAAGGCTTAATCTTGTTCTATATTGCACTGAAGCTCTGAAACAGCAAAGATCATACAGAGAGGTACTGGTTACACAGCTACTCATGACTGTAGACAAAGAAACAGTGCCAGGAGAGCTTGAGGTTGTACTACTGGACACACTAGGAAGATATATTCAGCTTAAAAGAAAAAAAAAAAGTGTAGTAATTCTGGTATCAATTCCTAATCTAAGAGTGGTCTTGCATACTGAAGAAAACTTTTAAATATAAACTTTCCTAAATCCAGATCCACTCACTTTTTTGTGTTTTTTCATAATTGTTGTTGTTAATAATAATAATTAATAATTAATATTCATACTGTCATCATTAGGGCAGGAATGTGTCTGATTATAAATTCTATGAGTACTTAATATTAACTGTTAATATGTTACATTGCTCTAACATGGGAAGACAGCAGGACTACCTCTGAGAAATTAATTACAATTTCCATTTACAAAAAAATTTTACCCACAGTTAATTCCAGATGCATATTATACCCTTTAGAAATCAAACTACCTGGCTTTGCCTGCAGATCAAGCATAATAGTTAGACATATAAATATTGCACTGTTGCTGTAGCTGCATTGGACCTAGGATATTAGAGTGAAAAGATGGGTGAGGAAATATCTTTTATTGGACCAACTTCTGCTGGTGAGAGAGATGAGCTTTCTGGCCGTTGTTCAAGTCACCTCTGTATAAGCTTGAAAGCTCATCTCTTTCACCAACAGAGTTGGTCCAATAAAAGATATTTCCCCACCCACCTTTTCTCTCCAACATCTACGTATTGTTATTTGCCATCCAGAGTTGGTGATGTAGTTCTTTTCAGTAGCAAAACTGATGTGACAGACTTCATTTATCATTTTAGTAAATGCTAAATCCTAAGCGCTTCTGAGCATGTGCAACTTGCACTGAACATAGGATTTCACATTATAGAAATACAGCATTGTGTGATTTGAGGTACTTAGATTATTTTTTTCAGTGTGTAAGCACTCATCTTTTATTGGTATGCTGCTAGGGTGGAAAACATTATGGCTGGGCAGATGGAAAGCATGTAAGTTTTAGTCGCTGGTCTGAAGATGATGAAAAAACAAGTGAAGAATGTGTGGTTTTGGGTACTGATGGATTCTGGAAAACTTCCGAATGTTCCTCTGAAAACCCAGCTGCTATTTGCTACTTGCCACAAAGTATGTATTCTGAGAAAATAAACTTTCATTTTTTTTAAAAAAACCCAGCTTTCTTTATAATATACATAGTAAAACTCAGTAACAAAGATGTTTTTAAATTATTTTAAAATAAAATTGTTCCATTTATATACACTAACTAGATTACTCCTTAGAACAGGCTTGTTTATGTACCAGAAAAGCCACTGGTGTCTTGGAAATAGACCAAGTACACATCTGAACAAGTTATCCAAGCACTGTGTGATTCAGTGGTTACCAGCCTTTTTGGCTCAAGGACAACAGATATAAATTTTACAATGCTGAAGGGCCACCAGCCTCTGCCAGCAGGCCCACCCTGAAAAGCAGTCTGCTTCCTTGCTGATCTCCCTGGCTGCAGCAGGGAAACCACACATATCCTGTAGCTCTGTGCACTCCACCTGGGTCCCTCGGCATGGCTCCCTTCTGCAGCCAGGGAGATGGAAGATCAATGTCGCCCTCCCTCTGGCTCCAGCAAGGACCCCAGCACCTATGGACCTAGCTGGAGTGCTTTGTTGTGCTTCTTACTACAGCCAGGCGCAAGGGAGCACTGATATTCCATCCCCTTGTTGCAGTAAGGATCCTGCACCAGTCTTTTAGCCCGACAGAAAAGCGCTCCACCTGGGTCCATAGGCAGTGGTCCCCTTCTGCAGTCAGCAGGAGGGGAGCTGTGGGCCACTTTGAAAGCCCCCACAGGCCACTTTTGGCCCCTGGGCCACAGGTTGGGAACCACTGGTGTAATTATTTAATAGCATATTCAGGATTGCTGTGTTGATCAAGATTGTGCCCTCCAGATCAGCCCACTGAGGATACCCTCTGCACAGGGATATCCCTCACTTCCATGTAGAAGGAGGATTCAGCCATCTCTCCTACACCATCTGTGCCCCCCTCTGGGTTCTCTGGAGGCCTCTTCAAACAGTCTACAGTTCATGCTGGGCGGCGGGGGGGCAGGGGGGATGGGGGAGATTGGTGACTGGGTAGGTGGAAGGAGTAGTAGGTATAGATCAAGTCAGGAAGTGCAAATTGTTCCACATAAACAATTGTTCCAAATAAAATAATGCACCCTTTGGAATCTAGATTTGGCCAAAGACAGTTTGGGGCAGGGAAACAAGGGGGTTAATTCCATCCCATCAAAAAGGGCATGAATTGCTTTGAATACAAAATTGCATCCAGAAATTCACCTGTGATTATGGTATAATTAAAAAGTTAATTCTTGCAGTCTGAACTGCTATTAAGAATAGTCTCATTAACTTCAGTGGAAATTAGATGGAGCCCCAAGATTGGAATGTTTCACCCTTTCAAGATTGCCATGTACAAATGTAAAAGGTAGTCTGTTCTTGCTCAAAAATCATTGCAAAAGCTAAGTTACTGGATAAAACTTGTTCCATTTTTATTTTACATATTTGTTCCTAAAGCTACTTAACCTAAAAATCTTCCTGTGAAAAGTTTTTTTTTAAGTATTTGCATATCCCATTCCATAAAACCATTGTCGTACCATTTTTATCAATGCAAATACCACTGTTCGGAGAAGGCTGGGGACAATATTTTATACAATATCAGAGGATGCTACTAAATTTATGTTTTGTAACAGATTTTCGTATTGCATGGGAATTTGTTGTGAGGAATAAGCTGTCTTATTTTAAAATCATGAATGACCTAAGAATCTTTTTTTTCCCCCAGAAGAGACTGAAAAAGAACAAGTTGTTGAACATATTAAATGTCCACATAAGGTTAAAAACACACCATGGATATCATTTCAAAATAGTTGTTACACTTTCATGATAACAAAGAATAGATGGCAAGAAATGAAATCACATGAAGCCCACCATTTATGCAAGAAAATGAGTAAGTACTTCTTATAATTACTATATTTCAAATTGACAGTGTCTCAGAGGCCAGTGATTTTCAGCCAGTGTGCTGTGGCACAGTAGTGTGCCGTGAGAACTGTCCAAGTATGCCATGAAATTTTGTACAAAGGTAATGAAAATCAATGTAAAACAAACATTGTTTCATCTTAAACAATATTCTATCCAACCAAAATTACAACTCATAAAACTTGTGAAAATCAATCATCAAAGTAAAAGCGAGGTATCAATCTTTTGATTCTAAATCGTGAACATTCTAAACGCAGGTGCCAAAGGGCAAAATTGAGATGATGTGTATTTTTTTTGTGGTGGATTTGAAACATTACGTATTGGATCCTTCTTTAGCTTGTTGTATGCACTATATTGCAAACCTCTCTAGTAAGTAGTAGCCATAGTAAATGTAATGTTTATGAACCATCAATTCAGCTGAAAAAAGTGGGTGTGCCGTGGAATTGTTTATCTCACTGAAGTGTGCTGTGTTACTGAAAAGGTTGGGAAACACTGATGTAGACATACCCAAAAGTTTTGCAGTGTAGTGCTCCTGAAAAGTGTAGCTGACAGCCATAGAAGCTGTAGAATCCTCCACTTATCCACAGAACACTTACAGAACACTTAATGTTGACATTGCCTTTTGGAAAACAGTACTTTTTCCTAATGTTTTTGCTGGCTGACATGCCTGTCTTTTTAGAATTTGAGGGTGGGGGGGAGGAGAGAGAGAATTATTAAACACTGGCAAACAAAACAAATTAAGTTTTGAAACTGACAGACAAACTTGTAAAAAAAAAAAAAAAGACTAATTAGACTACTTATTATTTTTAAAATTGTTTCAACAGATCCAGATGCATTTATCTTGAATATTAAAGATGAGGAAGAAAATAACTTTGTTGCTGAGCAGCTTAATTCTTTTGGTGGCCTAGCTACGTGGGTCTGGTTGGGTGTGATTTATGATGACAATGGTAAGACTTTTTTTCTTATAAAATTAGTTATCTTCCTATTATTAAACTAATATATTTTTTTACATACTTGCATAGAGCAATCCAAGATACCATTAAAAATAAACATATACTAATGCTTATAATTTCATTTATATTTTTAGAGAAAACTAACTGGGCACTTTTTCTCTGTTGTAGTGATATTTAGATCCTAGACAGTCAGCTCAATCTGGGTTATTGATTTGACCAAAGGACAGGATATAAAAAGAGCACAGTGATATGTGGTGACATTTTTAGCAATATACATTGGCCTGATTTACTGAGATACCTAGCACCCACAACTCCCATTGATGTTAGTGGCAGTTTAGGTGCTTGCCTCTTTGGGTTTCAAGTCTAGACTGAGTATTATACTACTTAAGGTCTTAGAGTGGCAGTTGGTGACTAACTGTGCATTCTCTATTATGCACAATAAATTTTCTTCAATTTTTCTCTTAGAATAATAGTGCTTTTCATTTACATAGCATTTTACAGAGATGAGTGAATAACATCTCAGTGAGGTAGATCAGTAATTTTTTTCAGTATCCTCAAGAATCTATGTACTCTGCTTCATTCTGGATGTAAATTCTGTAGCAATGTGTCTGAAGCCCTTGGAGTGGAGCAGGAGGTGCTTTTGGGTTGTGAGAGACCTGGACCTTTCTGTTTAAACAATAAACCGTAGAACACTTAAGAGCCTCCATGAAGATTCAAAGATCCAATTTTAGGATTGGAACTTGAAATTTTCATCTTTTGGTTTCAAATACTTAGCTTATTATGATGAATGGGGTAGTTCATACTTCTCAGATCTATTAATTTCAGAGTGTCTGCAGATTCAGAAATACAATACTTAAGTTATACTCAGTTCTTGTTTTAAAGGTAATCTTTATGGGCTGGAAACATTTGTTTTGTTAAAAGAGAAAGAAGAAATCTTGGATTGCAGAGCACCTTACTGCAGTGAGGGATGGATTTTCTGGCAAATTTATGGCTGAGGAATTGCAGAACACAGCGTCTTGGTGGTCTCCATTTTACAGAGTTTAAAACAAGGCAGTCACGTTATGCTACAGAAGGAATCTGCATCATAGCCAAGATAGAATTCAGGAATTCCCGATTCCCAATTATAGCTATTATCCACCAGATCATGCTTCTTCAGAAAATAGTACTGGGCTGCTTGCTAGGCACTTGTTTGTTTTGGTTTTTGTAATCTGAATATTTACAGTTTCACTTTGGGGAAGCTCCAAAGAACATTGTTTCTTGACACTTAGAATTTTGGTCAGAGTTTAGAGGAAATTATAGCAATTGCAGAAAATAGGTAATAACAGGCTTTCTGACCTAAAGCGAGTGTTAATTAATTAAGGAGCAGGCCATCTAAACCTCCAAATGATTTTCACGTTTCTTAAAAAAAATCACATCTTTGCTCAAGGCTGAATATAGAAACCTTTTCATATTTTCCACAGATAATTTGCTAAAGTGGTATGATGAAACTTCTGTGTCTTACAATAATTGGAAACAGGGAAGACCTAATGTAAAGAAAAATCAGTTTTTTGCTGGCATGAACCTTGATGGGTTTTGGGATATTTACAACTATACCAATAATTGGCAAGCTCTTCAATTTCATCAACACAGTGTCCTTGCCTGTAAAATTGAAATAGGTAAGTAATATCCAGAAACAACTACACCGAACATTTTAGGGGCTGGGGAGGTAGAATTAATATAAGGCCTGATCCTGCAAGCGTGATTCGTAGTGAAGACCCTGCGCCTGCTCCCATTTAAGTCATTGAAATCCATGAGAGTTTTGCCAATCTGCAGGATGAAGCCCTCTGTCAATATTCTAGTTCTCTGAACAGGATGGATGTTGGCAGTGTGCCTTCCATCTTTTTCTCTCACCATTCAGTATAAAAAAAGAGAATTTGTATCCCGGGTAGTTTGCATTGAATACTTCAGTGCTTCAAGTGAGTTGTTACAGACTGATGGATTTTAATATCTTTCACATATTTCTAATAACTTGAATGTGATGTATATAGAATTTACTGTGATCTTAATCTTGACATAGAACCCAGAGTGAACACACCTCCATTGCCTGAGATTATAACACATGGAAATAACACATACAGGATCCTTCAGAAAAAATTAAACTGGTATGATGCAATAAAAGAATGCAAACAGAATGGAAGTGATTTAGTCAGCATACACAGTGAATCACAACAGGTGTTTTTTGAAGATATTGTAAAGCGCGATGGATATCCACTGTGGCTTGGGCTATCAAACTTTGATGTAAGTTTTTACTCTCATGAGCATCATGTCTTATAACAGGAATTTTCTGCAGTTGACTTCCAAAATCTTTGCAGTCTTTCCAGGCTCTTTTACAGACTTGAATTTCATAGTAGAAAATATTTGCTTTCTTCTCCCCCACCACTAATAATATGTTAACTTTTCCGATACATTATTACATTGAGATATTAGGGATTAGAAATGTAGTTTAGAATGATTGCCTAAATTCAGCCTTCCTATCATAGGGAAGTGCAATTTGCAATCTCCCTGCTCCGCCTTGCCCATTATACTACCACCGTCCCTCAAGGTTTCCAAGGGAGGGTAGCTTTAAGTTCCCCATGAGGCCTACTTGCAAATAGTGTTTAGAGGATTCAGTTCATCCTTCCATCACCCTACCTTACCTATCTTTTGAACTTCACTAATCTCTCTACCTCCCATGACAGACTTTCCACTGCCATGGGTTTCCACCAGCACACACATCCAAGTGAATCTAACATAGTAGGTTTCATCATAAATGCTTCACAAACTGATAATCAAACTTTACGTACTGCAGCCACCCCTGTTCTACAACATGACTAAGTAGTAGACTTGTTAAGACAGGAAGTAAAGAAGGCATTATGTAAATGAAACCATAGGAGGCAGAATGTTACCATGCTGGGATTTGGCCTGGCCACAACCCTACACTTAGAGTACCAGAGGCTCCTCAATGATCATGAATAACCAGAGCTTCCATTTTAACTATCACTTAGAAGGCAGTACCTGCCAAAGTTGGGCATTGGTCCCATACTGACTTGGATGAAATGGGTCTTCGACTCTTAAAGTGTCTCACTCTTTGTACATTGTCTGTGTTTATACATGATTAAATAAGACCTGAATGCAGTGGTATAAAATTATTTTTTTAATCAGGAAAGTGAAGCTAATTTAGAATGGTCTGATGGAAGTGAATTTGACTACAGTCCCTTTGAATTAGAAAATTCTAAATCCGCTGTGAGCTGCATTTTTCTGGATACTAAAGGATTTTGGAACCATGCAAGATGCACAGATGTTACTGATGGTGCCATTTGCTATACCTCTTCAAGCAGTAAGCCTGATTTTCTTTTTTTCTTTAAATTTAACACATATTCAATTTTACATGCTATATTATGAACAGAAAATGAAGGCTAAAGGAAACCTGATTTAGACTAAACCTTATATTTTGTTCTTTGAGACTGATTATTTAGAAGGAGTGGCAAAGTACTCTTCAGTATATCTCAGAAGCTTTCTGGCACCATATTTTGGTATTTGATAACAGTGGTAGCCAGATATCTAAACATGCGTTAAAATATATATACACTGCTTGTTAAACTGCCTAATTTGAGAGAGTTCCCTTATGCCATGAATGTTTCACTACAGTTTTGTTGGCTCAGCTTTCATGAAATACTGATTCCATCACAGTCATGTGTTGTCATGGGATTTCTGCCTTAAGATTCTGATAACCGTTCAGGACATTCCTTTCCCATGCCCATCAGTGGAGTGAAGCCTTAAACTAAGCTGAGCAGGGTATATGTTGGCTAATGCCTTACTGAAAGGCTTTTGCATGGCAGTGTTGAATAGTAGTTAGAACAGGAGACTTGCAGTCAAGATACCTGACTTATTCCCAGCCCCGCCACAGATTGACTTTGGAGCTTGGGCAAATCACAACTTTTCAGTGTGACGGTTTCTTCACTTGTAAAATGGGAAATAGTCACCCTTCCTTTATAAAACACTTTGCGATTTTTGTTTGAAAGGTGCTAAGAAAATTACATTAGTTTATGAATCTTGGATTTTAGTAGTGGGAACATGAGACTGTCACCATCTAGATCTGTGGCATAGTCAGTCATCTTAAAAATACCTTGGCAAAATCTGATAAATAAAACTGGTGACCTCACATTCCCTTTGTTTCTTCAAATTAGAGGGATCGTTTTCAACGTGACCCAATATTTCATGGAAGAAATTCATATAATTAATGTAAATATAATTGTTATAAATCTGTTATACGACGACCTTTTTGTCGTATAATGTCAGCTCATGAATCGGAGGTCCACAGTTAATGAGCATACCAGATTTCAAGACCATATGAATGCTTGAAAGTAAGAAAGAATGGCTCCCACCAATGAGGAGGTCCGAGTCCCAGAATAACTGGAACTTTTCCAGTGATCACTGGCCAAGAATGAATGAATCTAGTATATTTCAAGAAACAATTTAAGTGAGATATAAATAAATTCTGAAATGCTTGAAAGTAAGAAAGAATGGCTCCCACCGATGAGGAGGTCCGAGTCCCAGAATAACTGGAACTTTTCCTGTGGTCACTGGCCAAGAATGAATGAATCTAGTATATTTCAAGAAACAATTTAAGTGAGACATAAATAAATTCTGAAATTGTCAGTCAGCCCATTACAAGCCTGTGTGTGTATTTTCATTGACAGCATCCCTACACTAGAGTGCTTTGACAATGCAGAGCCTCTGTTAATTTGTGTAATACATAATTTTTATATTTTTACAGAAAGACAAGTACAGCCACTGCAAACCAAAGGCTCTTCCGGGTGTCCACAGGGTATTGGAACATCACAGTGGTTGCAGTATAAAGATTATTGTTATGCATTTGACATGGCATTTTACAATTTTTCAGTATATAGTGCAGATGAGGCTAAAGGAGTCTGTCGGAAGCTGGGTATGTTTAGTTTTACTTATAATGTGTTACATCTTGTAATTAGCTCATTATTCAGAAAGGATTTGAAAAAAACACAGTGGCAAAACTGCTTTGTTTCTTTGATTTATTTTAGGAGTATCTGTAATGGTTAGTTTGCTGTGATGGGTTTGGGTTTTTTTTTGTTGTTTTAGGGGGTTTTTTGGGTGGGGGGGCATCTGATTAACATTGTTGGTAAAGCTGTGCAATATTCTGACTTCTTACCTGGACCATGCATGTGCATAAATAAAATGATACCTCATATATAACCATTGATAAAGGATTCAGAAGATCAAAGCTGATTTTTCAAGGGAAAACTTCTCTATTTTACACAAATCACTTTATAAAAAATAAAGCCTGTATTGTTACAAAGTCATTCTTATTATAGCCCTGGGTGAAGAATGAATTCAGAGAAATCCCACCAAGGCTTCAAGAGCATACACTTCCCAAATCACACACTTTAAACTTAATGATGCACACAAAAGCTGAAAGGCTAATTTTTGTGCTAAATGAAGAGCTTCTGCCCCCCACCCCTTTAGTAAATATTGTGGGATTGTTTTGTGACAGATAATATAAGCAGCATGTAATTCCTCATTTATGGAATTTTTTGTGCCTTTCAGTTTTAGGAGGTGTGGATTGTCTTAATTTTAGCTATGTAATTTTTTATTATTTAAGGTTAATTAAATTCTGTAAAATAAACAAATTAAAGGAGCAGGTAGTCCCATTTCCAGGTGTGACACCCAGTTCAGGGCCATCTGAATCCCAGTGTGGATTAGAGCAGGAATAGGCCTTATCTGACTTTCCCCGTTGGCAGAAAGACCTTTATGACAGCAGAGAATCAGGTACATTGAACCACTACCTTTCTCCCCTCCCCCACCAGCCTGCTCCCTCCTTACACTTTAACTGCAGTGACATTGTATGTCAATATATGATTTGTTCTTTGGATACAGAAGGTTAATAGGAATCAAGGGGGGTCATAGAAGGTGCTGCATCTGGCAGGGTCAATTCTTCTGTTTCCATAAAGTATACTTTAACATCTTTCCACACAAGCAGTCCACACTTGCAGAAGATTTATCTTTATTTTATTTTGCATTATTTGCCCAAAAGACAGAACAAGATGTTAACTTGCATGTGAGGCTGCTGCTAACATTGCATTGTTCTCCTAAACTGAGTTTTTCTTCTGCAGATTGCATGCACAAATTTTAAGAGTCCAAATTCAGAAATGTTTTCTCATTTCTGTATCTTAAAATATCCATTTTGTATTTTTACAATATCCATTTAATTTTTAAAAACTATGAGGAAAGTCTCTAAAGTTTCTTTCTGCATTGACCACTAAAATTATTCCCTTAGATCCATCTGCTACACTTTTGACTATAAAGGATGCTGAAGAAAATGCATTTGTCAGCAGGCACATAAGGCAAAATGATCTCATCACAAGACGAGTGTGGCTTGGATTGTTTCAGAACCTCAGAGGTAAGAAGTAACTACCAGCGTCATGTGTATGTATAGTTTATATTGTGACTAAAAATAATAAAACAAAAATACTTAGAATTTGAAAAGTTTGCTGCTTCTGCTCCTGCTGCTGCTGCGTAATGTGTTACTATTAATTTATATAGTATAGTAACTTCTACCTCTTTTCAGTCTGTTTCAGTTTCTAATGTATCTTGCTTTGTGATTTAGAATTATTGTATGCATAGTCTGTGGTTTACGTTCTAACATTTAGCTACATTAAAATACATGGGTTAGAAAAGTCATATGCAGAGAAGTATTTATTTGCTTTATAAAATTATTTTAGAATATTTATTTTATGAGTGTCACAGGATCACTTTTATTGTTGTGGGGACATCGTTCTAGAGCCTGGTGTTTGGATGAGAACTAGCTGGCTACAATTTAATCCAGACAAGATTGAGATATTGGTGGTGGATTGGTGGAAGGAGGGAGAAGAGAAGGTAGACCTTCGATGGGCATGCAACTGCCATTTGTAACAATGTAAAAATTGGAGATGGTATTAGATACAGGGCCAGTCTTGGACACCAAACTAGCAGCTGTGACAAAGAGCATTTTTCATCTGCTCTGGCAAGAACAATATAAACCTTTCTATTCAGTGCAAACCTTCCCATAATTATCCATGCTTTTAACACCTCAAGACTAACTTTTTGCAATCTACTGCTAAAATACTGCAAGGCTTTTATTATATGGATTCGCACATTGGGTGCACATTTAGACCAGTGCACCATGATGTACACTGGCTTTCAATAAGTTTCTAGATGGACTTTATGCCCTAAATGGTTTGGTACCTATTACCGGTACTTAGGTATCACCTTTTTCTCTGCCACATTTAAGATGAACAGAAGCTCTCAAGCTGGAACTTCCTCAATATAAATGAGGTGCTGATGGCATTTTCTGTACAGGTTGCTCAGTAATGGAACTTACGTCACCCTCAGTCGTTAGTCTGCCATATCTCAGATTTGTTAACCTGGGCGTGCTGCAAAGCCTGTCTCCCCACCCTTGGGAAAGGCCAATGAGATGGAATTATTTATGAGCAGTTTGTTGTTTATGTTGTCCTATTTTATTTATGTAATAGGCACCCAGCTCACTGGATGGATACCTACAGCTGACTTTTAGAAATGTGAAAAAATAAATTGCGGCTTTTACATTATGTTGCAGTGTTATTAATTTTGGTGGTGATTCATCAAAGCAGTATTTGTGATCTTTCCCTGCAGCTCAGTCCTTAAACTGGATTGATGGTTCAACAGTTAAATATGCCAACTGGGCAAATGGAACTGCAAAAGGCAAATGCATTGTTATTGTATCCACAAATGGAACATGGTCTGAAGTTGACTGCAGTCATAGTAAAAGCAGAGTTGTTTGTAAAGCTCCTGCAGGTACGTCTTACTGGTGTTTAATAAAGAATTTACTTTTTATGTCGGAGAACATCTGTGTACAAATCACTCTGGAGAAATTCACTCCAAAAGACCTTTGGCTTAAGTGAGACTGAAGAGGTGCATAGGCCTTCTATGTGCTCTCTGCCTGTGACAGGCTGTCCATATAGTCATAATGATCCAAAGGGATAGCCGTGTTAGTCTATTGCACAGAAACAGAGTCCTGTGGCACTTTTAAAGACTAACAAATGTATTTATCGCATGAGCTTTCGTGGGAGAAAATCCCACTTCGTCAGACGCTTTGAAGATAGGAAACTTACAAAATGGGACTTACAGAGCTGATACAATCTTTTCTTCTATAGTCTTGAAGAATATGGACTAATTTACATTCCCATGCTGGCTTTAAGTCAGTCTATGATGCAAGGTTCATTTATCCTGTTTATTTTTAAGCCGTTCTTGTCTGTGTGAACAGTGCAGCTAATTCCTGCTTTAATCTTTGTCTGTTCAGTTGCTAGTTGTCACATTGCTATGCATGAGAGATACGATGTTGATGGGCACAATGAAATGCAGCGATAGGTATTAGTAAATAGTTAAGGAAGCCTTCATCATAAGAATGACCACACTTGGTCAGACCATTGGGTCCATCTATGCTGTCTCCTGACAGTTGCCAACGTGGGATGCTCCAGAAAGAATGAACAGAACACTGATCCATCCAACAGAACAAGTGATCCATCCCCTGTCATCCACTCCCAGCTTCTGGCAGTTGGAGGCTAGGGATACCCAGACCATGGGGTTCCATTCCTGACCACATCTTGGTTAATAGCCATTGATGAACTTATCTTCCCAGGGCCAGATTTCCAATTAGGCACAATAGCCATGTGCCTACCAGCACCTAAACAGTGGTAGATTACCACATAGGCAAATGAGGTCCATGTCCGGAGACCCCAATCAATTTGGTGACCCTGCACAAGCTCCAGAGCTCTGGCCCCTCCTGCTGCTCTTCCTCTTCTCTCTCGGGGCCCAGCCACCATGCTCTTTCTCTTTCCCTTGAGGTCCTGCCCCCAGGCAAGCCAGAGTCCAAGGGTGAGCATGTTCCCCTTTCCCAGAACTGGCTGAGCCAGTCGCCTCAGCCCCTCTCTCCCCACCATACTCAGCCTGGCCAGCCCAACTCCCCTGATAACTCTTCTTCTCCCCTCGACATGGAAAATACAAAGGTCAGCTTCAGGTAGTGGGGGCACTGAAGATACTCTTCCTAAGGGCATGTAAGGTGTAAATCCAGCCTTGAATCCTCCATGAACTTATTTAATTCTTAATTGAACCCAAGTATAATTTTGGCCTTCGCAACATCCCCTTGCAATGAGTTCCGCAGGTTGATTCTGTGTTGTGTGAAGAAGTACTTCCTTTTCTTTATTGTAAACCTGCTGCCTATTATTTCATTGGGTGATTCCTGATTCTTGTGTTGTTTGAAGGAATAAAAAATATTTTCTATTCACTTTCTCTATACCATTCACAATTTTATAGACCTCTATCATATCCCTCCTTAGTCTTCTATTCTCTAAATTGAAAAGTCCCAGTTTTTTAATCTTTCCTTATGGAAGCTGGTCCATACCCTTAATTATTTTTGTTGCCCTTCTCAGTACCTTTTCCAGTTGTATCTTTTTTGAGATGGAGTGACCAGAAGTGCACGAAGTATTCAGGTGTGGCCATACCATGGATTTACATCATGACATGATGATGTTCACTGTGTTATTATCCATCCCTTTCCTAATGGTACCTAATATTGTTATCTTTTTTGACAGCCATTGTACGTTAAGTGCAGGTTTCCAGAGAACTATCTGCAATGACCCCATGATCTCTTTCTTGAGTGATAACAGTTAATATGGACCCAAATGATTTTAATCTATAATTAGGATTCTGTTTTTCATTGTGCCTTACTTTGCATTTATCAACACTGAATTTTGTCTGCCATTTTGTTGTCCAGTCACCCAGGTTTGTGAGATCCTTTTGTAACTCCTTGTTATCCTGAACAATTTTGTATTGTCTGCAGATTTTGCCAGCTCACTGTTTATCCCTTTTTCCAGATCATATATGAATCTGTTGAATAGTACTGGCAGTGGTACAGGTCGCTTGCGCACATCCCCGCCCCATTTAATTCTCTCCATTCTGAAAACTGACCATTTATTTCTACTTCGTTTTCCATCTTTTAACTAAGGGCTGATCTGTGAAGGACCTTTGCTCTTTTCCTAGGACTGCTTCCTTGGCTTTTGAGCCTCTGGTGAGGGACTTTGTCAAAGGCTTTCTGAAAGTCCAAGTACACTGTATCCATTGGATCATCCTTAGCCATATGTTTGGTTACCCCACCCCCCACGCCCAAGAAAATTCTAATAGATTGGTGAGGCATGATTTCCCTTTACAAAAGTCATGCTGATTCCTCCACAACAAATTGTGTTCAGCTATAATTCTGTTCTTTACTGTAGTTTCAACTAGTTTTCTTATACTGAAGTTAGGCTTACTGGCCTGTAATTGCCAGGATCTCCTCTGATGCCTTTTTAAAAAAAAAAAAAATCTGGTGTCACGTTATCTGTCCTTCAGTTATCTGGTACAGAAGCTGAGTTAAGTGATAGATTATATACCCCACTTAGTATTTCTGCAATTTCATATTTGAGTTCTTTCAACACTCCTAGGTGAATACCATCTCTAGTCCTGGTGATTTATTACTGTTTAGTTTAGCAATCTGTTCCAAAACCGCCTCTATTGATACTTCAATTGGGGACAGTTCCTTAGATTTGTCACCTAAAAAGAATAGTTCAGGTGTGGGAATCTCCTTCACCTCCTCTGCAGTAAAGAACAATGTAAATAATTCATTTAGCTTTTCCACAATGTACTTATCTTCCTGGAATGCTCCTTTGTACCTCCATCATCCAGTGGCCTCTCTTGATTGCTTGGCAAACTTTCTGCTTCTCATGTTGTTGTGGTTTTTTTTAATTCTTTTTAGTTTTTGAGTCTTTTCCTAGTTGTAAAATTTGCTAGTTCCAGAATTCTTCTGCTGGCATGTACCGAATGTATATCATCAGTCTACATTCCTTAATTACTCATATCCAATCTGCTATAGGACTGAAGTGTGTTTTCCAAAGTTTATTACAGCTACAGCAGAAATAAATATGGGAGTTACAGTATATAAGTGTTTGCCTGTTTTCCTGCCCCACCAGTGGACCTGACCCAGAGAGGCAAGACTTTATGATATCACTGGGGCTGGTCCTCAGGGTAGCTGGTGCGTGTATTTGAGCTCGTCAGGGAAAAGTTGAGGGTGCCACCACTTAGTCAATCGAGAGATCAGTTTTGAGCATGGGTACCTCAATGGGTTCATCTGCATATATACTGTTACCATGACAGTTGTGTGAAATCTAGAATTAGAGGCCATCTCATAGAATATTCTCTGTAAATTTCATATATAGCGATGAGTTTCCCTGTTACTAAAATATCCCTGTCTTTGCTAGCTATTTCTGTATAGTACGTGGTACAACACTTTTTCCTGTAAGGAGCTAGTTGTTCTTGCTTTGAGTAAGAAACTTCAGGTACAAGTTTATCCATTCCTCCTACAAGCAGGCAAGCTATGCTACATTAAGACCCTGTCTACACTTAAAGGTTTTGCTGGTGTAACTATATCTGCCTGATGGCTATGGACAAGATCCAGTTCCCATGCTATTTATTCACATTTCACTCCCTCCAGAATAGAAATCAGTTACTTGGGCTAGTTACTTTGAAGCAATGGAATCTTTCAGATTTTGCCTACACCTCTATGAAAATTGAGAGGGAAGAACAATCGGAAGCTAATGTTACCATTCATGTAACTTAGGAAGAAAGCTACAAGAACATCTCTGACCCTACCTCAGAAATGGGTTTCTTCTGGCTTCCAGGAAGTTCAGGGATAGAATTAGGTATGCATTGAGTCTAGAGTACATTTAATCAATGAGGAAAACCAATATTAAAGATGGTGGTAGGTTTTTATGGTTCAATGAGATGTTTTTAATAGTTTGATCTCTAAAGTGTATCTCCGTTTCATCATTTGCTACTTCTGTTTTTAAAACAATTTTCATGTAAGAGGACCCAAAGTACACTCAGTTAAACTGAGTACAGTTTCACATATTGAAATGTAAAGAATTTCTTAATAGATTAAGAAATATCAACAAAATGATTCAAAATTAGTTACTATATTAAATGGCAGAAAAATTCATTAATGCAGAATTAAGAGTGCCCTGCAATAGCTAGTGCCCTTCCAAAATGTCTAATTCAGACATCTGAAAACCAGGAAATACAGAGCTAAGGTACACTCCATCTAGCCTTATCTCTGCCTTCTTTGAATAGTGTCCCAAAACACCCATACCACACATAGTCACACTCTTAATCTTTTCACTGTAAAGAAAAGGCACTACCTGCACCTGTCCTGGACTCAAAACAATTAACTCTCCTGATAGACTACCACACTTGTGAAATTTAACTACCACCTCCCAAGTGTGTGCAAAAAAAGCATTCCCAGAAGAGGTCAATTTTAATTTAAGAAAAGCTGTTGGGTTTTTGTTTAGTTTTTTTTCCATGAAACTGTATCACAGGAGCCTCTGGCCAAATGGCCCCACATTTAGATCCTGAATCCCTATGAGGCAAATCAAATGTCCAGGCAATTCAAGTAACCATATAGATTATAGCACAATTAGAACAGTCCAGCTTTAAACAGAAAGGGCTTCTTAATCTTAATAACACTGGCTTAAAATAGAGTTCCCGAACTTCAATAAAATGATCCTTATAATAAATGTATACATATCAATATAAAACTTCACTATATAACAAATATTTTTCAGTCCAAAACACTGATTAACTATTTTCATTTATTTTCATTTTACAGGCACTAGTCATACTGCAGTGGCTATAGCATTTGCTCTTTTAATTATCCTAGCCCTCGTTGCTGGATTAATTTGGTATCTCTACAAAAAGAAACGGCTTCAGTGGGGTAGCTTCCTTGAAGTACGCTATGAACGAGGGATGAATGAAGATGAAACTGATAGCATGTTTACCAAAGATCATTTCTGAAAAACTTTTTTTGCTTGTTGTTCTTTTACGAATTCCAGTGTGAAACTATGGGGGATAAGCTACTTTACACTTTATTAGTTCTTTCTGAAACCGAATAAGAAGTTTATTAACTAGCAGCTACATTCTTCCCTCAAAAACATATGTGCAATTTTAAGTCAGTGGGTGTTAACTGAATTTGGCTTTAGCTATAAGTCTTGCACAAGATAGAAGTTTCCTGACCCCTTTATAGCTCTGTTGTTCCATATTAGCTCTGGATATTGTCTCTCAAATCTTTTCCTACATTAGCCTTTCTTTTTTTCCTTCTTTGTAAAAAGTGGGGACAGGGTTGTTGGGGGAAGAGATACATTTAAACCCCTTACCAAACGAACTTTAAATTGTGCACAAGCTCTGTAGCTTTCTGCAGGCAATTATTGATTAAACTGTTGGTATCAAAAGACATACATTTGAAATACAGTACACACCTTGTTTCTAGCACTGGGTCACCCTACAACCATTGGCTCAAAATCTGACAATAAATACCAGAGAAATGATTTTTGGAATAACCATTTTTGTGGTAAGTCATTGATTATCAACTCATCTAATACAGAGGGGCTTGTAACCACTGACAACTTGTGTTCCCAGTGAAGTAAAAGCTTAGCATTTGGTATGCTCCTTAGGCCCTTGCATGCAGGAGAGAAAAGGCTATCTTCACTCTTTCCATCACGCTGAACAATTGCTCAGGTGCCCTTCAGAGCTAGAATCATGACATTGAGTATGCCCCTTTCTCTGTGTGATTCTAACGCAAAGGAAATATCCCTATAAAAATGTTCAGAAAACATTTAAGTCTGAGCCTTTTGCAGGCTCATACATGAATAGTCATGTCCTCTGAAGATGCTTCGGGAATCAGCCCAGCTGGGATCAAGGGCTAAATGCAAACATATGCAAAATTCAAATCTTATGTAAACACATTGTGGCCTTCTCAAACCAGTTCCATGAAGGATGTATTTTTCACTGTACAATTTTAAGCAAGATGTTTATAGGCTCCAATGTGGTGATTCAAGTGCCCCATAGCAGGCATGTTTATGCTGAAAATCTATTTCTGGGAATGGGGAGAAAGTAAAAAAAGGAAGACTATTTGTAATGTTACATCTTCAATATTTAGAGAAGGATCTTTAAATCTACCAAATTCCATCCTACATTTTTAAAGTTGGTATAGAATTAGATCTGAATGCTGTTATCCTGCACTAACAACTGGGAAATACCAGAATTCATTTTCTGATCTGTTATGCTCCATTGCAGTGGGACAGGAGTGTTTCAGAGCCAGTATTCCTGGTTCTGTGGTGAGGGAATCCGTAAGGTTGTTGAACTGCTGTCCTACCAGCCAACATAAGGCCCTTCATTGATTACTTCCTAAACAAATCCTTGTTCAAGGCAGATAGTGGAAATGACATATTGTTTGAAGACTGTAATGTTTAAAATGGGAGAAGAGTCAGGGCAGCAGAGAGTACTGTGACAGAGACTGGAGTGATAGGGTAAATTGCTGATTTGAAATTCGAGGTAATGATCTAACACAGCTGTTCTGATCACATAATAAAAAAGGATACAATTGTATCTGGTCCCACTAATACCTTAACTCACCTATGTTATGACTGAACATACAACTTGATAACAAATAAGATACTTTTTCTATAATCAGTTTTGGAAATGAGGAAAATACTTTCTTGGTAGTGAATGAGAGAGACTATATAGCAAATTGTGCGCATAGATGTAAAAAATTATTGATCTATTTACATACAAGTTAAACTTGATTTTTATGTGCTGTTTCACCGTTGCTGTTTTTTCTTATGTATTCCAAAAAGGCTACTAGAGCAAAGGGTTTTTATTTTTAGATAGATAGATAGATAAAACCATTCTAGTATGTCACTGTGTGAAAGTGGAATAATAATTGTAAGAAAAAATGTTTCCTAATGGACATTGACCTTTTTAAGATCAGACACATTTACTGTTTTGAAGGAGAGTATGGTATTTAAATAAAAAACAAACAAATACACAGAAAACTAAATTCATTGCAACTCCATTGACATTAGTGGTATTACATTAGGAGTGCATTTGGCTGAATATGCTGATATACTACTGATTTTTTTTTTATTTTCAAAGAAATAGTTTTAAAGGTGACAGGCCAGACCTATTCTAGACCCTTTCTATTTTTTGTGCTTGTTTGCACTATAGCAGTCTTAAAACATACTTGGAAGTACAGTAACTCTAGCAAGAGTCTTGTCGTTGGATTTAGTACACGTATACGAATCGGTGGCAGTAAGCCCACTAAATAGTTCTGTATTAGTTCTCTGACTGGAGACAAAGTGGACACTTTGTCCTTTTGATTTGTGGGCACAATTCAGAAAAAGAAAGTAAGAAAGAAATTGGCCTTACATCAATTTATGCCAAAAAAAACATCCCCTAAAACCTAGTGAAATTGGCTGCAATAAAAATGTGTGGCTATTTAACTTTGTTGCTATAAAAACAATGTGTGAAAGCACAACAGTCTGGTTCTTTTGATCCTCTATTATTATTTTATTATAAATTATGAAACATATTACAGTAGCACCAAAAGGCATGGGGGTCTCATTAAGGTAGGTATTGTATAAACATGTAAAATGGCAGTTCCTGCCTCTATTGTGTATTTTTTGACAAAATTCCCAACTAATAATTGTGATAAAATAAAAATTATAAAATTAAAATTATCCATAAAGTGATTGTCAGCATAGCCATGACGCAGGACCAGCAAAGCATTTATCCTAACTTAAAAGTATGCACGTTAAAGTGCTTTGCTTGATGGGGTCTAAATCAGTGGATTTAGAAAAGTGTATATTAAGTAAATTTGTATATTGTTCAGTATCCTTTTCTAACAAAAGCAGTGATCAGGGTATTTTTTGTACAAATATAATTAGATAAACGTGTGTTCAGCCTTGCTAGTTTTGATTGTTTGCACTCATGAGCTTCCCTGGATGTGAATTTACAGATAGAAAATGTGGTTTTTAATTTTATTACAAAGATAATTAAATTATGATTGAGATGCACATGAATATACAATATAAAGATACAATTTTTATGAAGTTTCTGTATTCTTGTGAAATATGTACATAATTTTATAAGGCATACTTCCAATGTTTTTTGCAATATATACCAGTTAGTAGAATCTTGCATAGCTTTTATTTCAGTGTGTACAACTGCCTCTGCATAAATGAATAGCACACTTTCTAGATTGAAGTGTACAGTGAGGATAATGTACAGACATGTTCTTAACTCATGAAAGAATAAAATTTATGAAAAATAAACCTATTTGGTAATTTTTTTCTTCATGTGGGGAATCTTTATACAGCACCTAGCACAATGAGGCCTTAGGTGCTGCTACAATAAAGTAATATCTAATAATATGTTAAGGGGGTACTTGTAACTGATAGAAATACATTGTGGAATACAATGAGGCTTCTAATGACTATCAGGCTTCTGCCACAAGGAGCTGGCAATAGTCAGGAGAGAAATCTCGCCCATTTACTTAAAGCATTTAATACATGTTAAGATCTAATTCACTGGTGTCCCAGAGCTCCTTTCTGCCCGTGTAATCCACCTAAAGTTGTTTAAAGGCCTCAGGGGAATTCCCTTGAACATAGGGAAAGTACTCATGAGGAATATAGTCATCCCAGCCTCAAGATACTTTCAGTCTGTATAATGAGACACATTGGTTATAAAATGTACATACCCTCTTGCCTTTGCTAAGATTTACTATAAATTCTCTCCTGCCCAAAAGGACCTCTTAAATCTTTTTGGGCCAAATTCTGCCATCCATACTGGTATAAATCTCTCGTTGACTCCAGCAAGAGCTTTTACCCACGTATGGAGTGCAGAATTTGATCTTTTGTTAGCAAAGGAAACAGAAGATCCGTGAATGGAGTCTGCTTAAACTTAAAGGGAGGGCAGATCTTTTCCACTGGAACTCAAGGATTGAGATGGGGTTACATTTTCTTGGTGTAATTTTATTTGAGAGTGAAGTTCATTCACTGGGTATATTATAAACGTTAACTTATTCTAAAAGACAGGGCAAGAACAAGCATGGGCTTTTTTTAAAAAAAAGCTATGTACTTGAATTCAAACTGGTGGTATACATATCTGTACTCTATTTAGGTTTATAAATTGCTTGGAGGTGGGCTGTCTTCTGTGTGTGCTCATTGTCCTGTGTAGTAAAAGGTGGGGCAGAGGAGTGTTTGTAAGAGATTAAGCTTTGCTCCAGTCACATGACATGGGTCACGGTTACATTACAAAAGTTATAAAAACTGGATCTGTCGTCACCGCTGGCACATAAATCAGTATATCCCATTACACTCTCGTGGCGACTGTTATTGCTTCCCTTACCATTCTACATTCCTTTTTTCTCTTGTTTTGAAAATCAGATGCAAACCCTCTAATCCACAGTGCCAATTAACAAACCAGAGACAGCTAGGATCTGTCGGTCATTACGGGTCACACAGGCGAGCTACCCGCACCAGCGAGTACACCTCAGATGCAAACCGATTTCGCTTCCGTTGCAAAATCATCTGTACGGCCAGTGCCTACTCCAGTTCCCACGCCGAGAAGAGCCGACTGTCCAGAAGTGCCCTGGCCTGGGGGCTGGTTAGAGGCACCCAACAGCGAGGGGGACTAAGGCAGAGGCCAGCCAGGGCCTATCTTCGGCTGGGGGCTGAGGAAGGGGAGCGAAGCGTTCTCCTGCCGGGGAATCTTGCCAGCCCCACCGGCTGGCTGATAGGACCCCCCGCAGGCAGGGCCCGGGGCAAGCAGAGCTGGCTGCGGCTGGACGAGCTCGCGCGGCCCGACTCGCTTTCCCCTGCGCGGCCGTGCCCGGCACACGCAGCCGAGGCCCCGCGCTGGAGCCGCTGCCGGAGCTGGAGCGCGGCTGTCCCGGCCTGCAGGGGCTGCTCGCGGCTCCAGCGCGGAGAGAGAGCTCCCTGGGGGGCGCGCGGGGGCCGCCGCAGTGGGTGGTGTCCGGCCGGCGGGAGGGGTCGGAGCCGCAGCCCGCGTGCAGCCTTCCGTCCGAGAGTCGGCGCGAGCTGCAGGGAGCCGGGGCCATGGAGCCCCCCTTCCCCGCGGTGCTCTGCCTCCTCGCCGCCGCCGCCTCCGGAGCAGCCGGTAAGAGACCCCTTCTCCCGCCCGGCCGCCCCAGGCTCTGCTCAGTCCGCAGCCCCCCCCTCGGAGCCTAGCAGTTGTCCAGCTCAGGACTGGCGGTGACACCCCCCCCCCCCAGTGCGTTTGCGGCCCCCGCGGTGGATAAACCCCCTGGCTCCGGTCCCTCTTCGGGGGAAGGTCTCCGGCCCCGCCGCGCGTTGAGTGTGAAAGGGGAGGAGAGTTCAGTTCACTCACTCACCCTCCCTGCCGCCTGCATATTTCCTGGGGGTGCTGGAGCTTGCTGCTGGCTGCCACGAAAATGGACCGTGTCTGGACTGGAGGAATAGGCCATGTTTGAAAACGTGTTAGCTGGTCCGACTTCAAACAGGGCTGTGCGCCCATCGCAGGAGACCTGTTAAGTTATGTTTAAAAATGTTCGCTAGTTGTTGTCAGACTTAAAGAGCATGCAGCCACAGCCAGCAACATCCTGAGCACACCTTATTTCACAGTCTGGACAGGACCACCTTCCCATTATGTTTTCAATCTGGTTCCTCATATAAAATCAGATGAGAAGCAAATTAATTTCCTGTTCCCAATTAAGAAGAGAGAAGGCTTCTGTGTGCTGAGAAGTTTTATTTTCGTGAGAGTCCATTTGGCTAGTGTACAACTATTGAGAAACAGTGCAAAGCAAACAACCCTTCAGGCATGTTGTATGAAAAAAAACCAAACCAAAACATGAGTGCATGGGGTGAGTGCCTTCCCATGCTTTTATCCAAACACCCCAGCCTTGCAAAAAATGTAGGCATGTCTTCAACTCTAAGCATGTGAATAGTGCCAATAATTTCAAGTGGACAACTTGAGTGAGTAAAGTCTGTTGTGTGGTCAGTCCAGGAGATTGTAAACACTTTATGACAGGGCTAGTTTTTTATTTCTCTGTATTGTAAAATGCTAAGATTATTGTCAGCACAAAGCAAGTAATTATACTGATCAGGAAGACGAAGCTAAAACCTCAAAGTTCAGAAATTTACTGCACTTTTAAACTGGCATTTTCATAGTAAAAAATCATATTTCTTAAAAAGCAATCTTCCTTTTCTGCAAGTTTAGTTTTAAATTGAAATTGAATAAAAGTAGATAATGCTATTTGCTTACTTTTCCGTTTCACCTGGCTAACCAGCTGATCAGTTTTATTTGTTAATACACTAGCACAATGCTGCTATGTTTAGGTTGACAACGGTATAGGGCAGTGTTTAAATCGAAACACAAACCATGTTTTCATTTAATATTTTAAAGGTTTTCATCTTTTATTTGTTATAGTAAAAGTTTCCAATGGCTGACTTGGGACTGCATTCAGGATGAAGCTTCCTATATATAGAAAGAGCAAAAGATACTGTGCAGTAATTGCACTCAGAGCTGAGCCAAGGTTATTGTGTGCATTAAAGAGCTCTCTGTCTGTCAGAGAAAGTACTGATGATGATCCTTTGTGTTGCAGATGCACAAGCTCACAAACAGCTAGGGTTCTCCCCTATGTAAAGCTCAGGTGACAATAGCTATTTCTACTCTGCATAGGTAATTCGGGTCAGAGCACTCAGGTATCTACTTCTCCCCTGCAAAGCCCTATCTGAGTTACTGTTTCTGCACTCACTCGTCTGTGTCTGAGGGCATATTCCGTGGTTCTTTGTGCTAAAATGCTCTAGAATTCTTTTCCATTCATTTGGGGGAGAACTTGTCAGACCTTCAAGAGAAATTGTGGAAAGGCACTGGAGGGCTATCAGCACTTGAATGTTTTTTTTTCCTGAATCCTCCTTGCAAAGTGCATCTATGGCCTTGGCTACACTAGAAAGTTTTGTTGATGCAAGTCACAGTGGTGATCAATAAGCACTGTAATTACACTTGTGCTGGTCCACAAAGCACTCATAGTATTGTTGAAGTGTCGCTCTAGCATTGATAGTGAGAGAAGTGCTATC
Source organism: Pelusios castaneus (assembly GCA_007922175.1). Classification (NCBI taxonomy): domain Eukaryota; kingdom Metazoa; phylum Chordata; order Testudines; family Pelomedusidae; genus Pelusios; species Pelusios castaneus. The sequence continues at coordinate 4,574,459 of ML685793.1, read as the reverse complement.
CCACTGTACAATTTGCCACCTTGTGCCATTAGGAGTTTTGGGAAGGCAGAGAGGATTGCAGTGATTTCCATCCTACCATTCCATGGTTTTCTGACTGCGCCCCGGAGCATTTTTCAGGCCCAAGTTTCCTGAATACCGGCCATGTCTATTGGAAAGGGTGGATTCTGCACTGCTTTCAACTGTTGTGGTTAGTGTACTGAACAGACTGCAGCTGGTCATGAGCTCCCAATTGGAACTCGAATCCGAGGGGCCTAACCTGCTGTCTGCCAGGCAAACAACGCTGGGTTACTCTTTGCTTTCACTGAGCATCTGCACACAATGCACTGCTGCTTTTGGGCGTGTGAAATAAGCACTAAATGATGGGATCACATTGTTATGCAGGTCTGGGGTGATGAGCAGTGGCTGCAGAATTTTCAAATGCATGAAGCACTTTCCTGGAGCTTGCCTCTGTGAGGGCTGTCCTCTTGATGGAGGCATGTGGAGGAATCACTGTGGAAGCTTGCAACTCCAGACTGCTTACCAGTCATTCACTAATCAGTTTGGAGTTGAGAAGTCCATTTGGAGCTTGCCACAGTCAAATTGTTGTGTAAGACAAACCCATAACGCACAAGAACTGCTTGGGTAGCTACTTGTCTATGTGTACACAAACTCTGTGGTGCTCTTGATGTATGAATTGTACCCCCATTCTAATTAAGCTGGCCTTCTCACTTGAGAAAGATTGTCGCCTCCTGTAGAAAATCCCATGGGAGGAGAGTTGTGGGGGGGATGATAATTCTATGCAGTTCCAATTGCTGACTTTTCCCTCAGATTGTTTTGCTGGGTGGGACGGGAATTCTTTCCTCTGTCTGGATATAGCCCAGGAATGGCCAAACTTACTGACTCTCAGACATACAACAATTTTCAGAAGTTCAAGAGCTGGGGTGAATCTGCTGGGCCTCCAGGCTTAAGCCGTGTGTGGTGTGGTATGGCTTGAATTATGGCAGGCATGCCACACTGCCACCCTGCCACGGGGAGAAGCCTGGAAGCCCAGCAGGTGCTTCCCACCGGGCAGAAGTCTCTTGCATCATCACCTTGCTGTGGAGCTGAAGCCCTGAGACCCCCCTCCATGCAGGACAGAAACCTCTGTCCTCACCATTCCACTGGGCTGGGGAGTCCAGGGCTTTTGCCATGCAGGTGGAGAATGGAAAAGAGTTTTGGGGCTCCATGAGCCGCCCTTTAACTGTAAAAGAGCCTCATGCAGCTCCCAAGTCACAGTTTGGCTATCCCAATATAGACCTTGTGCCTTCTCGCTCCTTTCTGGCCAGCTGCAGCTCTTTTTGAACACATGTATACTCCCCTCCAGACACACGCATAGATGCCCTCTTGATCAGTGTGGTCTCATTAGTCTATAAGCATATTAAAAATGGTTGTTTTTGGAGTGTAAATAGGAGCTGCGTGTTGAAGAATGTGTGATACATTTCACAATTTATAGCAAATCTTGTGTTGTACCTATTGCTCATTTATTTAATTTTTTGCTTTGCTTTTGCATTATTTTAGTTTCTTTTCCCTATTGTGGAACATAACCACAAGTAATTGTGTATGCAGAATCTAGGGTTAAAGAGTTTGTGTTGGTTCTGTGTCTTTCGTTTTTTAATCAAATGTACCATCTGCTCATTGCCCTGCACATATGTTATACGTCTAAAAAAAATGAAAGGGTGAAATAAATTCTGTAGCTAGTGAATGATTCCATGGCTTTATGGCTGTAAACAAACAAAAGCCAAGTATCTAGATTTTAAAAGTGGATCATGATTTAGTTGAGTTTAAGTGGCTGCATGCATTGTTGCCATTTCTGCAGTGCTGCCATACTTAGGAAGATGAGAAATTATTCTATATTTGATTATTTGATATGTCTTTAAAGGGGTATAGCTTGGAGCAATGGAATAGAATTAAACAATGGAAAATGTGAGCTAAATTTTAGGGGGGAAATTTCTAAAAGAATAGAGAAGTCTTCTAAGAGAAATGAGGCAGCTGGGAGGGGTTGCAAGTGCTTTGGAAGATAAGATCACAATTCAAAATTATTTGGACAAACTGGTGAAATGGTCTGAGGTGAATAGAATGAAATTCAATAAAGACAAATGCGAAGTATTCCACTTAGGAAAGAGCAATCCATTCATTGCACACATACAAAATGGGCAATGACTGCCTAGGAAGGAGTACTGCAGAAAGGGGGTGTCATAGTGGGAAACAAGCTAAATATGAGTGAACAGTGTAACACTGTTGCAAAAAAAGCAAATACCATTCTGGGATGTATTAACAGCAGTATTGTAAGACAGACACGAGAAGTAATTCTTCTGCTCTACTCCGCCCTGATCAGGCCTCAACTGGAGTATTGTGTCCAGTTCTGGGCACCTCATTTCAGGAAAGTTTTGGAGAAAGTCCAGAGAAGAGCAACTCAGATGATTAAAGATCTGGAACACTTGACTTACGAATGAAGATTGAAAGAGCTGGGTTTGTTTAGTCTGGAAAAGAGGAGGCTGAGGGGGACGTGACAGTTTTCAAGAACCTAAAAGGTTGTCACAAGGAGGAGGGAAAAAAATTGTTCTCCTTAACTGCCAATGATAGGACAAGAAGCAGTGGGTTTAAATTACGCCAAGGGAGGTTTAGGTTGGACATTAGGAAAAAATTCCTAACTGTCAGGGTGATTAACCACTGGAATAAGTTGCCTAGGCAGATTGTAGGATCTCCTATTGGAAGTTTTTAGGAGCAGGTTAGGCAAGCACCTGTCCGAGATGGCTTAAGAGGATATTTGGTCCTGCCATGAGTGCAGGGGACTGGACTTGATGACTTCTCATGATCCCTTCAAGTTTCTATGATTCTGTGATTTAACACTGGACATGACGAAACATTAGAAAATATATACATTCCTGTCAATGCAAGAATTGACTTTCAAATGCTGCAGAACTTGTAAAATGTGGTTAATCTGTGTGGTTAATCCATTTTTATTCTTTATTGTGAAATAATTTAACCAACAGAAGTGGCAACTAATATTTCTTTTTAGAGATGCAGGTGATTTTGTACTGATTGAGGTTTTGCTCGGTTACGTCATAATGCAATCTGTTGTTGATCTAAACAGCGCTGCTTGCTGGCTTTACCTACTTTTTAGCACAGTAGAATAGTTCACTTTTTTTAAGGCTCCCTCCTGTTAGAAATAGTGTATTAATGATAAGAAACTAAACAAAAAATTACTGCAAAGTGTTGCTGCAAGAATTCTCTCATAATAGTCAATCCTTGGAATTCACATTTCTTGTGAAAGTAGAGTTGTATTCTCCCATTTTAGCTTGTTTGGAAATGCACATAGAGTCTCAGTTCTCTATTAGTATTTCCAAAAGTTAAGTATACCCAAAAACCCTCAGTGTTTTTTATGTATAAATAAGATTAACCTCACAATTCTTCTTTAATGGATTACGAAATTGAGGAAGCATATATATTAGAGAAAATGGTACCTGTATTATTGCAATAACCAACAATGATGCCTGAGTATCTGGGCTAAATTGCTAGATTAACTAGGTTTTGGATGTTTTTATAATTGTGCATGAAAATGTGTGTGCCCAAGTCACATCCATGCTAGTGGCTTAGCTCCTTTCCTAGCTGTTACTGTAAAACACATTGCCAATTTTTGAAGCATAGGTGGGATTGCACAGACAATCTGTTGCAGGCTGAGTAAAACACAGATCTCTCTACACCACAAGACCATGCTTCCTCTCTGGCAGCCTCTATTCGTTAAGAGTCTCAACTTTACCACCAATAAAATGTAACTGATTTTAGTATTAGTGGGAAGGTTTGCAAAAGGTCCCAAGACAAAGTTGGACAGGAAAACATGCACTCACTTCCCCATCTACAATTTCTGTGGTTTAGGAGGAGAACAAAAATTTTGTGAGGAATTCAGTCAAGAGCTGAGAATCTTTTCCAGACAGACTAGATGCCTCTTTGTGAGACTATTGATCAGAGCAAAGCACTGAGTATAAAAACTTCTGGTTCTGTTCCTGGCTGTGTAAAAGGAAAAAAAAAATTGTTGAGATTCTGTGGTTTTGTGCCCCCCCCCACCCAAGAGGTGTAGGACAGAGCTTGCAGCCCAAGAAGGGAGTGGACAGGATGTTAAGGTAGCTTTAAGCCCTCTGTGCACTTGTTGAATCCTGGGCGGCTTTATGAAGTGTAATTTAGACAGCTCTGAGGGCCTAAAATTACGGGATTCACTTTTTGATAGTGAATTTAATTATAGCAAAGTTTCCTTTAGTGTGTTCTGATAGACTCCATTCTAAATGCACTTGTTTGCTGACCACAAGCAAGCAGTCAGTGTAAATCAGGGCAACTGTGTTCAATGTCATGTCAGCAAACCACCACTGGGCACAGCAGGATCTAATCAATTAAACAGATACCACCACCATGAACATGATTTGCCATGCTTTGTACTGGCCAGCATTGTATCAGTAACTGGATTCTTTAGAAGTGGGTTCAAACACAATCAGATCTTATGTTGACAAGTTCTTCCGTATCTTCTTTGACTTTTGTAAGAGGCAAGAGGAAGTGAGAATAATAACTGAACCATTTCAGCAAGTCAGCATACACCCAGGCACTAAAATCTTCAGACTAAATCCATATTTAGTCCTGCAAAATCTATGTGGCACAGCTGGTAGTGTGCTTATAAATCATTTGTAGCTCTCTAGAGTCTGAATGTGATATGTTCCAAGCACACGAGAAATTTAAAGTGAGAAAATTACCATTCTAAGAATCTAATGGTGAGTAGCCTTGGAATATTTTTAGAATTGATGGCATCTTTTGGTCCTTAAGTAAAACGTGCATAGAAGTCGATCAGCATTTTGTCTGAATAAGGACTGCAGAGGACTAGGCCCTTTCTTTGGAAGTATATTTCTTAAGTAAGCCTTGTTAGGGTTCCCTGGCCCTGTCCCCTCAGTTCCCAGCCACAGCTTGCCAGAAAGCAACAGTCTAGAGTCCAATCTGCAGGCACTACGCCAACAGTTTATTGAGAGTTACATTGACAATCTTAAAACCATAACCATATCTCCAAGCCCTTCACGCCAGTCGGACTGATTTCTCTATTTGCCTATGAAGTTCCCTTCCCTACAGCATAGTTCTATGTGGCCATAGAACTGAGGAGGGGAAGGGAGAGGAGGGTCACATCTTGGCCATGGTCAGTTTATGGTCCCCTGTTTATTGGTTTTTTAAACACATCCCTTTACCTCCCTTGCTTTTCCAGTCAGGTGTTTGGCCTTGCTCCGGCATCTGTCTTAAGGAGTGAGAGCTTTCACTCACTTGTGCATTTATATATCACACCTTCAATATGCCTTAAAACTTTTTAACTACATCTCTTATCTTTTCCATAGTAATGAAAAGAAGCATTAGTTGTAAGCAGGCAAAAGGAACACTCTATGTCTTTTTTCTTTGCTAATATATATCTCAATGACTGTAGCTTTTAGGCAGGCACATAGGCCCAGAATACCATCTCAGGCAAATACACAGGCCTAAATACTTATACAAACTTAAATTATGTATTTATACCCTAACAAACTTGTGCACTGAATCCTGAGATGCTTTAATTGTGATTTCCCAAAAGCATCAAGGCAATTTAGAAGAACGACTCCAGGATTATCTATCTTAATATTTTACAAATTGAAATATTATGGAGAAATCTGGATCCTTTTTTATCCTGTCCCCAATGAAATCATTGTGAGTTTTGTCATTTAGTGGTTGCATGTTCAAATCCATCTGATAACTATGTGGTTGTATTGATATTTCAAATAAATATATGTATAAGCATGTATTTCTAGATTAGAACACTATCTGCTATATGACTAGAATGAGTCATTTTTCTGTAGCAACAATTTTTAAAGGCAGTTTGTTCTTTGGTTTTTTGGAATTGGCCATAGTGATTTCCTCTCCCGTTTTGCTCTTACATAGCTTACAAGTATCATATGAAGGTCAACAGAACAAAATTAATTAGACAGACGGATACAGTGCTAATTCCAAGATCATAATGATATTGTTCAGGGTGTACATACAGGAAAACATTGACAAAAAGTTCTTTTCTACTCTTTACTAGGGTTTTAATAGTAAAAGAATAAAAAATAACTGGACACATCATATGTATACATCTACATTAATGGAATCTGGGGAATCAATCCCATCTAATACCCTGATCCTGCGAGATGCTCAGTGGGAGTAAAAGTGCTGAGCAGTTTATAGGATTAGGCCCAAGATTCAAAAACAATTGTTAAAAAATAAATGTCTCCCTTCCCTGGTAAACTACTAGCCAGGTGAATAATTAGTATTAGCTCACATCTTGGAATTACAGCACAGAGTATTCATTTTATTAACATATTGTATTGCATTAGCACTTAGAGCCCCTCGTGTTAGGCACTTTTCAAATATATAACAAACTACGGTCCCAACATTAACTAGAAATCAGTATTCCAACCTCACATGAATAAAACACAATTAAGGATTTCTGAAGTTCATTTTCTAATACTGTATAACAAATACATATATTTAAATGTATCAAAACTTTTAAAACAATTTTATTCTGCTTTGTAAAAGCTTTTGTGACTATTAATTCTGTTGTCCCTATTGTCCTATGATGCTTCCTGATGGTTTTATCCTTTTCTTTCCCCCTGATTTGGGACAAATTCTGCTTTCAGATAGATATATACAGCTCCTATTGAAGTCAGTGAGTGTTGCACACATGTATCTGAGAACAAATGTAATTATTTCTTGCTTTTCATTTCGCATTTGTCCTCTTTTTATACATCTAATTTTAAAGCTTTGCTTGCTGAGAGAGCTTCTTGATGTACACATCTAATTTTGTCAAGATCCTATGAAAGATAATAGTCATATAGTCCTATAATGGTAATAATTTAATAGTATTCAAAAATATGGTAATACAGGTCAATCTCAAATAGTAGACAACAGTTTTCAATACTTAAATTGTTTTTACAGCAAGAAATTGTTTTAAGAGATTAGAGAAAACAGTTTAACCCTGTCCTCCGTATTTCTGTCCTTTACTCTCCACCTCTCCATTCCAAATGGTCTATGGATATGTCTACTTTGCATTTGGAAATGTGATTGCTTTGCAGCACAGATAGATATACACAAGCTAGCTTCAAACTAGCTAGTAGAAGTATCAATAGCAGCACAACCACAGAAGCGCAGACTAGCCACAAGAACAAATAGCCACAGTCCTGGACATGCTTGTACAGCTTGCACTGAATCAGCTTCACAGCTGTTGGTACTCATGCCAGCTAGATCAAATGTCTACACATGTATCTATCACACCTTTGACTGCAGTGCAGACATACCCAATTACTGAGTCTTTCACCAGCAGCACTTCCCCTGCAATATATCTTTGAAATTAGAGTGGCTTTTTTTCCCAAGTGTTTCCCAGAGTTCCTCCACTTGCTGTCCTGTGGCTCAGCAAGTATGCCAATTTAATTTTGCTTTATAGTGCCAAAATGGCATGTGCTTAATGCTGCTAGTTTAGGCCCCATGTTCCTCTGCATTTGCAGTCAAGAACGTTTTCTGCTATTAAATTGGTACCTTATCTGGGATGGATGTGATTTTTCAAAAACACCTGAGTGAGTGAGAATCAGCAAGACTTAAACTAAGATGTTTAGGCACTTTAAAATATCTCACACTGTGTATGTAGCATGTACTCTTTCTCTCTGCTCAGGTACATGTTGAAAGACTATGAAATTAAAGAGTAGATAACCTGAAAAAATGTTTAAACCTCCTATTGAAAAAATGCACAGGGAAATATATCTAAAATGACTTCCAGTTGCAAATCTGCGTGAGTTAGGAGTGTCGTGTTAAACAAACTATGAAGAAATGCCTCTTTTTAAACTGTACCATTTTTAGAAATCTTTTGATTAAATCATAGGTAGATTAAAGTGAATGAAAAGAAAGGAACAACAAATATCCTCCCCCCCCCCCAAGTGTTATACGTGCCTGTTCCGCCGAGGTGAAATGTGACCCACGATTTTTTAGTTCATTTGAATCAAATGAAGTGGATGACATGGAAGTGGTTAAAGGCAGTGCATAAGTGGGAGGTATACAGCACGGTGGCAGTGGCTAGGGCTAGAAAGATTTCAGTCCCATCTCACTCCCAAAAAACTCTCCGCCTGGTCATTTTGTGAGCCACCCACTACCTGTATGCATGCCCAGCTCAGCAGGTGAAGCCCCTAATCTGATATGCCAGGGCCTTGAAGGGATATTTTGTGAGGAGGGCCCTGTTTTCACACTGGATTCCTGGCAGTTGGAGCTAGATTTCTTAGTCCCAGCAGCGGATGTTGGCTCTTCCCAGAAAGGTTGAAGTTTGAAAAGTGATGGTTGTGTGTGAAGCTCCAATGAGCAGGAAGGCTCAAGAGCCACATCTGGCGCAGGGTATAGGGGAAGAGGAGCTATGCTGTGGTGTTTGGAGAGACCTGTCTGAACAGAGAACCTGGGGGATTTCTGAGAAGAAATGAGGCTAGCACAGGGTGGAGAGTAGAGTACCTGCATGGGGAATTGGGATGAGGTTTGCTGGGATGGAGTGAGAGCCCTGAGGGAAGTGGGGAAGGGATATCTTGATGGGATGATGGCAGAGTAGACCTGGGAGAGAGAGTATTCTGAAGGGAGTGGTGGGGGAGATGTGGAGAAGGGAGAAGTCCTGGGGCCCTGAGTCAGGTAGGCTTAGAAAGGAACTGGGGTGTTGTAGCAGGATGTCCCCATCGAAGCCCCATACATGCACAAACATGTGCATCAAGTGATACTGTAGCACAGGGGTTTTCAAACTTTTTTTCTTGGGACCCAGTTGAAAAAAATCACAAGCCTCACCCTTTTGCTCAAAAATTTCTTTGGAATTTCCTGTCATGGGAGGTCATTATAATGGAGAGAGAAATGACCTCTCTGGTAGCTAAGGCCAATCCAATAGAGGACTTAGAATATGAGGATGAATCCTTGAATTGAATTGTCTATTCAGCGCAGCGTGCTGGAATACCATGTTCTTGGTTGCCTTTGTTGCTAGATAGACAGATTGAAATAAGTTTATAGAAGCTAATAAACAGGAAGGTGCCTTTGATTCTTTAGAATCACACATCTTTTTGTAACTACTAAAGAGATGGGGGTTAAGTTAGCAGGGGTTGAGAACACCAGTGAAAGGGGACAGAGCCCAGAGGAAGAAAGTACTTTCAGAATGAAAATATATTGTTTTGGTTTGTTGTCAAGTCAGTCTTTTCTTTTCCCATTCCTGCTGGTTAAGCCTTTCAGTAGCAGTTACGTAGTGTGTCCTCAGCTACATATTTTCTTACTGAATGTATTTCTCTTTTCCTACAGTTCTTACGGAACATAACTGATCAGCTAAAGTGCTATAAGAAAGATAGAGGGCGAGAATGGGTAGTAAATGATCATCTAGTCCAAAACCGAAAGTGTTCACAAAAAACTAATGAGTCACTACAGCTTTATCATCCATAAACAGAGTCACTGCAGGGCGAGGAGGTGATAGTTTTGTGTTTGGTATTGATGAAATCACTCCCTGGTTACTCTAAGTTCTAGGCACCTCACTACCTGAAAGAAGGTCATAAATTGGAAGGGATACAGGAGAAAAAGCTAGCAATAAACATAGCTAAGAAGATGAAGGAATGGATTTACGATGAAAAAGTAAAAATATTTAAAACTGGTTCAGATGAGTAAAGGAGCTAATATTATCTTATCTACCAGTATTCAAAGGAAGTAAAGACCAGTAAACAAGATGAATTTTTTGGGGTGGTCCAAGGTTATTTAGCTCAGATTAATGGGATAAATAAATATCATGGTGACGGGCTCTTTATACCTATGTAGGGGAAAAAGCAAAGGACAAATTAAACTGAACGTAAGGGAAATCTCATAATTGTTGGTGTCATTTTTTTTGTATTACTGTAGCACCTGGCAGACCCAATTGTGGACTATGATCTCGTACTGGCATTGTACAAACAGAATAAAAAGATAGGCTTTTAGCAGTGATACCTATGAGATACTTCCAGAATATCCCAGGGGTACTGTTGGAAGCTCTTCTACTAGAAACCTTAATAATTAAATTGGCCAAATTTCTGGAGAATGTACTCTAAAAAGCAAATACTGACTAGGTGATGGGTTAGATAATCTAATGAGTCTTTTGCATCTCTATTTTCTTGGGTATTTCACATGTCCTGTGCTGCATTTGTTCTTCCAGTGATTTGGCTCAACTAGATTCTTAAGTATGTTGTATTTATTTTTACTCCAGATATTTATTAATATTTAATTGTTTTCATGTTCATCAGATACATACAATCCATAAAGAAAAACTGTATGATTTCCGGTGCAGAACTCTTTCTTTTTAATCTAAACCTCCATTTTAAGCAGTTTCTTCATAACAATATTACTACTATTGTGTATTTAGAATAATGATATTTGTTGGTTTTTTTTTGTGTAGAGTGCCCTTCCTCTGCTTGGATTCCATTTGGAAGTAACTGCTATGTTTTTCTTCAAGACTCATTAAATGAGTTGGGCAGTATGGATGATGTCAGGGATCTTTGTAAAGGCAATGGTACTGTAATCCATCTCTTTTATTTCTATTGGTTTATTACGAGAGAAGTAATGTGGCTGCATTTAATGAATAATTATTATTTTATGACATTGTTATTAAACAAGCTAAAATAATGCAGCTAATTAAACATCATTTTGCAGCATACAAGTGGATCAGGAATGAGATTTCTCCCTTATATGGCAGAGCATTGCACATTTGGCTAAATGCATTTTTTGTCTGTCTTTCAAGCACCAAGTAGTCATCATTGGTCTGGTCTGATCCAATACAGCCAATCCTGTGTTTCTGATTAATAATATTGTCATCTAAAGGGATAGCTGCAGAGCTTTGTGATGTAAGCTGATTTCAGCAAATTTTTTACTGTCCCAGGTTTTTCTCAGTAGTCAAAATATGGTAATAAGAGCAGGTGTTTTTTTAATACTCCACCTCAATGGATGAGCTCCCAAATGTTCTTCCAGTCGTATGGATGTTGGCTTTGAGAATGTGGATTCTGCTTCCATCTCCATCTTCCAACACTTCCATCTCCTTGTTGGAACAAGAGCTTGCACAACTTTTACTCCCTTAAGCATATATGGTGTCTCACCAAGTCTCCTTAGTCCTTGCCTCAGTGTTCTCTGGAAAGTCTGGAATCAACTGCCATTGTGTAATTTTTCATCACTACTTTTTCCCCACAGTAAAGTATCGTAGATGTAGACTTAAAATATTGGTCTAGAGTGTTCTTTTAGTCCTGCTGTGATGCCTGGCAGAGGAGATGCAAGGAATCTTCCCTGAACCCTACCCTGCCTCATCCCAGCCCCCATTCACAGCAAGGCAATTTCGTGGTACTGTTCTTGCGACAGGAGGACCAGCAGAGTCTAAGGTAGACAGAGGTGTTCTATTCTCCTGTGGGGTGGGAAAGAGAAAGTATTATTTTGCCAGCTAAGCTGAGCTAATGCTACATCCTGTAACAGAGTGTAGCAGTGGACTTTCCACTGCAGCATTCCCAGAATAATTTTGTCTGCCTCAGGTACTGGTTGCCAGAGTGGTGCACGTCCACATCCTCTGCTTGCTACAGGGCGAGAACTTAAAGCCATAGATCAGACCAGTAATAGTTCTTTCCTCTTGAATACCATAATTTTCTTTCAATGATAATGAAAGAAGAAATGAAAATTGAACTGCCATTTTCATCGTTGTAACCTTGAGCATATGGTTAAAGACACTGTCCATAGCTGCTTGCATATTATGTCGCTTATTCTGTAGGGACACAGTTTACCTTTTTTTTAAAAATGGGAGATTTCTTGCCATGTTTGGTTCTATACTTGCTAATGGGAATGGGAAAATTCCCAGTGGCTTCAACAGGAACATGATCAGCTAGTCTGTCAATATCCTTTTAACATTCAAGTTACTATTCTGAATTTTATTTGATATTAAATCTTATTTTACAATGGGAAAAAATGGCTGTGAAAAATCTACTGAAGACTGACCAGGAATTTCTGAGGTGGAATGCTATTCCAAAGTTTAGCCATTCAGAGTAGTGCTTATGAATGAGACCAAAAGGCGTGGTCTGTCTTATGTGTACGTGAAGATTTGTCCTATAGTTCATTAATATTTTAAGCAACATGTATTGCAAATGGCATGTAAATGATATGATGATGATGATGTTCATAACAACAGAGCTTAAATTTCATGTTTCTTTTAAATGATCCACTAATAGCATATTCAAATTGAATACATCAAGGGAAAATGACACTACATACCACTTTTTTGATCTAATTACATTATCTAAATTGCATTATCTAAATTTTTTTAGGTTACATACTTAAATGTCTAAGTATCTGTGTGTTTGCTAATGTCTTAAATGGCATTCATATTACACTATGTGAATGCATTGGCTATCTTGTCAGTCATTGCTGAGATATAGGTAATATGTGCACGATTGATAGGCTACTGGGTGGGTAGCAATGTTAAAACACTTTAAATATAATATTTATAGTTGCTTCATTGCACTTGCATGAAACGTGTTTTGAAAATTAGATTTATGGAGGATTAATTTTTATATATATATTTTTTTAAATACAGCTTCTGGAGCAGACATTATTAGTATAAAAAATAAAGAGGAGAATACCTTTATACTGGAAACATTCAAAAACCACTGGAAAGGCCCTGATTATATTTTGTTGGGCATGTTCTTTGACACAGATGGTAAGTAAGAACTGCCTTGTTGATATCTTAACACTTTGTCTCGAATAACATCAGAAAATGCAGGTCTTTGTGATGGAATTATTAAATTATAAAAACAGTCTCAATTCAGTTCTTAGTGAAAAAGTATCCGCATCCAAAAAAAATAAAAATTGTCATGCTGTTCAGATCCCTTGTTGGCAATGTCAGGTATCGAATAAGAATAGATGTGTAACTAATTTCTCATCCCTAGATAGTCCCTTCAAATCAGGATTGAGACGTGTTGGTAGAAGACTATGTGGAAACATGTATTGCAGCTATCTGTCCTGTACCTTTGGAAAGCACAATATTCATTTTCACAAATGATAGTTAGCAGCGTCTTTATATGGTATTTGCATAGCTATAGAAACTCTTGCTTATTTCTCCATTCACATCAATAGCTTAGAAAGCTGTAAATAAAATCTGTCCCTTTGTATATATACATACTACAGCTACACTACGTAAACCTGGAATAGCAACACTGAAATTAATGAAGTATTTTGACTTTACATATCTCAGAACAGAATTTAGCCCAAAGATTTCAACATGATTTTGCTATATATCTTGAAGGGAAAATCTTGATTTTTATTAATTATGGGGAATGATATTATATGCTATACTTCTTTCATTGCCCCAGAACAACAAGCAAAAGATAAGTTTTAAGTTTTCTACTATATTGTATAACAGCATTTCCCAATCAGTGCGCTATGGCACATGGGTGTGCCCTTAGGCATAAGCAGGTGTGCCATGGATTTTTTTGCAAAATTACTCAGAGTTCTGGATTGGCTCATGAATATTTATGAGATCATTTGGAAACTATACGGTGGTGTGCCACAAAATAATTAAACGTATCAAAGTGTGTCACAGCAGAGAAAAGGCTGGGAACCGCTGTTGTATAGCATGCTTTCCTATGATAACTGTTTCCTTCTAGATTTCATTGTGTTCTGTGCTTGCTGAGGGATGACTAATATATATTAGATCAGGGCTCAACAAACACCAGACGCCAGGTCCCCTTGGTGACCACAGTTTGTAGCCTGGCTTCTAGCTCTGCTGCGGAAATGCAGCAGAGGTGTGGCCCCTGGCAACCAAAAATAAAACTGCTGGCGCCTAGCTGGGAGCCAATTTTGTTGAGCCCTGTATTAGATTACAGATTATGATTTGGGTCCCTCTTTCTTGGATCTCAAGTGCTAGAGTACCCTAGGAGGCCAAAGTAACTTTCATTGAGAGGAGAGCATGGACATAAAACTTGTTTCTGTGTCTTTAATAAAATCCTGATGTATTTTTCTTCAGCACATCTAGGAACATCACAGTTTTATGTCAGAACCAGAGGCTCATTATTACATGCTAGTTTAAAGTGGAGTTCAGAAGTAGCAATGTTGCTGGATTTGTTATTCCCATTATACTGATGGGAAACTGAAGTACAGAGGGAGAACATGACTTGCCCGAGATCACACAGGAAGTCTGGCAGGAAATGTAAGGTTCCTAAGTCAAAATTTGGCACCTTAAATACTTCCTCCTCTGGACTTCCTAATTCTAGGACTCTCGCTGTGTCACTGCTGGGGAAAAAATGATTTTTGTCAGGGAGGGTTCTTTTTATCTCCTCTTTTGCTGGGCTTATTTTTTTTCGTGGAAGCTTTAATGAAGATACTACAAACCTCAAAATTCTCTCTTAGATGGGACATAGGTGTGCGACTTCTGTCTATTTGCAATAAAATCTACAGGCTCCATGGTATGGATTATAAATCCATTCCCTACATCAAGGAGAGTTTGACATTATTAGTTTATCTAGATAAAATGATCATTCTGATGTCCCCTGAAATGATCATTCTCCTGGTTTTAGGAATTTTGTAATTTCCCAGGAGGCCGAGGACAGATGAAAAACTGAGCTTGTCATCTGTGACAGTATGTCCTCCCAAAGAAAGTGTGTGGGATCAAGGAGAATTGATGTAGTGGGGAAAGCAAGTATACACATTGTGTAATTTTTTTAAAATTTAACCTTTTTTTGGCTGCTATTCCAGAGCAATTAAAGGAGAATAATCTATATTAAAGAGTTCCTGCTCCAGATATAAAATCCTTCTGATGCTCACAAAGCTTCAAAGCTAATATGTAAGCAGCAGTGTAAGCAATTTGAATGTACAAATTATAATCCTTTATGACATGCAAAAGGATGGAAGCACAGCAGCCTGGCTAACGTGACTGAATATGCGTCATGAAACAAAAGGAATGGTCTCTAGGAAAGAAAGATGTTTGGTCCCAAACTGGCAACCACATATGATATTATCTGACAGCAGCAAGTATATTCTTTATTGGAAAGGAGCAGTAACAAGTGCCTTGAAGCTTGGTGATCTTGCCCTCATGTCAGCTTGGTGTATGTCGGCTGAATTTCTCTTGTCCAAGAAGCTTTTGAGTATATATGTTGGACATGCACCACATCTTTCACTGCACTAGCTTTGTACAGACTTCATCCTGGCAACAGGCTTCAAAGTACCAAGAAATAGCTTTAGAATGTTCAGTTTTCTTTTAAATTCAATTATTTGGTTTGAATAGTAAGTGTGAAAGCCTGGGTTTTTTTGGATGAATGACATAATGTATAATTCCTTCAATCACAGATAATTCTTTTAAATGGTTTGACAAATCGGAAATGAATTTTACCAATTGGATTGAGGAGGAGAGCAATGAGGAGCTCCTGGATACATGTGCTTCTATGCACACTAAGTCAGGGAGCTGGAGAAAAATCAGTTGTGAACAACTTCCTTTGACAGGGACCCTTTGTAAAGCAGCCTGTAAGTACAATGTGGGTCTACATCACCCAACTTTCTCTTCCTCTCTCTGTACACACACAATGCACACTGACACCTATTTTAAACTTTCGATTATGACAAAGTTACAATAAAATGTTAACTTATTACATTGTATATTACTTGTTCAGGATCAGGTTAATATTTTAAAAACCTAGCATTTTGGCTTGCTAGCATGAGAGTTTTCCTCCTCTGAGTACCCCAGGAAAGATTGCCAAATTTCTAAATACCTGTGCTTTTTTGGTACTACTTTTGTGTACATAGTGTAAAGAGGTCATATTTTTCCAGTAATGTTCAATACAGAATCTAGCTGTTAATAATATAGAAGATATGAATTTGACCTTCTGTTTAATGCTCCTTAAAGGAATTGCATTTTAAATAACCAGCTCAGGGAATCTCTAGGAAGCTGATTTTTTGTTATAAATTAATCTTTAATGTCCTTCCAAAATCATATCATTATTGGACACAACCACCACATATACAAGTATGGTTCACATTCCCTCCAACAAAGCACTCCTCTAACAGCATCTCCCTAGCAGATGGATCTTTACTGGTGTCAAATGCCCTCTATACAATAATTTATGCAAATTTTCTTTATGACCTACCCAAATTAAAGATGTATATCCCCAGTTCCATATAGAGACTCATCCAGATTGATTTATTTGCCAAAATCCTTCTTCCATCTGGCTTATTTTCTTAACAACATCTTTTTCGATCAAAATTGTATATATGTCAGGAATTAAACCTTTTCTTCTAGCTTCCTCTTGGGTCAGCTCCTCATCTGTGGTTGAAAGTCTAGTTAGAAATGCCTTTTATCCAGATTTAATAGTAAAACGTTTGACTTGTAAATAGTGAACGTATGGGATCATTATGTTATTTTCATTATTTTATATATAGTTGGTGTAATTTCAGATCAGGACTCAGGAATAGCTACCTGAAATCACTAATCTCAGTTCTTGTCCACGATGAATAGTCACTTTGATATTTCTTAGGGCTAAATTCCTACTTGATAATGGAAGTAGCTAAGAGAAAGAGCCTGGGCAACAAGAATTTAGAAAATTTGTCCAAAACTGCTAATTTGGTCTGGATGAATGGTTGACTTTGTATTTTTGGTGATCTAAATTGCTTTTTAACTTAAAAACTACTATGAATAGCTGTATTTGGGTTCCATTCTTATTTGAATTTTATGTACTGTTTGGGTGGTTTATTGTTAACCTAGTTAATCACATCTTTTATCTGTGATATAATATAACAATAATGTGCCAAAATAGGGAAAGGTAGTTCACCCCACTTTGTAGGCTTATACAGAACATTAGAAATCACCCTTTGTCCTATTATGGTTCCTTATGCATTTTAATAGCACATGCTTTTAATATTATGTCGGGGATACCAACAGGAATGTATTTAAAAAAAACAACAACTTTGGATGGACATTCATTTTCATCATGACTACCCTGCCTAGCCAAGAAATTTCATATTTGTGCCATTCCTTTAAGTCTTTTATTATACTATTCCACATTGGAAGATAATTTTCCTTAAAGAAATTTTCATATTTCTCCACAACATTTCTACTTAAGTATTTTAAAGATTCCTTTATCTTCCCATTCTTATCATTCATTTCATTTTTTATATCTTTATTTGTAACCCTGGAACTCTTCCCTAATCCTCATCTCCATATTCATCCTTCCCCCTCTTTCAAAATTTCAGATTCAGTAACTGGTTTTTCTCCACCCACCTTCATACTTACCTGGAGAGAGGGTGTGAGGTTCTGCTCCTGCAGTCTGGACAGATGTGCCGCTGTGTCCACCAATTCTCCACTCTAGACCCCTGATTTACCCCACCTTGCTGTGTGAACCCCTGCTCCTGGGTCAGTTCACGCTAGCCTCCAGTGTGTAATCAGTCTGTCAGGCAGTGGAAGTGCGCGCTCACCAGCCATTCATGGGATGGTCTCCCAGCAAGCAACCCAGCCCCCAGATGCAATTCTGGGAACTTCTGGCTTGCAAGGTTCAGTGCACACCCTCTGGGCCTTTGCAAGCTCATTTACACTGGTCCGTCAATTTAACAAAGAAATCGATATGCACCACCTTCACATCTACTCATCAAACAGAAACAAACATAAGTTTATTGATTAAAGCGTGATTTTAAGTGAGTACATGTCAGTTCAGTATAAAATCAGATACTTAATCAGTCAAGGAAATACCCACAATGAAATAAAAGATAATTCGCATTCTAAACTAAAATCACTGTTTCAGTCATGTTTAGCTTACGGCTCAAGTTGTCCTCCAACTTTAATTCTATTTTTTCTTTTATTTTCAATTATTTGGATTCTCTCATTTCAGTTAGCAAAGCTGTCCAATTGCTATTTAATCCTGTTTCCACATCTGATATCTTCCCATTTGTTGGAGAGAGAATTACTCTCTTTTGTAGCCTTGTCTTTCTTTGGGGGGAAAAGATTTTTAAATTTGGAGGATCTCTTTCCTTTCCTAGACACCTTCTTTCCTTCT
Organism: Pelusios castaneus; assembly: GCA_007922175.1. Lineage (NCBI taxonomy): Eukaryota > Metazoa > Chordata > Testudines > Pelomedusidae > Pelusios > Pelusios castaneus. The sequence goes on along the minus strand of ML685793.1, from coordinate 4,556,376 downwards.
TGCTAGTTGCCTCTCTCTAAAGATGGCTCCTGACCCACTTCTCTTTTGTTCATCTGACCTTTCCAAAATGGCCACTGCCACACTTCCTCTACCAGCCACAACAGTACAAGTTTGGGGTTGGGGTTTTTTTGTTCAATTTCATTGGACTCATCACTATGTCAACTTTTTACAGAGCAATGAGAGCCCCTTTCAGAACCTTTGGGCCTACAGAGTCATTTTTAATATGTTCTGCAAGCTCATGGTGCTGGACTCAGTTGCTTGATTTTCTTGCACTCAGGCTGCTCTGTGGGACTAGGATCTGCCAGCTCTCACCTTTTTTTTTTTTTTTCCCCCTGATTTTATTTTTCAAAGCTTGCTTCACTGATGGTTCTTAAAATTTAGGGCACAGATCTGTGGATTCCAGTTGCCTTGCTTCTCTTTATCTTCTTACATCTCTTTCATGTATTCCTCCACTGCCTTTCTTGCAGAGAGCTGGATTAAACCAATTATTTGCTGGTTCACCCACACACCATAGCTATATTTTTAATAGTTTTGTTGTATTATGTGTTTGACCTTTAACAGTTAATAGACTAGATTTCACAACATGCTTAAAAATAGACTTTTACTAGTGCTACTATAATTTAAACAGTTCTTCCAGAATCCTTATTCCTTTCTCCTTTCGACAGATTCTGGTTTTTTGTTTGGTTGGGTTTCCACCCTCCCTCCCCCAGTACTCAGTTTTGGCCAAGGCCTCATCTACACTAGAAAATTAAATTGGTTTAATTACCAACAGTTGTGATGTGGATTTCCACACTGCAGAGAGGCATAGTTAAACCAACCTATGTCCCTGGATAGGCATTGCTAGGTTGAATGAAGAATTCTTCCGTTGATTTAGCTATGCCCCCTGGCAAGGTGGATTACCTATGACAATGGAATAATCATAGAATCTTAGGGCTGGAAGGGACCTCATGAGGTCACCTAGTCCAACCCCCTCCTAAAAGCAGGACCACTCCCCCTAAATCATCCCAGCCAGTGTTATGTCTTAACCGGACCTTAAATATCTCCAAAGATGGAGGTTCCACCACCTCCCTAGGTAACCCATTCCAATAATCCCTCTCTTGGCATAGATACTATCTGCACTGAAGTGCTACGTGAGGCAGCTCCATCAGTGCAACTATAGTCCTTTGTGTAGACAAGCCACAAGTGTTGTGGACTACAAAAACTATTGTCTTTCCGATTTACTGATAATTATCTGAATTATTAATCCCTTGAATAGCTTGCAGAGAGAATTTCTCGAAAGTTCTAGCGGAGTTAATCACATGACTGCATGTTTCTAAGGGAAGCCACAGAAAAGGCATGCACATGTTCATGCTAAAAACCCTCTCTAGTTTTGCCCTATCACTTCTGTCAGGATGTCTGTTTGTGCATAATCCTTCTTTGTTTAGTAGTTTTTTAGAAGACAGCACAATATATCTAAAAACATGAGTTTGCTGAGTTACTGTCTCTCAATTCTTATTCAAGAACCATATGTTAACAGGAATCACAGTCTCTAATCAATTACAAATTAGGGTTGCTAGGTGTCCAGTTTTTTACCAGGAAGTCCGGTGGAAAAGGAAATCTGGCAGTGTCCAGTCAGGTGTCTGGTTGCCTGCAGTAACTGGCCTCTGCCACTGGGAGGGGTGGGAAGAACTGTGATGGACAGAGGCTATGTACACACTACCATTTTTAACGCGCAATAATCCTCTTCCGCATTAATTCTCCCGTGGCTGTTGTTGCGCGAGATCGCGTACACACTATGCTTGCTCTAACGGAACAAAGCCCCCCCCCTTCTGAGCGCAGTCCTCCAGGAAAGCGAAGGGGATTGTGGGTACGTATCCCAGAGTCCCCAGTATCATCTCCCGTGGTGCATTCCGCTACTGACGCTACCCAGCGGTTGCCAATAGCAACGAGCGCGAATTTCAAATTGAAGCAACCTTCTTCTCGGCACTGCCTTTTCAGAATCGACATGGATTCAGCTGTGATCTTGAATGCTGCCTTCAGCATTGTGAACACAGCCCAGATTCTGTTGCGGTTTGCCTTTGGCTATGATTCGGAGCATGACACGGATGACTCGGTCTCGGATGATGACAGCATTGAAAACCAAACGGACATTCTGATCAGTTTCGCGGACCAGCAACACAGCCTGAACCGCCGTGTTTGGTCCCGGCAGACGAGCACAGACTGGTGGGAACGAATCGTCCTTCAGCTGTGGGATGATGATCAGTGGCAACAGAACTTTAGAATGCGGAAAGCCACATTTATGGAGCTATGCCAGGAGCTTGCCCCTGCCCTTCGATGCAAGGACACGAGGATGAGACCCGCCATGACCGTGGAGAAGCGTGTGGCTATCGCACTTTGGAAACTGGCGACTCCAGACTGCTACCGCTCGGTCGCAAACCAGTTTGGGGTTGGACGCTCGACCGTTGGAGTGGCACTGTCACAAGTATGCAGAGCCATCAACCGTATTCTGCTCAGGAGGATGGTGACCCCGGGAAACGTGAGGGAGATCATCGCAGGATTTAATGAGTTGGGCTTCCCGAACTGTGGGGGTGCAATAGATGGGACTCACATCCCTATTCTCGCTCCCGACCACCTTGCCTCTGAATACATCAACAGGAAAGGATACTTTTCGATGGTTCTACAGGCACTGGTGGACCACCGTGGTCGCTTTATGGACATTAATGCTGGCTGGTCTGGAAAGGTGCACGATGCACGCATCTTTAGAAACTCTGGACTATTCAGAAGGCTACATGCTGGCACATTTTTTCCAGACGAGAAAATAATTGTGGGCGGTGTAGAGATGCCAGTGGTGATACTTGGGGACCCCGCCTACCCACTGATGCCATGGCTCATGAAGCCGTACACCGGGAAGTTGGATCCTGACAAGGAGCGTTTCAATTACCGGTTAAGTAGATGCAGAATGGTTGTGGAGTGTGCCTTTGGCCGTTTAAAAGCGCGCTGGAGAGCGCTGTATGGCAGGCTAGATCTCCACGAGGACAGGATCCCATTAGTTATTTCGGCTTGCTGTGTTCTTCACAATATATGTGAAAGCCGGGGGGAGAGATTCAGGAACTCTTGGACCACTGAGGCACAACGTCTGGAAAATGCCTACCAGCAACCAGACACGAGGGGTATCCGGGGGGCGCAGCTAAGGGCAGTTCGCATAAGGGATGCGTTAAAAACCCATTTTAGTACTGTTGGTTAAAATTGTACCTTTGAATATAGTTACTAACCATTTCCTATATGTTTCAACTGTTAAAAATTAAGCTTTAGAAATTTTGTGTTTTTCCCCTGTAAACATTCATTGAATCAAAAACCGTTAATGTTAAATTAATGAAACAAATAAAGAAAGTCTGATTAAGTTTAACAAGGATTCAACTTTATTTAATTAACATTGATCAAAACTCGGGTTTGAGGGGAGTAGGGACTAAAGGTGGGTGTAGGTGCGGGACTCAACTACATATGTTGGGGGAGGGGTTCTGTTAGGGTTACACCATGGATGTCCATGGTGGTCTAAAAACTGTCTGGGGGGGGAATGTGGCGTGGATGCACTGAAAGGCATATGAGGCTGATGATGGGGGGTGCGAGCCTGTAGCAGACCGACCATGGTCTTGAGGAGGTTGGTCTGCTCCTGCATGATGCCTATCAGGGCATCCTTCTGCTGCTCTCTCCTCGCACTGCTCTGTCTCCTGTCCTGCCTGCACTGCCTCCTCCATTGCCTTGTCTCCCTCGCAGAAGCCTCATGGAACTGCATGAGCTCCTGGAAGACGTCTTCCTTGCTCCTGCGAGGCCTCCGCCTTATCCTCCTCAGACGCTCAGCTGCAGCTGTAGACTGTCCACCGAAGGTCATTCCTGTTCAGATATGAAAAATGTAGAATGCCGCTATTGTTCTCGCCACGGTCAGGAGCAAATGATGTTGTTCTCCCCACACATTCCTTCAATACACAAGAGGGGACCTATGGGGGGGCGGTAACAGATTTCCCAAAGCTTGGTACGGGTTGCAGAGCTAGTACAACGGAGAGTTGACTATTGCCACACCAAGTTCTGATCCCGTGCCCGAGATGGCTGAAATAGAGGCAGATCTCACACTGCTTAGAGTGCCTCTGCAAGCGAGAATGCATCTCCTTCATGTTGCCGACTTCAAGCCGGGACCTTACGCTGCAGGACTGTGCGCAGCAATGTTGCCCGCAGGAGTGCTTGCGAGTCTGAAAGGAAGAGTGTCCCTGAATGGTGGAGTGCAAAGGAATGCTCTACCATGTAATCTCAAGAGAAGACTCTGGAAATATTTGGATGACGCGTTCAGTGAGTTGAAAGGGAACGACTACTTGGAAATCGAGGCATACATCGATGACCTTTTTAAGTAATGCTAGTAACACCTTTACAGTTCTGTAAGGAACAGAACTGAGGACACCGAAAACAAAAACCCCTTGCAAAAAAACCATGTCTACGCTGAGCTGTAGCACCTAGAATAGAGGACATTGCGAACGGGACTTACCAGAGCTGCCTTCTGATGATTCCTGGGTAGGCGTGGAGAAGGAATCAGTGGAGCTTGTTTCTGGCTGGGTGGAAAATAACTCCTGGCTCCCCGGGTCAGTGGCTCCGTTCTCTCCGTCCTCGTAGTCTTCTTCTTCTGATTCCTCGTCCACAATTGCCTCGTCGCCTTCTGCTTCCTTCTCTGTTTGGGGTGCAGTCTCCGAGGTGTCTACCGTGCAGTTCGGGGTGGTTGTGGGATCGCCGCCCAGGATCGCCTCCAGCTCCTTATAGTACTTGCACGTTGCTGGCGCGGAGCCAGAGCGCCGGTTAGCCTCTCTGGCTCTGTGAAATGTTATCCGCAGCTCCTTCACCTTTGCCCGGCACTGCAGGGTGTCTCGCTCGTACCCCTTTTCGGTCATGGCTTTGGATATTTGACCGAAAATGTCAAAATTCCTCCGGCTGCCACGTAACTGTGACTGCACGGCGGACTCTCCCCAGATGCCGATCAAGTCCATCACCTCTGCTGCTGTCCAGGCTGGAGCTCGTTTGCTGCGGCGCGACGACATTGCGAGCGAAGCACACAGAGGCAGCAGCACCGAACAGCGAGGCAGAAGGGAGAGTGGTGAATTCAAAAATTCGCGGGACAGAAGAGGAGGTCGGGAAAAATGACGTCACGACGATAGAGTACTGGCGGAAGTGCAGAAGGGATGGAATTTGAATTGTGGGCCATTTCCGTTATATTCACATTGCGCGATAAGCGTACACACACTGGCAATCGCGCAACAACTATTCCGCGTTAGCAGCAACCACGCTCGTTTAGGTGGTTTACATTTTGCGCAAAAAGAAGGGACTTAACGCGGAATAACTGTAAGTTGTGTGTGTACGCTCTGTTTGTTATTGCGCATTAAAGGGCTTTATCGCGCAATAACTTTGTAGTGTGTACAAGGCCAGACATACCAGCAGCTTTCCTGTCCTGCCCCAATCACACACACACCACCCTAGAGCGTGGCTCCCTCTCCCCCATTCTGCTCCAGTTACTCACCTCCAGAGCATGGGTCTCCCTCTCCTGCTCTGCCCCAGTCATCTCCCCAGCCCTGGACCATGGCTTTCCAGCCCCCGTCCTGGCCCAGCTACTCACCTGCAGAACATAGCTCTCCCTCAAAAGCCCTGCCTCAGTCACTCCCCCACCTCCGAAGCCCTGATCAGCTGGCAGGGGGAGGGAGGTGAGAGAGTAGTGAGTGATGGTGGAGGGGAAGAGGAATGGGGAGCAGAGCCTAAGTGGGAAGAGACAAGGAGTTTCTGGTGTTCAGTGTCTGGTTTTCAGAAGTTAGAAAGCTGGCCCTCCTAACTACAATATTACATTGTGCTATGGTTAGTTTTAGAAAATGTAGGTGGTGTGCATGTGGAAGCGTGGTTTACACATGAGTGTTGTGAAGGAAGAGATCAATGTGGGCACTTGGCAGCTATGGTTGCTGTAAGCAGGTCAGATAAGCATATCACAACCTGGTTATAAAAACAAAGTTGTTCTTACAAGAGTCTAGTCCTCTTCTCTCACCAGTGCAAATTAAGAGTAACTTGAAAGCAGGGCACTTACCTTGACAAATGAGAGAAGAAGGTTCATGATGTAGATGGGAACCAAAGTGACTTGAATGATGACACAGGAGCCCATCATGGAAGTGTTATTAGAGTCTAGTTTCCCACTTAAATGCCAGCTCCCCTCACCTTCACATATGTTCTTTATCCTGCATTTTCTGTTGAATTTATAGACAGCTTCTGAGAGTGGTGGAGCCATCCTTTTTCGTTAATGCAGTTAGGTAACCTTTTTCCTGGGAGAATGTATTCTTCCCTCAATTGCTTACACCTCAAAAGCTGTAATGAAAATTAACTTTCTTTGAACATAATAGTTTATTGCATACAAATACGAAACAAGCTCAACATAAAATTTTAAATGTTTTTTCTTGTAGCTGCGTATGAAAAGAAGTACTTACCAGGTGAGTGTTTGCATACCTTTGCTTGCCGTTTATCTGGGTGTTATTCACTGCCCCACTCACTTGCTTCTCAACTCCAACCCTCCCAAAAAGGAGACACTTTATTTCTCCTGGTCATAGAGCAACAAATTTTGATTTGTCTAATACCCTGTCTTGGGTGATGTGCACAAGTATTATGTCAGCTGATATTCTGTTGCACAGATTGTGATATTTGCCAGCTCATTTTGGATGGTTACTCTTGTGTATTCCTTGGATACAAAATAAAGGAATAAATTGATATATAGTTACCATTTGTCCAGGTGTTTGCAGACATGACCTCCTTTTTTAGATCCTCTGTCTGGGTGGATTTTTCAAATAAGAGGCAATGTCCATGGTTTTTGCAGGCAGATGGTGCAGCTCAGAAAGAGCTGCCCCCATGCCCCAGCTGGTCCCTTCCCTGCAGCTGTTGGGTTGTTATCCCACTCACTCACCCTGACCCCAGCTCCTGCCCTGGGCCGGGATAGAGAACCAAAGGGAGGCAGATTCTGGGCCTATGCCAATTGCCCCCCCCCCCCCCCAAATCCCCTCACTTTGAGATAACAACAGTTTTCAGGCCCCACCTGCACTACAAAATGGACTGTGTCTGGAAACTGCTTTTAAACTCTGTCCTAAAAATGTCTTCAGCTAATATGGTTGTGACACCACTACGAATAGGGCCTCACATATTAACAACATTTTAAAAAGAAACACTTTAAAATTCTCCTTCATCCATTGTGGCACAAACAGGTGAGATGAAACACTTTCTGTAATAGGAAGCCGTTTTTAAAAACACAGCATGGCATCTTGTGTATTTACACAGACCTTAAATTAAGAAGTTAGGAACCAGTGTCTCTTCCTGAAGCAAGCCCTACTACATGGAAGAATAACTAGCATGTAACTTAACTAGCCATAAAGATACATATTCAGAACCATGTTCTCAATATCTGTCACTTTGTTTGATGAGATCCATAACTGTTCATTATTTTACCATTTTAGTAGAGTACGATTTTCAGTAATGCAATACAAGAGAGGACATCCCTGTCTGAGCTCAGAGTAACCTCTTCAAGTAAGGAATCAGCGTTACTGTTCTCACCTAACCCCTGGGACACTGGGTTCATGCTGTACATGAAACATTTTCAGTTTTCCTTTAAAGTCATCTCAACAAAATATTTGCTTACAAATTTAATAAAACAGCATACGGTTAATCAGAGTTTTCATATTAGCTGGCCTGAACAAGAATTTTAATTTTTTTAATAGAAATTCACATTTTTAAAAATAAGCTTTTTCTCCCTTTACATCTTATCAATTTAAGCAGAATATAAATCCTCTGTTATCAGAGGAGGTACTGAATGATTAACACAGGCTTAAATGGAGTATTTCTGAAGCATCTGAATTGATTCAGGTTTGAAAGGAATTCTCCAAAAGCAATAGCACATTCCTTTCGAATGAGTATTTTTGCTAATAAATGTATGAGTCACTCACTGCTCATTTCATTGGAACCAAACTGGCTGTAATCAGATACAATCCACTTTCTGAACTTGTTTAAATTATTAAACAATCAAGGGCAGCACTAGCTTTTCTTAAGCCCAAAGGATGGAAGGCATCCCAACTTCCTCAGCTGCAAGTTCTAATAATCAGGCTTTGTATGGCTATTTCTTTGGAGAATGCAGTTCACACAGGTGGGTTTAGACAGGGTTTGCTGGATGTGACCACTGCCATTTTGGGCTCTCTCTCTGGGGCTTTTGATCTGAGCCATATCCTGTCCTTATACTTTTTAAAATCTGGAATAGCTTCCACTCAGTTGGGTCAAATACTCTTGATTTACACTAAGCTGAGGGCTTAATATGGATCTGTGTAATCATGGCACCAATTTCCTTTTTCAGCTGGTCTGTTTGGATCTTGTGCTACTTCCTCCATGGTGGGCTCTGTCTGGTCATTTCTTGGAGTCACTTAAACCTCAAGTAGGCAATCAGGGGAATGAAAAGAAAGACAGATCACCTCCATATTGTCTTGTAGTCAGCAGTTGTGACATTTAGTGCCAAGTTCAATGCTCATTCCTTGCCTACTGCAGATTCTTTGTTTATCTAGAAAGACATAGGATCGGTGAACACTGGGTTAATTTTCTTTAACCCCACATTGTACATAAGGAGCAGGTTTTCCCACAGTGAGCACTAACAGCAGCACATTCTGAATTGAATTCCCTGACAACTGCAAATGTACAATTTCTGCAAGAAATCTCCCACTGCCAAAATGAAGTTAATTCGAATTCCATTACTTTAGTGATGTATAAAGAGTGCTGCCTGGAATAGTTTATCCCTTTTAACTTTAGAATATTTATTTGGTAAAAGAATTATGAAAAATGAGAACTAGAAACTGGGATTTGAAAAGAAAACCCAACATTTGGAATTTTTCAAAGCAATTAAATGATAAAAAAATCAAATATGAAGACAGACTAGATTACAGGTAAGGAAGAGCTACTGGTTTACCAAAATAATCCCACTGCTTCCATGTACTGCTACAGAACAAATATGAATGCAATAAACTATAATTTATTTTTATATCACTTTTAGTATATATACATAGTGTGTGACTGAACATTTACCAGACTGTCTTCTTTTGTTTCAGATAAAACTGCTTTGACCACCAGCTTGGTCATCATTTTTACCATAGTTGTGACAGTTTCTGCAGGATTATTTTGGTTCCTGTACAAAAGAAATATTTCTTCTGCTTCTGGAGCTTTATGCGTACCACACCATTCAACAGCTGAAGTGCCATACAGTGACGAAACTATTCTAATAGATGAAGAAAATGAATATACTGCTTAAAATTTAAAATTATAGTTTTATTTAAATACCAAAAAATGACATCTTGTTCAGATTTAAGCTTCAGTCCTGTAACTACATGTGCATAATTTTACTCATGTAATAATGGGCTAGTTGTTAGGACACGGAGAAGACAGATTGTTTAAAAAAAAAAAAAAAAAAAAAAAAGCCAAGTATTTTCCATTGAGCTGTCAGAGTTCATATTCATAAATTCTCTCCAAATTTACTTAGTGCACATGGAAATACTTTAGCATATGAGTTGGTCGGACTTAGTGAAGATTCATTCTGAAAAGAGCAAGCATTTAATTATGCCATAAGCCTTAAAAAATTCTGCAGATTTCCATAATTGAGGTTTTATATGAATTTGCTTCATCTGTGTTCGACTCATTTTCATTCCTGTGAATATTGTAGAAAATAAATGCTTGAAAGACTAGCTAATTTTAAATGAATACTATAGAAAGAAAATTTTAATGTGTAAATGTTTGCATTGGAAACTTAATTCAAAGAATTTCCTCTAGTCAATACAATCTGACTCATGAAACTAGTTTAAAAAAAAAAAAAAAAAAACTATTGCCGAAAGTGAGTAATTTCAGACAGACCTGAGGAAGTTTGCAAATTATCTGCAAACAATTTCAAAGAGAGAGGTGAAATTCCTCAAATTATTTGCCCAGTCCAGGTTAGAATTAGTCCAGATTTTCAAAAAAAGCCCTTGAATTTGGAACTTTTAGTCAATTGTAGCTGCATGAGTGAGGAGGGGTCAAGTCTTAGCCCCAGGTGGGCAGACCCTTACAATTGCATGGAAGTCAGTTGGCCTCTGCACGGGAACGGGGCTCTGTCTCCACCATCAGGTTTTAGCATCTATCATTTATCCCACACTAATTTGATTGCAAAATTAAGACCCTTAAATTTTTCTATAACCTGCAATACATAGTCCTGCTTTTTATAGCATGGTAAGGGGAACAGAATGTTTATATGCATATACTATAGGCTTCCTTTAGATTGTAATGGAATTAATAAATCTTCATTTCTTGAGCAGAAACTGGATTGGAATTGCAAAGAAGCGGAGGCCATGTTTTATATCTATAGAACCTAGAATCAGTGGGAGCAGTAGAAAATTTAGTAGTCTTCCTTTTTTGCAGTCCCTCACCTCCCTAGGTGATCTAAGCTCAGCTTCTATAGCCACTCTCATACCTCTTCCTTATCAAATCTTGTTACAAAATCTAAATGGTTCAAACAGAGCTTCATGCCTATTGCTCCAGCCAGCATCATCTTCCCAGTAATTCTGGATCAAATGACCCCCCTGCAGCATTTCCAGTTTTACAAACTAGAGCAAGAGCCTTGGGTTGAATTGGAGCTGCTAACTTGAGTTTGCATGTCTACACTGGTATCTTTACCTAAGTTAGCAACCTGAGTTACACCATATTTTTTTTTAAACGAAAAAGAATGTAGACATACGCATAAGCATGAAAGCAGTAATCATGCTCACTTATGCAAACTTTAGACGTAAACTTCAGAACAGGCAGACTAGTATGGTCAAACTGAATGCAACGAAAAATGTAATGTGTAAGCCTCAATGGTAATGGAAGCTATATATTTTTAATTCAATTAAGGGGGCTTCAAATAAAGAGAGGGGAAATGGGCATGCTTTACTGGGGCCCAGCATGAGTGGAAAAAAAAAATCAGGCTAAATTTTGGAGGTCTGTGTTTGACTAAACATTATTTATATCTCAGTATGATTGATTGTACTTATGTATCTATGCAGCATCTAGACTAGAGCTTGCAAGATTTACCTGAGCTGATCAGTTGCAGTCTTTGAACAGAAATAACATTCTGAACAGTGAGCTGACCCTCCAAGGTGCTTAGAAAGGTTGAGAGATGGAATAGGCTGCCTACAGGGCATTGGTCATCAGTGTATTATTACTATGTGGCTCTAAATACAAGTCAGGCAGCCAGAAATTTCAGGAGCTTAAAGGAAAGTTAAAGAGAAGAATCTGAAGGATATCAATTAATGGTCCATTTTTTCTAGCCAGAAAAGCTTTCTCAACAGCCTGGTTCAAGCCATGCACAAATTGGGAAACTGGATGAACAAAAATGACAAACATGAAGGTGACTTCAACATAGGGACTATGGAAACTGATGAAGAAAAGCAACCAGCTGAATGGGGATTCCAATCAAATGACATCCAAAGATAGTCAAGTCACCAACCAGCATGATCAGACTCTGACTTGTAAGGAGGAGAAAGTAATGCTGCACTACTTACTGATGCTTGCTGTTGCGTTATGTTGTTGGGTTTTTTTTTTAAAAGATCCAGGATTGTGATCTAAACATATTAAAATTCCATTAGTCAAAAAATTATTCTATCTACTGAATTTTGAAGAAATGCAAAAGCTAGACAAGTTGATTGCTATCGTTTTCTTGATTTCCTCCCCCCCCCCCAATGTAAGGCTATGCGTACACTTGCAAGTTAGGTTGACTTAAGGAGGCTTAAGTCGACCTAACTTAGTCCCTGTGCACACCAGGCTTTCATTAAGTTGACTAAGAAATTCCTTAAGTCGACTTAATGAAAGCTTAGGTTGATTTAATAACTGCCAGCTATGTTGACCTAACCCTTAAGTCGACTCCTTAGGTCAACCTAAGCAGAGTGTGGATGCTTAAGTCCACTTTATTAGGTTGACCTAAGGGCAATTAGGTCGACTTACTAAGTCCCCGCTCAGGGAAACCACTTTAAGTTGGCCTCACCTCCTCCATGGCAGGAAATAGTGGAAGTGATGTTACTAGTCAGTCACTTAAAATTTGTTTGAACTATATATATCTATACTGTCAAAAGCTGGACTGTGTTGGCAGTGGGATTCCAAGATAATCCAGTAAGGCATATTTTATGTCTTATCTTTTACTCCCTGAATTGGCAGTGTCTGAAATGCTTTTACATATTAGAGTTTGAAGAAAGACTTCTACTTGTAATGGTATAGAATAGAGAGACTCTCATTGTACTACTGTCTTATGTATCTGTTTCCTTTAAAAAAAATTAGTAGTACTACAGTTAACACATTTTGATGAATTAACATCTCCCTAACTAATCCAATACTTGACAGTGTCTGTAACCAAATACAGCTGTAAAGAAGATAGAGATCTGAAACTAGATAATTTTAAGTGTCCTACAGAAAAAGGCTACCTTTATTCTGTAAATCACTAGAATGTGTATTTAATCTTGTCTTCCAAATTGGTACCCTCAGATTTGACTGCAGCCTTAGTTTTTACACCAATAAATTGTTCCCTAGGTTAAACAGAGCATTAAGATAGTATTATTGTTACGAGACTTAAAGATGAGATGTGTATATTTTGCTATCATGTCAAATTTAAGAAGACACCTGTACCATCATCAAGTGTTTAAAAAACAAACACGCCATAGCAGTTCTATACACTATCTTTATTTATAAAGAAGTGACAACACTAGAAAACACATTGATATAACCAGTGCTTTAACAGTGAATGTGGGATCTAAAAAAGGTTTTTAAACTAAACAGCTCAGTAAAGATTTTAAATCCTATCAAGATGCACTTCTGCAGATATGCCAAAATGCAAGAGTTTACAGCTGCAATATTTCCGTAATGGAATATCCACATAATATCAAATATAATCTCAGATTTCCAAATCAGTACATAAAAAAGCCATCAGTAACACTTGAACATTAGAAGCCCCTTGCAAGTTCTTATTGCTGTTGAGATTTAACTTTCTTCAAATAAAATTTGGAAACTGAACACTGTAGTTTTACAGTACCCATTCATCCTATGTTAACACTGGAAGCAAGTGATTATAAAAAACGACAACATAAGCATTTTTAAAAGGAAAATGTATACTACTTAAGTACATGGGTCCCTCTACCCCAAAACCCACAATTACCATTTAGTGCCAATGGGAGACCAATCCAGCAATCTAAGTGACTACAGTAAGAAGTTAATATAAAGGGAGATACGACTTCATTGTGTATTTAACTTGCACACCCTGCTGAATAGTTTTCAGATTCACTGTGTTCCAGTATGCAGCAGACAACTTAGTTCAGCAACGCTTTAAAAAGTATAGTAATATTCAATGCGCTTTCTACTAAAGGAGCAAAAAATAAATGCATGGTGATGGTACTTTCTTGCCAGTTCAGCATCTCTGCAGCATTTGTTTGGGCTCTTGCAGCATTAAGCAGCGTCAAAACTTCTGCCAGCATCACTGTCTTCGGAATCATCCTCTGAAGCTGTTGGAATAATACAGTACAATCAAAAGCCTTCTTAAAGGCCTGTAAAATGTAGAATTAAAGTGATTTTTAGTTTAAATGTGAACAGCAGAGGTGGTTGAATGTATAATAGCAAAACTCTATCACAAGAACCCGACAGTGTAAATGCATGGTAAAATGCAAGATTTCCCAAGTTTGAAGTGCAGGTTTTTAGAAATATTTTATCACCAACTTTGAATACAGCTTTCACTGGGTAAAAAATACCCACACACCTCCTTATGCCTGAGGCCTCGTTTATGGTGACCAAGAGCAGTAGCAATAGCAGGAAACAGTGAAAGTGATTGTTGTGGGGGTGAAAAAAATCAAGGGAAACAGGGAGTGTTCAGGTATTTCTAAAATAGCTACAAAGATTCAATATCCTAAACAGAGAGGATACTAGAGAGAACAGCTAGTTTTTTTGAAGATGTCAGCCATGCTATGTCACTTATGTGTGCTTTGAAGTAACAATTTTCCTGTTTTTCATAGTGTCTCAAGTATTAAGTATGTGCTATAGAAAACTGCAGCAGACGTTTATGTAGGATTGCATGGATGGGAAGCAGTGAAGTGGAACTGTGGAAAAAATGATGTACATCTATGTTTACATAGATGTAGTCTTGAAAAGCACTAGGATGTGTGTACACGTATGGGAATCACTTCATCCACCACAGAAGAGCAACACACCTATGGGTGAGCAATGCAGCTGTAGAATTACTTTTCTTTTACTGTTTAGTGTCTAATTGCAGTCAGGAGCAACTAGTTCATGAATAGCTGGAATACAAGTAGCCTTGACAGCAATTTTTATTTTAATAAAATCAATGGTTAACATCACTATTTATTTTTAACCCCCTGCTCCCGATTTTATCAATTTTAATACGCTTTCACAGCAGGCCTATAGACTATTCCCTGCACAGTTGGTGGCACTGGATCCTTGCAAGCAGAGAGCACAGGGAAGGCTGAGATCCCTGGCCAGGACCACAAGAAGGAAGACAAGACCCCACACGCAGGGAAGGCAATCCCAGTCCCAGCCAATGAGTGAGAGAGTCATTACCATGGGGCTGCAAAGACTTTCTGCACAGGCATGATACCAAATCCCTGTGGGTGCAAGGTGTGGGGAAAGCTGTGTTCACAGACTGCTATTATTGATGGACCTTTTTTCAGTGATTTCTGTGTCAGGTGGAATCAGCATTTACTGATGACTACCAATTGAAATCTAATTGTGACAAGCCTAAATATAAATTAAAAGTGGTCTGGGCTTGATTCTCCCCTTCCCTGCAGAAACTGAATTGTAATGACTGTGCTGAAAGAGAGCATATTTAATGCACAATTTGATCTCAATCTCAATGTTTGTCAATTTATAAATCACCTATCAGATTCTCTGCAGATCAAACAAGACTCATTCTAGAATTCATTTGTATTATAAAAGGAACACAACTACCTAAATGACAAATAAGTTTTAAAAAAAAAAAAAATCACCCCACCCATCTTTGTTTTGGAAAAATATTAGCTAGCTAACAACTAGAACATTACCATATGCAGATGATGTTATATATTCAGGCTCATATAACTAAAGCAGAATATGTTCTTGCAGCACAAATGAGGAACTATTTCTATAGTATTTTGAGCAACTTCATCTCATGGATGGAAACAATCATATTCAGGTCCTATGTCCCATTTTTATTTACAAAGTCATCCATATGCTGACGGTGACAAATAAAGTAGTCACCAATATCCTTCCATACATATAACAAGGAAAGACCAAATTTAGATCTATGCAAGTTTAAGCAGTAGCCTATCTGGGGCGGGTTTCTGCCAGTGCAGTACAGGGCCCAGAACCCAGGTAGTGAAGAGTTTACACTGCTGCTATGCTGTCACTCCGCAAGACGTCATGCAACTGGTCGGTGTGTACCCCAAAAGCAGGGGCAGATAAGTGAAGAGGCATAGTCAAAATGGATCGGTGTGGTGCTGGAGAAAGTGGGGGAGAGGGAAGGATGTGCATCACCTGAGCAGTCTCAAATGCAATTTAAAGTTTCCCTCCTCTAATAAAACCCCCATGAGAGGACAACAGTCTACAAGTCACCACCATGTGCTTTGTGGCCATAAACAACAGTTTGGGAACTAATTAATCCAATAAACAAAGACATGTTAATCTGAATAATTAAAGAATTCTGGTATTGTTATGCACAGGCTTCAATTACAAAATCCACCGGACTAAAAAAATAAATGCATTCCCCAAGAGACTATAAACATCTAGAAAAGCTAAACCAAGCCCTTAATCTCGATGCCAATTCACCCTCAGAGCTTCCAATTTTACATAATAAAATAGCCACGGCTGTGTAAACTCACAAACCAGCTTCAGCACTGACATTTGGTAATATACAAAAACAATGATTTTCAGTTTTGTTTCCCTATGTTGGCTTAATCTGAAGTGAAACTGAAGGAATCTGGGGAGGGAAAAGCTACCTACTTTCAATATCTTCCATATGTGCCTGAAGAGTTCTTGCAAGATTAATAAACTAGAAACAAGGCAGAGAGAGAGAGTAATTTAAATGTTGCAAAATAATATGCAGAAACTTGCAACAAGTTAGCACAGAAGTTTGCTTTTTTTATATATGTATAAAGACAACATATTTTATACCCTTACCCCATAGCCATTCCCAAAGGTCAGTCACCCTAAGTAAGCCCTTATCAACATAAACCATCAATCCAAAGTTTGTTATTAAAAAAAGACAGTGTCAGACTATTGTGTAATACCAATTGGAATCTTGAATCTCCACTGTGTCAGAAAGGATTCTGACAGTCAAGTCAGTAGTACCATTTTCACGCTCTATGTTCTGCAAAACGTGTCTAGTTTAGTTTAAGTGTCAAATATACATCAATCAGTTGTGGGGGGGAAAGATTTTTTTTAAAAGCTAGTTTTCTAATGTTACAAAATGTAATTTTGTATCAATATTACAAAATGTAACTTGGTAGAAATTGATCTAAGGAGTAAAGTCTTCAATGTTTGAACTCCTTTAATCTAAATTAGTATGAATATGGTGGTATTTTATGAGTAGCTAGAACCCACTTGATTGGATGAGGAATCTATCTAGACTACAGTAAATAGAAGACTTAAAAATAAGATAAAATAAGCCACCGGTTACAACTTGAATGCTTGACACTACAGAGATTAGGTCGGAGACTTTCAAAGCTCTGAGGGAGATGGGTCCCCAGTTTCCCATTAGCTTTCATGAAAATGGACATACAAATTGCCATGGCATTATTGAAAATATTAATCTAGATTTTTAGCACTTCAAATGTATTAATTATTATAGAAAGGGCTGCCTTCAGAACCACATTCAAGACAACATTAATTGAAAGTTGTAAGAATGTACATTATAGATGAAACTCTATGAATGTACATGATCCCATGGAGTAGATTAGATCCAAGAAGTTCCCTACTTCAAATGTTTAAGTCTAGACATACTATCTGATACGAAACAAAAACATGGCAATGTGTTCATAATTTGAAGATTTCATGGAATAAGATCACACTTTCTACAGTTTTATTTCTTTTACTAAGGACTAGCTTTTCAGTAGCTTTTTCACTAAAGAGCTTTTTCCACCATGTGCTACCAAATAGCTTCTAGCTATGCAACTAGCTTGCTGTATCAGACGCTGATCAAAAAAAGAATTTGTATGACAATTATTAGTACATTGTTTATGATACTCAAATATAAGATGGTTTAATGGCAAAGATCCCATCATATGACTAGTATGAGTTTCCCCCAGTTAATTCTTGAATTGCTCTCTAAAGTGACATGCTACACTGTAAAACAGAAGAGCAAATTAAAAGGCCCAATCCTGCAAATAGGTGATAATAGATTCAGGCCATTATACTCTAGTAAAAGGATATTGGCATATTAGTGTAGTGTAATATCTTTAAGACTAGCTGAGAACACCCATGATTTTGATTTTGGAATTGTATATCTTGTACAAATGGATATTTTGTAATCAGATTTTTTTTTTCCAGTTAAGATTCTGCTCTTCTAAAATCTTTGTGAAATTACATTTTGATTTGTGGAACACAAATCTGTTTTCATTATCATTAGCAGACCCCCAAAATAGTTAATGTCCTGTTTATGTTAACGGTTAACAGTCTTGCCAGCAAAATACATTTTTATTTCAGTATTGTATAATGTCATTTCCACAAACTACATCAGAACTTTATCACTATTATGTGTACTATGACAACACCAAGAAACCCCAATTAAAATTAGGGCCTCATTATGCAAGACTGCACAACCACATTTTTAGAGGTTACAAAATGAAGTACACAGGAAATGAGCTGTAAACATAAGTCTGTGAGCATAGCAAAACAGCAGCTCACCAAACAGCAACGTGACTGTTTACACAAGCAATACTACCCATAAAATGAGACAAATACTCACCCTAACACGTGTGCTGGACTCACTTGCCGTTCCCAGCATATCAGAAAAACGTTGTTCACACAAGTGTAACAACACTACAAGGTAGAGACCAGAGCTGATAAATTCATAGTCTGCCTTGAAGGGGACAAGAGAAAAATTCGACCATCAAACATTTTTGTATATGCAATTTGAAAAGCACATCTGTGCCAAATTTCAGTGGCAGTATGCTGAGGGAGGATAAAAGATGCAGAAGTTTTAAAATACCTCCTCCTCCATTTCTGATCTGAGAGCTCCAAGTAATTATAAAATCATAACTAGGCCTAACCTCAAGACTCATTCATCCAAATAGATTTTACTCATACAAGTACTTTCACTGAAGTCAACGAAATTAGTCCATAAGGAAAGATTTGAGGACCGGGGATTTTTATGGCAAAAAGCTAACTTTCAGTAGTTTGTGATTAATGGCAGAGAAAATAGTTTCAAAGTAGGGTAAAACAGAAGAACAAATGAATACTGTAGAAATTACTGAACCAACGTCTGTTGGTGGGAAAGCTTGTCTCTCACCAACAGAAGTTAGTCCAATAAAAAATGTTGCCCCTCCAATATCCTGGGACTGACAAGGACGTACGATAGTGTAGCAGCAGTATTTAAAAAGTCAGTTCCACAGGGACAGATTGCAAATCCTCTACTCCCACTGGTAAGCAATTACTCACAGGTGGTGTCCCATTTCAATGGAACTAGTCCTAAGAGTATCTGCTCACTGATGCAAGTGACAGATTTATGATCTGGTCCCAAGTTACTAGATTCTTATAGTTAGTTAAAACTGGAACTGTGAGGTTTTTTCCCACCATCTTGGATACCCATGTAGGTGTCTGATTCAGAGTACACATAATCCAGACCTCAGCTCTTGATTTCCTTATTATCCAAAATCTGGGTCATTTCCTCCTTACTTACACTGAAATTTCCAGATTATCTGAAACTTTTAAGTTATTTGAATGTATTGATGTTATTCACATAACTGAGGTTGTACTATGTTCACAGATCAAGTACCAAGCTAAAAGTGTAGTAAAATTCTCTGAACAAAGTCTTGTACTTTCTTAACAGCCATCTGTATGATACCTACATGTCTTTTGGTAGAAAAATATACTATATGCACTCCCAAAGTGTGTGAGAAACCTCTCTATAAAAGGAAGACAGTGTTCCTTTTTAGGTATGCTAATTAGTGAGTAACTATTTTATGGCCTCGTTTTTGTTTTTATTTACATGGGGCAAGCAACAAGGCAGTAAATTTTAGGGGGAGATTTTTCAGTTTGTCTATCAGTCTTAATAGAAGAGATCGTGGACTTGTGAGTTTGTCTCACACTTGCAGTGCAGACATTTAAGTTTGCACATCTACAGTTACTCAGAAAGCTAGACTATCACCTTGAATCCACAAGGAATTTGATCCTAGCTTCATATCATTTTATTTCAGAGACATCAAGCAGAGGAACTACTAAAACAGAAAACTACAAGATGGAGAGAGATTACACAAACTCTACACCTACTAGGAACTGTCAGAGGAATCTGCAGCCAATTCTGATTTCTTTTAATCCACTTAGAAAGGGGAGAGAATGTCTAAATACACTTTATATTATGTGCATGGTATCTGACCAATTTTTCTTAAAACAAAAACAAACAAGCAAACAAACAAAAAAAGCTGTACTTCCAGCACTAGACTGACACTTACCAAATTAGGCAAAATATACTAACTTGTTCATTTGCATGTGCCCTATAGAGTTCATGAATATCGAAATCCTCAAGATTAAGATGCAGCTTCTCTTTACACAGCTCACAGGTAGTTACTGCTTCCAGTGAAGAACCTAATGGAAACAAAACAAGAGTCAGATCATATATTCCAGGCTAGGTGATCGATTTTATTTTACACAGCAAGATTAGGCAAAAAGGAAATATGACAGCAATAGTGTTAGTCACTCCTGTGAACATCTGCTAGCAAGTTAAGCTTTAATACACTTTTTTCTTTTATCAGAGTTAACTTGTTTTATATCTTATATCCCTCTTATGACAGCTCAGCAAAACCCAAGCTATCTTTAAACAATTTTAATTTCATTGCCATCCACACATGTGCCAATATTTAAAAAACAGCATAAAACTGTATTAAAGTGCTGAGGTATTTTAATGAACAGTGCCATTCAGGACTTCAATACCAGCTTTAAAAGAGGTGGGCATTCCCATTTTCTGAAAGATTTCTTAAATTTTCATTTTTACATGCTCAGCAGCTTAACGCTCTAATATCATTCTGAATAATGTTCTAAAAAGGTCTACCTTACCAGAGTTAATCTTGGACTGCAGCCATTTTTTCATACATTCCTGGTGAACATATTGCAGACTTCCAGTGCATTTGCATGGCTCTATTAAGAGGTTGGTAGAAGATGCAGATGACATCTGGCAGATTCTACATAAGTCACCTTCCTCCTCTTCAGTATCCTCTAACAGGAGGCTGAGTAGGAAGAAAGCAGTTTTATCAAACAGGTGTGAAAGCTACATATAAAGCATTTTTTTTCAAACTTTAAGCCCTTTGACAAATAGTTCTCAAACGGAGTTCAAAACAAATTTGTTTGAAGATAATAGAGAAATTGTAGGTGGCACAAAACTGAGCTGCAACTCTCTCAAAATAAGAGGTCACTTTAAATAATTTTAAAGCAAAAGGTCTCATTAAGTCCATTAACCAATTCAGCTATGTTTTGTAGAGTGAAACTATCATATTGATTTACCTCTCTTTAATTTTCTGGAGCCTTTCTGGATCTCTTGAAGGCAGTATTTTAGACTTGTCACTTCCTTCTCCATCAGGCTGATTCCAACTAGAGGGAATAATATCTACTGTTATCATAACATTGTCAGATAGGCTGCTCCCTAATGCTGGGGGCATTGCAAACCGGAATAAAGAGCCAGGAAGAATTCCTGACATTCCAGAATTTCTTCTACTATGAGTGGAATCTGGTGTAGAAGAAGTAATTGCTGCACCGCTAGATACTGCAGATGTTGGTGGTCTATTAGCAGCAGCCCCTGGGGATCTGCTCTGTGCTTCAAGAGGAGTCTCTTCGCTAGATTCTCTTCTCCTAAAGAGGGGTAGTGATCTAGCAGATGTGTCAGAGGTAGAGGTTCTTGCAGATTCATCTCTTCCTTCTCGTCTTCTTCTGGAGAACAGAGGTGTACATCTATTTCTTAGAGATGATGATAACCAGGATCCTGTATTTCTACTTTCAGACTCTTGTCTGTAACTTTCAGCATCTGAATCAGAGCTATGATTCTGTGAAACACCTGATAAACCCCATCTTCGTCTAAGAAAGCTAAATCCCTGAGAAGCTTCAGGTGTCTGAATGCCTGGAACTTCAGGACGTGTAGTTGCATTAGTGCTAGATTGATTAGAAGTTTGAACTCTTGGGACAACACGTGAATCTTCAGAATCTGATGATCTTGCATTTAATGAATCTTGGCTAGACCTTCGTGAGAAAAATGTAGATGACATACTAGAAGCTAAACGAGACAGTAATTGTCTGGTTGTACGCCTTCCTTCAGTATCTGCTGGAGGCTCACCAAGTGATCTTTGAGACACAACTCTTTCAGTACTGCTTGTGGAAGGAGTTTCATCTCTAATGGCAACATGAGTAAACTCTGGCTGTATATTCCTTTGGGAAGATTCCATTTCCCTTGTAGAATAGTTAGATCTTGAAGAGCTCTTGCTGGAGTCTCTGGAGAATAATGATGAGTCATGTTCAGAAGGCAACTGGCGGTTCATGGATGTATTCAGCCTCAAAGTGCTCAATGAATTAGCTTTTGGTCTTGCTCCTTGTGCATATGAAGAGGCAGCTCTGTCTTGAAGATCTACCATGGAACAATTTGGGAGAGACAAAATTTACAGACATTTAAACATTATCCAAACGAATTACAGTGCGTCTAAGGTTTCATCAGGGGTCAGCAACCTTTGATGACCCCCGTGCCAGCCCCTCCTCCCCAACCTTCAGCTGGTGCCGGCGGCCAACCAAAAATTCAGCGGCAGCCACAGCTGGTGTTGGGGGGTGGACACCTCCCAGTCATTCCACTGAAAGGAGCCACTTGTGGAAAGAAGTCACCCAGAGTGGCTCCTCTCAGTAGTATGCCTAGGAACAGGGGTCCCCAGGCACACCACAAAAAGAAGCTGCTTGGAGCAGTGCTTCTTGGGGGTCCCCAGGTATGCCACGGAAAGAAGCTGCCTGGAATGGCTCCTTTTGGTGGCAGCGTACTGCAGAGAGAGCTACCATGGGCAGCTTCTTTATGTGGGATCCCCTATGCCCAGCTGCCCCCAAAAGAAGCTGCCCTGAGTGGCTTTTGATGGCAGGAGTGACCGTTTCTGTGGTGTCGCAGAGGGTGCCGCGTGTCACTCCAAATGGGCTCAAGTGCCACTTGGCACGCGTGCCAGGGGTTGCCTACCCTGGGTTACATTGTACTCACTTCTAGACTTTAAAAGCTGGCAAGTTGGTTGTAGACAGGTGAAATGGAGTACTGTTCTCTTAGTGAACAGAATTACATTATTAAGATTCCAGATAAACTGAAACCAGTTCAGTAAGTCAATAGATAATGCATAATCTTTATATTGTATTTTTATCAAACTATCACAATATGATGCAGTATTCCTTGTATGGAATGATCAAGTTAATGAATATTAATTTATTATCTAATATATGTCAAAATGTAACAGTCATTGAAATGTGTAGAATGCAAAATTTATAGATAAAGCATCTTTCCCCCTTTATCAAAATAAAGGCATTCTGATATAGTTACTTTACTCTTCCAAGTAGAGTATTAAAATTTTTTAGCATTACAGCTTTGTAGAATGCTTAATCCCAACTACACCTGAAAACAATATATAAAATATATAGCATAAGCTATAGTTTCAAAAAGCTATTTGCAGGTTATGTGGCCTCTATTGACTAAGTTTAGTAGCAGCTTCAGTTAGCGATCTTAAAATGTACTACAACTTCACAATGAATGATAATTAGATGGAGTGAAAAGAGAGATCATCTTGTTTTAACTATATGCTCAGATAACTCCAGTATATTTAAAAAAATAATAATCACAATTTCAATATTTCCCCTATTAAAAAAAACCTTAGTTATACTAAGATTAACTGTTACATAGTAGTGTGTTACTAACACTGGCTTTCATTAAAAATTCTGACACTCTAGAATCAATTACACTGTTTAGTGGCTTAATCAAATCATTCAATTGGCTCAGACAGGGTCACATGACTAATCATTTCACATTATTGCTCTCAATGGATCAGTTTGCTATCCAGATCTCAATTGGCTTAATACAGCCATCTGATCCCCCCAGCCAATTAGGTTATTCTTGAATCCTCTAATTTGCTTCCCTCCTCCCCTTTATTTCCCCTCTAATTATCCATCTGCTACTTCTGTGGATGATTGAGATCCTGCAGCTTTTATCTTCAGGGTCAGCCACTAGGCTTTAACTCCTAGGGCAACTTCTTTGATATTACTGTAGCTGAACCTGGGTTCCTGTTTCATGTGTGAGCTTCAAAAGACCAACTGCTATAGCAGAAGACAGCTGTCTTCTTACAGAAAAAAGGTTGGGAGAAAATGAATCTTTTTAAAAAGCAGGAACAGATAAGAAACCAGGTAAGGAGAGAAACTGCTTTCCTTCCTCTTTTTTTATTTTTAAACACCCCCCTCCCCGCATACTATAATTAGAACCAAATGTTTCCTTGCATATTCTAGCATTATAATCCCATGCATCAGTGTCATATCTGACTGAACTCTAGTCATATATAGGCCCTGAAACTGGCAGCAGAACTGCACAGGCAGAATCCCAGTGAAGGACATGGCTCTGCAGAGGTGCTGAAATCTTTCTGAATAGCTCTCCTTGTGCTACTGGGGCAATAACAAGCTTTCTACACTATTTAATGCTAGGCTACCACTAGCAAGGAAGCAGAAGTACTTTCCTGGGGTACTGAGGCACTCCAGTTCTGCATTGAGATCTGTACAGGATAACTTGAATAATAACTTGAATGGGTCCCTGAACAGGTGCAGCAGACTAACCACCCGGATCACAATGCAGAATTGGGGCTTACGTTTTTCCTTTTCCCTTTATTTTCTTATACCCATGAGAACGGGGGGGCTCTGCAGAGTTTTGCATTAAGACACCATTAAAGCACCTATGAACTTGGTGAGATGAGGATAAGCAAGGATTCTTTCTTTGGATATGTGGGGCAGCTCTACAAGGACACAACTTAAATAGGAAGGAAGTGTGAAAGGCAGACCACAAAGCCTGACATGATGTGTTTCTGATACATACTCGCTAGTTAATACTTAAGTCCAAAGACTGGTTTGAACCCCAAAAAATGTATTAGCATTTGTTATGTTTTTATGAAGCCCTCTCCAGTTATAGGTAAGTCTCTCAGGGTGGTTGTGTATGCATTCCACTCTCCAACAGCTACTCATTTATAATTATAGCTCTGAACTTGTTTTCTCTATACATTCTACTCTTGCAAAAGGGCCTGGTAGAAATTCCTTGAATGAGCAACTTTTATGAGATTTGTGTCGGTGTCTTAGTCAAATAACTTAGTTCATACTTACTCTTCATCCACCAAAGAACACTTAAGAGGTTTAAACAAATCTGTCATTGGAAAACAGGCTGAGAATTTGAGGGAGCAGAGAAGAGAGACTGGTTGGAAATTCACATCAAGGCAATATAATGTTTGGCTCAACATGGAGCTCAACTTGATGTAGTTTGCCACTCTGTCTACCCCCAAATGCATAGGAGGCATTTTCAAACCTGGATCCAGCCAGAGATAACAGTTCAGCAATTAAATTAGGCAGTAAGTTTAACTCTTATCCACGTGTTTGGCCAACTGAGTTAAGAGAACAAACAAGATATAAATAATTAAGTAGATTTGTTAGATTTTACATGTGACCTATGAAACATTAAAGGAATAACTGGAACAAAAAGTTGAACACACAGGCTATGCATTTTCAAATTTTCATTTGTATAATACATACATGCTGAAGATGTAAAGTCACCATTCCTATGAGTATAATCCACAAGACTAACAGATGGATCTGTTCTCCTTTCTAACTCTCGTCTCTCTCTCACTAACTCAGTTCCCAGTGAACTGAGTACCACTGATGATGATCTAGGAACTTGATTGTAACTCCATGAGGAATCTAAAAACAAGATAACTGTATATAAATACTACTTAGTTTAGAAATTTCAGTATCCTAAAAATATCAGTATTAGTTTGATTCAAACATCTGACTTCCAGTGTATTACAATATAATTGCAGTGATGCTCAGTGAGTTTCCAGTCTAAAAGGGATTCTTAAAACTTGTTTTCCCAGAACAACGTATTCCATGGTTATTCTCAGCCCAAGAAGGAAAAAAAGTTTGAGCAGCTCTTGCTCACAGTACAAAGAGTTCAGTTTTTTGTTTTTAAATGTTAAGCTTTTCCCCCCCCTCACCAATTTTTTGGTTTTTATTTATTTATTGGGTAACCTTTCCAGCATGTAAGTAGGAGACGGGTATTTCAGATTTGGTAAGAACATAAATGTGCTCTTCAGTGACTCTGTTTAAACTTGGTTATATTATCTTAAAATGAAATACATAATGTGTTGTTAAATTGTATGTTGGAGGACCAGCCAAATTAAAAAAAGCAAAAGTCAAGGAAAAGATTCCTTAGACATGAAATGTTGCTTTGCTATAAGTAGCTATTTCAGTAAATACACCAAATACTGGAGCATCACTACAGTACCAAAGGAGCCTTAGCCTTCTGAATTGTATGTTTTATGGTGCCAATTTGGGGTTTTCAAATTAATGCACCAGCTCATTCATCTGAAAGCAAGTCAGTGAAGTAATCCTGCAGACAAAACATCAGACAATGCTCAATCCTCAATGTCAGACAACAGTCAATCTTGCAGACAGTGTCAGAATACAATAGAAGTTTCTATGTGTAAAGGCTTTTTAAGATCTGGTTTAAGTAACATCAGAATCTGTAATCACTTAATGGTCGGTGATGCTGTAGGTTGCACTGAATATACAACATAATATCAAAGTGCAAGTGGTGAGAAAGGTAGTGGGATCCAATACTTTGTTAAAATACCAGTGGTGGTCTGAGATTTTTGAAGTGTTTAGCTGGATGTAAGATTGTAAATACTGATCTGTATATATCAAGAAGAAAGTTTTAACAGAACAACTTGTTTAGCACTATATTTTTTTTATAAGTTTAACTTATAACAACCCTACCGAGACACAGAATTCTAAAATACAGAAGTATGGCAAAACAACCGAAGTACTCTGCCCCATTACTCTATCTTCTTCGAGCCAAAGGTAAGTGTGATGCATCAAACCTCTTACCTTAGTGATTTGGCCAAGCTCGCCGGTTTCTACTGCCTTTTTAAAATTTGTATTGTATCTTCTCATTTGTGGCTGAAGCCACCGTAAATCACACCCGTCTTGGATTACACAGATTAAGCTGTATAACATTATATGTAGGTAGAATATAATATTTCTATAGCTGCTGGGAAAAACACTACTGAAGACAGCAAAAGGGAATAGATGTGGTTTTAAAATCAATCCCTCTGATATTAGGGAAGTACATTGGGAAGATGGGGATAAACCAGAGTTCAAATTAATTTTAATATAAAAATTAGGAGGATGACTCGTAGTACTGCAATCACCTAAAATCAATGGCGCCTTGTGCTATTACAATTTTGAGGGTAAGCTTATTAATCTCTAGGAGGATGCTGTATAGTATGCAATTCATAATTAGTTCTGAAGAGGATATGCAAACACTTTGAGTAGAGTGAGGGTAGGGTTACAAGAGCACACTTGATTGGGGTATTTTCATAACTTTACAATTGTCTTTAAAAAAAAAAAACCTTCAGTATCCTAGCTTCTACACTTATACTGAGTATTAAATTCTATGCCCACCCTATGGACTCTCAGTCTAGATATGTATTTGCAACCATACTTCCATCTTTGGATTAAGAATTCTCTCTTTCAAGAGTCTAAAAATCCTATCAATGATAACTAATATTGGCTTGAAAGCTCTATGTTGTCTGGGGAAAATATGGCCACCTTTAGCCCTTGCTAAAAAAAAGATGACTCTGCTGCTAGCACCACGCCCACCCATAGTACTCTGACCAGCTGGGGTACTTAGGAGTGCACGAAAGAAAGAGCTGGATATGGGGATGAATTTGCTCCCACATGCTCTGATATATGTTAATACTGTATTAAGTTTAGTGCCAAACTGCATCAGTAAACAACTGCAGACTTTCCTCCTTTAGGAATCTGACATTTGGTTATCATTGTCATTACATTCACCCTTAAATGTAAAATTATAGGAATGTTTTCTACTAAAATAAGTAACTTTAATACAGTAGTCTCTTCAAATAGTTAATGTTTTCCTAGACTCTGATAAGGTTACCAAAATTCTGAAAACACTTTCTTTTTACTGAGTTTAAAGTTTATTTTTAATATCTAAGTATTTAAAGCCACACTATTTATCAGCACATATTTACAACTTGGTAGAAGCTTACTATTCAAAACTGCATCTTGTACATTATTTAACACTAGTAACACATCTTACCTGAAACTGCATTTAAGCCATTACTTCTCACAGAAGAGGTAGATGTATAGGAAAGCTTAGGTCTCTTTGAATCACTATCCCGCTGCTGGTTCTGTAGTCTTGAGTATGCTCCCTGAGTTCTCTCAGATTCACCATACCAAGCAGATGAAAAAGGAGAAGAGGAGGATGTAGACTGCTTTTTTAATTAAAAAAAAAAAAAATTCACTAAGCTTTTTACTGTAAAACAAGGTTTAACATAAGATGCACCTATCTGTATGTGGCTGAAACAGATTAGTAAAGCCAGCAAGACAATCTTCATCGACTAATATGCTTATAAAAGCAATATGGAAAAAGGTGCAGAAATGATATGATGAATGCCATAGAGAAGCAAATAATTTACATCTAAGTAAGCACTGATTGTATTTTTTTTTTTTTTTTTAAAACAAAGTTACAATGATTTATTAGATGTATTTTAGGGCTTATGCCTATAGCCTGGATTAGCTCCTTCTTCCCCCTAGCCACTCTTTCCAGTACTACTGTTTAACCAATTTTTTTCTTAAGGAATTCTCTTCCTCTGTTTATACTATCTGTTTTGTAATACTGAAAAGCATTTTTCCTCTGACATGCAGAACAGTCATTAAGCCATGTTTGAATACATTAAGGTGTCACAGGAATATAATTTTTTTCATATCTACATTTTTCAAGACACACAGTAAACATGAACTGATCAATTCCGTGTTTTAATTATCAGATTTTATTAATAGGTTTTCCCCAAATTATTCTATCTGTTTTAGCAACCTAAAAGTTATAGGTTTGAGCTAGGACAAATCTCTTGCTTTTTCAAAAGGAGAAAACATGGAAAAAAGTTTTATATCTGCTTATAGTCCTAACACTGATCTACAAATTGTATGGTCAGCAGCAGACTATGATTTACTGCTAGTTGCGAACACAAGTTAGGAGGTAGATTTATAGAACTATTAGCACTGAGGAAATATGAAGGTATATGTGTATCTTGAATAATCCTCATGTCAGTCATTTACAACTTGCCTTTAATACTTTACCTTCCTGTCTTATTACCAGAAACCTTCCCTACAAATAAATTTTAACTGTGACTCAGTGGGAGTTAGGGGGAAAACGTGTTTATATACACACACACATTTTATGCAAGACAGCTGCTTTTACCTTTTTTTTGACTGAGAGTTGTACTAGACATTTCTCTTCCCTGCTATAAAAAACAGCTAGATATAGAAATTAGCTTTCCCAGACCAAGTACAAGAACAGGACTTCTTATCCTATTGAACAATCAGACAATCGCATGTACTGCTCACTGAAACTACCCTAAAAGCAACATTTTCAGGAAGTACTGATGCAACTGATACAAGATGTGACGCATCGTTCCCTTGCAGTAGGGCTCAAATGTAACAGGTGGGGGTGAAGACCTGTTTAAGCTGTAAGTTCTTTCTTGGCAGTTTCCAAATATCTCCCTATTTTAAGAGACCTCAGACCTTTCCATGACTTGCCCAATTTCCTGTCTACTAATTTTTAAAAAAAAATGTTTGTTTGACTTCAGTGTTGTGTACAAGAAATCATAAATAGCAAGCTTCAATTTTGTGGGGGGGGAATCAGACCAGATTAAAGCAAATTCTTTAGGCCAAGCTTCTAGATGCGTGCTATTAAAATTTCAGCTTTCATTTTAAAAGTACGCAACCATGAGGTCAAAGTAACCTGAAGACACGATCAAGGTGTAACAGATACCTTCCTGAGCCAGCATGCTGCAAACTGCTGTTCAACCCAAGGAGAAAAGAAGCTATGGGAACACCATACTGTTAGCTTGGCTCTGTGTGAGGCTGCAATATGCATTTAAGATCATAATAATACCCATATTCCCCCCATTATGCATACAACTCTTAATTTTAAAGTGGAGGATTTGCAGAGCTATGTCCCCCTTCAAATTTAAATTTAACTATGTGTAAACTAACCTAAATGCTGTATAAAAGTCTGACACCAATTCCAGCCCCCTTCTTTCCCTCCTTCCTTTCACTCTTAACTTTAGTAGATTCACTCAAATTATTTTAAACATCATAGCAGAGGATTCCTAATAGCAGGTTTTTCAGCCTGGAAGATTTGTAAGTAAAACCTCTATTCCCCATATATTTTATGTATTAACAAATCTCACCAATCTGCTTCTGCTTCCCAAAAATCTTCCAGACCATGGACGATCAAGTGTCCCCGAGTAGCGAGTTGGAGAGGAAGTAGTAAGCTTCCAAGGAGTTTTGTGAGCTTCTCCTCTTTCTCCAATACCCCAGTCTCTACTGGCACTATGCAATAGATTAGATTCCTAGAGAACAACACGCATATTATATGTAACTTCTAAATCAAAATGGCCTCTCTTTTTTTCTCATGCTCTGAGGATTGAATACATAATAAGATGGTGGCACAAAAAGTCAGGAAATTCCAAAATTAAAGCAGGTGTTCCATCTTTAAATGTTTTGCACTTAAGATATGGGACACAGACCTAAGAAGAATTGCTAAGTAAAGGCTTATGGGTTTTGTTTGCTTATTAGGGGTTGTTGGTTTTTTTGGGGTGGGGTGGGGGGGAAGAAAGTGTCGTGTCTCTTCTGTCTCAGGTTCCTCCCTGACATTGTTTTTATTGTATTTTTGTACTAAAAGAAGAGAAGCAAGAGCCCATTCTTTTGCTGGAGGATCGACAAGTAGTCAAATACACAGCTGTCTTGCAAACTGCAGAGCTCTTTAAGGAAGCTGAAGTCTCTACATCCACTTTCTCATCATAGGAAAGAGGAAGTTTTGAGGTTTCCTGTGATGTGATATCACAATTCAGATTTTCCAGCAATGAGGCAGAAGTGTTTTTATAAAAACAAAACCTTATGAGAAGACAAAAACCATCTTTCTACACTGAAGGAGTAACAGAAGACAAAATGATATTTATTTTTTCTTTGCAGTTCACCTTAACCCAGAGTAGGATGATGGCAAAAAAGTAGTTCATCTTCAAGAGTTAATGGCATAGCAATCTTCTGATTAAAAGAGATCCTGTCCTAACAAAACCTATGGAACAAGTATGGACTGTGGAGGACAATTTGTCCACTGCACTGGTAATGACGACTTATTAGCCAAGTACACCAGTGCTTTACCACCATAAGAACAGTTCAGATAACATCCTCATAAAATACACTTTGTTCTTAAGTGCTGCTATTTCTTTACAGATCATATAAGAACATCTTCCTATGCTGCCGCCTCTCATCCTCCTTTTTGGTATGTCCCCAAAAATACATTATACAGAGGTGTAAAAGACAGTATCCTGACTCTCCACTGCCTTGCTAAGGGAGCTATATTAAAAAGTTTTGTTTTGTAAATCTGCTACACAACTCTAGTGCAATTAAATGGAACTATACCAAAGACAACCTACAAAGGACAGGAAAAATTGGAAGCAAAACATAGCGATTGCCATTGGGAGTTGCTTTAAGAAAAAAAGTCGTAGCTGGGAATCTATGTACATGGCTCATCAGATATTGTGCAACTGTGCTGAAATTTATAAATAGCTATTTTGGAATGCATATGGAAGACAGTTCTGTAAGGGAGCTTTGCAAAACACTGCTGGCTGCATAACTTCTGTACAAAATGTTCTTCAAATTGCTGGAAAAGTTTCGTGTATGTCAGTAGACGTAATTAATTTGACTTGTGTTTCCACCCTTCCAACATAACAAAAAAGCTGCATTCCATATTCTGCACAAATAAGGAAGTTAACAGTAAATAGGATGGAACATCATATCTGGAAAAAAGCTGAATATATACAAAAATGACAATCTTTACATCTCTAGGAGCTCCAATAAACAGTATAGAGGTTTTAAAATTGACGACATTCTTGAGGTTCCATATCATCAGCATCACTTAAGTGGGAACTTTTAATAAATTCAGTAGGAGTAAAATCAAATGTCATTTCTAATTAAATCTGAAATTCTATTTAAATAGACAGCCATTTATTTTCAGTGAGGCACAATATGGATGTTAGTTCATAGATGAGCCATACAATAAATTAATGTAATAGTCATACTAAGAGTTAATATTCCATGTCTATACCTAAAGTATCTTGTCAGTTTTATTAATTTACTCCTTCAAAAGATATCTAATTAAATGCCTTACATATTGGAATAACAATGGTTATTGGCTTTTCTTTAAGATCCACTTTGAATTAACTGGCTCCCACAATGTATAGGAAGCTTAAGATTTTTTTTTTATTTTTATTTTTAAATACTACAAAAGCTCTTCACAAAAAGAATCAGTGATTCTAAAATACTTAGGTTCCAGATTGTTTTTAAAATCTCAAATTATTCTCATGACTGGAAATTCAGGCATTATCCGACTTTTAAATACAACTGCTCTTTCATTTTGTAAAACCCATAACTTTCACTGAAGCATCACACTTTAAGTACTGCCAAGTCTTGCAACATTTTTCTTTATTCTCCGTATACTGAGAACCTGAGAATTTTTGCTTTCATTTTAAAAAGATCTGTAGGCCCCATGTTTAAAACACAATCTTGAAAAATGTGACCCGAGTGCACACTAATGTCTCAGAAGCCAGAATGGAACAGGAAAATTCTGGGTTTTTTTTAAATCTCATGACTTTATTAAGGATTCTACAATCCAACTCCTGAGTTTTCGGGCGGGTTTCAACACTCAAGGTTGGCAATACCTATGCCTGAGACTGAAATTTTCCATACTTGGTCTCCGTCTAAAGACGGACACTAGATGTGTTTTACAATTTTGTAAAGGGGTATTCTGCTCTCTTTTGCAACTCTTAAACCACAGTTTCAAGACTAAAGTTCAGAAAACGTTTTCCAAGATGAGAATGTGTGTTTAAAGGTTCTTTAAATATTAGTTTATTTTTCCTAATTTTAAGAATTCCCTTTACAGGGTTTTGGCTCAGTACAGCATAAGAGATACTAGAGTTCTCAAAAAGCAGAAACTATTGCATTACCAAAACCAGAAGATGCAGTTTCTCTTATGTTTATGTAGCAGTGGCGTAAATGGTAGATGAGTTTATTTTATGGTACTGAACAAACAGTCCTACCCTAAATTTTCACGCAAGTACTACTCAGTCCAAGACAAATTGAATGGAAAGGAACACTATATAAAAAGGTGATTTTTTTAAATACATTTTTTAAATAAAGCAAGTGAGGTGTTCTAAATGAGCACTACATTTGGAATGTCTATCAAAACAACAGCTCCCAGAAACTCCCACTTTAATTAAAAATCTTATTTGTCAGAAAGTGATGTTAATTTAAGATATTTGCTAACAAATTTTTAAAATCTTATGGAAGGTGTGTATAATAGAAACCAAAAAAGCTTCCATTTATAATGCTCTTTTATGACTCTAGATCACATAAAACTGAAATTACACTACAGAGAGCATTTATTACTGTCAAATTATACCCAATCTTCCTCAGATGATTGGAAGATAAATTTATCTTTGGCTTGACTTGTAACCAGTTAAGCATGTCATGCCTATAGGCAGTTAATGTCCAATTTAGTCCCAAGTGTAAAATCTATTTATACTCCTTGGGAAAACTACAGTATCTAGTGCAAAATGGTATCTGGTGGATAGTCTGATATTGTTGACTACTCCCATTCAAAATTTACACTAGCGATTTGTCTTAATTATGATTTGCTCTGGCTCAGGAAGTGTTTTCCTATTATGAGGTAAGGTGCCAGGTTGGGTTTTTTTGCTGCCCCCCCGCCTCCTGTTATGAATGCTCTTTGGCCTCTGAAGATTTCATGTGGTGTAATTTTCTTCCATTCTGTTCTAAGATCATTATCTGATATCCAGTTGTTTAAAAAGCACTGCACCTCATTTTGAAGGTAAATATTATACATTTTGAAGGTAAATATTATACAGCAGCTCTTAATGATATTTTGTTTGTCAGGTTTCAGACTATCTTGAAGTGATAAAAACCTGTCAGTTCTGTTCCTATTTGGCTAGACTTATTCAGGATTAGCTGGTTCAGTTTGCCTGGGTACAAGTAGATTCCAAGTGACAACACTGGACTTTGCCCCTAAGACTCTTTAGACAGACAGCTGAAGTCACATCAGAACAGAAGTCTAACTGTTCTCAGAGCTAGTTTAGCTCTGTTTCTAATACCCTAAAAGTCTGAATTATAATCAGCTGTTTAAACATTTTAAACACTGATTACCATTTAAACTGGGGGAGAGGGCAGCAGCTGGGCTCTGCTCCCTATGAGTGAGAGCAGCTGGGCAGCTCTTGCTCACGGGGAGGCACAGAGCTCAAACTTTTTGCTAGATTCCAGGACTGAGCGCGTTATGAGGAGACCAAGAATGTATTCCAGTTTAACCAGGGAAAGGGCAACCACAGAGTAAGTCATTGCTAAAGTTGTTCAGCTTGTTTAGAAAGAAACCATCACATCATGTTAACTTTAACATTTTTACAGAACCATATGAATACTGCTAAAATGGCACCACATAGAGATAAGTATGCATCTTCACTATTTTAAAGGGAAGTGAGGCATAGTAACTTATCTATGGCTATGTAATGACTCAGTGATATAATGAGCAGTAGCAGTATAATGAGTTTTGTACCCTTATGAATGAACGTGTTGAAAATGTTCTAGCCTATGCCCAAGCCATCCTCTGCATCCAATATGCCTTGGAAAGTTTTATGTATATAAGACATGGGAACATAGGCAAGATACACGGCTAGACACCTAATGAGCTATATATGAGAACCTGAATGATCTAATACTAGGAAAACTAAAACCAAGAAATGGCTTATGGAACACAATGCTCCTAACTAGACTGTCAGCAGGGAATGAACTTTAACTTCCAGATCTAAAACCAGGAGCCTGAGCCTGTGCTAAAAGATCCCATTCTCTTAGTTCAAAAGTTGGATCAGACTCAGATTTTTGAGTACCTGGGGCTCTTGGGGCACAGAGCCAGTGTTCCTTTGGTTTCAGATCCCAAATGACAAGAGCAAACTGAGCCAGCCAACCTGGAATAAGTATCCATTCTTTCATTTACACCCAAGAAAATTTAACATGCCAAGGAATTTTAAACTCCAGCTGTGTTAATTTTAAAACTATATAAATCAAGGCCAGTAGGATTTAATTTCTGTTTAACAAGCTTTCCCTTTTTCCCAAGCTATTTAAGAAATTTGTGTGAAAAATCCAATGTTAGCTCTCAACCCGTGATATTTAATACTAATTGGAAGTGTTACTATATAAGCCTGTATAGTTTCTGCAAAATGAGTCCATCACAAATAAGCTGCTATAAATTAGAAAAGACTGAAAGGCCCACATCCTTCCACCTCCTTCTTGTAATGTGAGGTAGTCTTTCAGAGCAAGAGAGACTGCCTAAAGTTTGCGCTTCTATTTTTAGCGTTTTAATGCTGCTGTGTTAACAAAAAGATAAGGTGACGCATAACAGCATATTTTTGTCTCCTTCCATAGTTTCCACTGTATGAAACAATGCCTCCATTTCCAAACCTCTTGTGTAGTGGTAGGACAGACACATTGCACTACAAACTCTAAACCTTGGAAACAGTTTAACAGAGATGTGTAGAAGAGGAACGTATCTTCTGTAGACACAAAGAATAGGTCAGACCTGTCTGAAATGAGTATTTTGAAGACTTCTGGGTTAGGGTGAGATAGATGAGGAGAGAACGGTGCAAAACCAAATAAAAACTTAGTCTCCATGTTCTTTTACTCAGCTGCCCTGTGGTAAAGGTCTATTTCTTACTCATGTCTACGCTGCCAAACACAAAAGAGATCCAAGCCTTAACCAGGGATTCCAAATGCTACAGTATACTTACTGAGTGTTTGGTAGTCAGGGTTGCTATACACAAACTCACAATGACAAAAGAAAAAGTTAAGCCATCTAACAGCACAAACTACTATTTCAGCTACAGGCACACATCTTTCCACTATCACTACTACTGTATACCACAGACACCTACCAAAACCCTAATTCTCCTTACATTTTAACTTTCTGCACATGCCCCTTTACCAGACTTTTCCTCCCTGACAACAGTACTTTAAAATGTTTGGTAATGTAGTTAGCTGTGTTTGGAAAGGCAAGATTGGTAAAGGATTGTGTACAGAAGGAGGCAGTGATAGGCTGGCATACATAGGCAGGGAAGCAGAGTTAGTGTGTTGTGTATATGGTAGTTTTGGTAACGGTAAGGTGTGCGCTTGTGAATGGAGTAGAGGGTATACCCTGTCAAGATGGCTAAATTTTTAACTTCCTTGCTTTTGTGGGTTGTTGTCAGATATGCTGTGTGTGTGGTAACCTATTTATTTCATGCAATTAATACAGCAACTTCAAGGATTTTGTTCTTAATTTGGGAGGGGAAATGGACCTGCATCTCTAGGAGCAGCAAGTGTTCATCACCGCACATATTATAAGCTGCACGGCAAGTTTTTGCCTGCCTCTGTTATGGGGGGGGGGGGGGGGGGGAGAAGGTTTTTTGTGTAGCAGGTTCTTTCAGTACCCCCCTCCCCCACATTAATCAACTTTGTGTGTACAACATAAACATTGTCATAACATGAATGGGTTAAAAAAACCTCTAAATCAAAGTTCTTAAAAAAAACCCAAAACCCTATCCTTTGCATCAGATCTACCTGCCTCTCTACATACTGCCTAGCATATCTGACTTAATGAAAGTAGGACTTTAAGGGAAAACATCCAGAGCCCCAATTCAGATATTTTTAATAGGAAGTTTCTGAAGTGCAGCTACCCAGAAAATGAAGGCATAAAAAAAAAAAAAATCCAGTGTGAAATTTTACACCATTTAGACACCTGTTTTTTAGAGAATAGGTATGTATGCCTCATTTTACACCCATTTTGGAAGACAACCTTAATTCTAGAGCAGGGGTGGGCAATAATATTCACAGGTGAGCCAGTGCAGCAGTGGCAAGCTGGCCTAGGGTGCAGCGGAGCAGAGCCAGTTTGGGGGTGGGGAGGGGAAGAGAGCTGGCAGTGTAGAGCTGGCTAGCAGGCTGGGGGTGGGGCCAGCAGAGAGCTGGGCAGGAGAGCAGCAGAGAGCTGGTTTAGCACCAAAAACCGTGTGTATGCAGATTTTGTTACTTAGGTTGTTCTGAGCATGCTCACATCAACTGAGAATGCTTAGTAAAATTTGCTGCCAAACTCTGTTTTAGGCGCTACACTGGCCCTGGCAGTGAGCTGGCTGGAGGATGGCATAGATCTGGCAGCAGAGCGGAGGGGGGGAAACTGGCATGGGGGTCGGTGTGCCAGACAGAAATATCCAGTGGGCCAGATTTGACCCTCAGGCCGTATTTTGCCCACCCCTGCTGCAGAGTCCCCATCATATGGATAAATAATAGGCATACACTTTCACATTGTCAGTTACAGCTAGCATTTTCTTAAACCAACTAAAAGGGAAGTTACAACACCCGTATACCTCCACATTTCCTTTTCTAGAAAACAGTACTGATGTGTTCCCCATTTGAATTAATCACTAAAATAGCCATTAGGATGAGACAATGAGGATTAACTAGAAGTAAAGCCAAGCAAGTGGGGCAACAAGTTTGCTGATAATAGAGAGAAGACTATTCCTATGCAAACCAGGTCAGAACTCCAAAAGTGCTCTTCCACAGAAAATTGATACATGATTACCAGACAAACTTCAGCAGTGTAATCCAATATACAGGCCATCAGGCTGGGAGTTAAACTTGGGAACTATTCCCAGTTCTAGCACACTTGATGTTACACACTGAGCAAGTCAATTTCCCCCATCTAAAAATGGTGTTTCTCTGCTGCCTTCAAATATTTCGTCAACAGTGAAATGAGTATTAACACACACAATTTGGCACATATTTACACTTACAAGACTTTTTTTCTAAAGAATGTAGAGAATCTGTTTTCTAAACAGCCTAGGAAGAGTTTTATTAAAATAGAACTGTCAAACCATTCAGTGAAGTGTAATATGAAATAACTCTCACTGGCCAGTATCTTGCAGCTAAGACTTCTCACAGATCTACTTATATTCAGGTTTAGCTTTTAACAGGAAGTGCTATTTTCTAGCTTCCTACAGTCTTATTCTAGATCAGTGGTGCCCAACCTGAACACAGGAGTGCCATTTCAACCAAAGCACAATTGTGTGGAGGCTATACATATTTTAATTAGATTTAAAATAATCTGTACTGATACAATTGTATGGATCATACATATTTTAATATGATTTAAGTTAATAGGATTTACAAGTTCAGCTTGTTTTGTATATATTTAGATGTTTCTATGTACAGTATTGTTTATTTACATACTTGTGTAAACTGAAATGAAGCAAGCATGACAAAATGCTAATAAAGCAGCCATTAGTGTAGTCCGTTGAAGCAGACCAGGAACCTTATGAAATGCTCTGGTGGGCTGTAGGTTGGTCAACCCATTCAAAACACAACTCCGCCTTTGCAGAGAATGTTCTAGTTAGCACTCCTTATGCTTGTATCTCTATGGCAGACATTCTAGTTCTGCTAGAAAAATGACTTGAAGCCTCAAGGCCTTCTTACTCCTTATTCTTATTCAGGTATTTCAGACAGAACAAACAGTTGAATACAACAGATCAGGTATAGCTAATTAATTGTGCTGTTTTTAGAGTTGAGATGTAGATAATGGTGTAAAACAACAACTAAAATGCTTTTCTCTGGCAATACTAAAACTTTGGTCCCCATCTTCCTGTCAGACCAGAAGATCCCAATTTTACTCTGCCTTCAACCTACGATCACCATCCCAACAAACAAAGGATATTCATAGGACTCATTTAACAATGTTCCTTAATCAGCCAGTGACTAATTTAAGGGGTTAAGTACCAAGAGCAGTAGAGGAGAAAAATGGTAAAACAGTGACTCTAGACCATTTCATGGCAGTGCAAAGCACACCCATTAGCAAAGCCAAATCTTCACGTTTAGCTTTTTTGTTCTCTTTATATTGCCCTTGAAATTAATCTTGTTACAAATCCTACCAAAGAAGCAGATACAGAAGGTATTACTGCTAAAAGCAAATATAAAATGCCCTTACCTGACATCCAGAATCCAGTCTCAGTGAAGATTCTCTTGTATGATATGGATCAGTTAAACGGCTTCCTCTGCTTCCAGCCAATGTTCTAGCGCTTAAAGAGGAGGAGCTGGAGGGTTGAACTGATATCCTTCGAGGAATCCTTGAAGGTTTAGACTCCATCCTCAGTGTTCTATTTGAGGCAAAAGTTAGTTTCCCTTTTTTAAAAGAAATATAGATTGCAACAACAGAGATCTGTTAAGTTTGTCATCAATGCTTATTGCTCATCTTTTGTAGACAGCTTTGTGCAGTCTTATTATTAAAGCACAGGCCTGGGAACCAAGAGGTCTGTTTTAATTCCAGAACTCCCACTAACTTGCTATGACTATAGAAGATAAACTGCATCACATTTGTACCTTGATTTTCCTATTGTAAAATTGAGATACTTCCCTACCATCTATTTATAAATATGTGGTGATCCTTTTGATAAGAGATGCCAAATAAGTGCAAAGCATTAGTTAGTTTGTGGCATGCTGAGGCAGACTACTAATAAATACACCGAAGCTCCATTAAACAAAAAATTAGGCAATTTGCTTTTTTTTTTTTTTTTGCTTGATCTTGGCCAAATTACCTTTAGATGTTCACATTTTTCCCACTAGATCTACTCTTGATTTAATGTTCCCTCTTCTTAGATTTCTTCCCCTTCCATCCATCCACACATCCACCTTCCTTTGACAGGAAGGCAAAGAGGCCACTTTCTTTTTAAATTTCCTTCCTCCACATTTTCCTGTGTCACAGAACCCTCATTAAACCTTCAGCATCAATACTGCTATTTCAGTTGGTTAGACACCTGGCTGAAGAGATCAAAGTGCTCCCTAGCAAGAGGCTAAAGGTTCATCAGTTAATGCATGACATATTGGTGCACTTTAGAAAATACAGCCTGTAGTGTGCATCATCCCACTGTGTACACAGTCTTACTTTAGACATGGAGTTATTCTTGAATACTAAGTCCTTCTATATAGTTCTTCCTTAATACCTCATATGTAGCTGAGACTTTAGGACTATTTTCATATTAAATGGTACAATTTAATTACCTTAAAGGCCAACACATGCCTTTAAAGGGTTGTTTTAAACCTAATAAAAATTAGGAATCTGATCACAATTATACATGTCCTCCCCCCCCCCCCCCCCTCCAAAAAAAACCTCACCACTGCAAAACCATGTCTCAGGGGACTTAATCTACATAAGTGATAACTTTAGATGTTCAAATTACCATTGCATTACAAGGTATTGTATAACTGTGTTCCACAAACTGGGGGGGTGGGGGGGAATATACTGGTATATTTTAGGACTGGTAAGACATCCCTTTGACAGCTGCGTGTATAATAAATGGGTTTGACCATATTTAGGTTAAATAGGGCTCCTTGATTAACAACATTCCTCTATTTCTTGACACTCCCTAAAGCATTTTATTAGTTACAACAATACCTGTAAATTACACAAGTACACAGCATCGTTTACAATTACTTGACAAATTTACATTAAAAAGGAAACCACAACTCTCAATCATTTCACATTTTTACTCTGGGAGGGACACAGAGAGCTTACCCAATTTACCCTCCTGGGATCTCAACTGTGGCAGAAATATGAGTGAATATGGATTCAAAGTAGCACACTTTTGCAAGTTCTAAAAATCCATGTAGATATTTAAGGATTAGATAGTTACATTGCAAACATTCAATGCATGTTTGTGGTCCTACAACAATTCTTTTTTAATTTAAAAGTTTTATTTGAAAAGTTAGTTGTATTTTAAAAGATAGCAATTAGACATGTACCAAAATTTAAGTTTTAGTTCTCCAGAACTTTTAGAAGCCTACAAATTAGTCTCAGAGGAAGATGTGCATTAAACCCCAGAGAGACTGACTGTTGCCCAGGTCAGTTCAAAGTCCACACTAGTTGAAAACACACAGAACATTTGACACTTCTGCCAATCCAGGTAAATTCCTAGGCTGTACTACAGCCATTGGAAAGAGCCTCATAAAATGCAAAGAAGTTGGGACAGCATACAGTCAATTTTGCTGAAGACCAAATGCAGATTTTACTGAAAGGGATGTGCTATATACTCAGCAAAATCCCAAAAAATCATTGCATATTAAAATGAAAGTGTATAGATTGTGTGGGCCACATTCATGC
Source organism: Pelusios castaneus (assembly GCA_007922175.1). Classification (NCBI taxonomy): domain Eukaryota; kingdom Metazoa; phylum Chordata; order Testudines; family Pelomedusidae; genus Pelusios; species Pelusios castaneus. The sequence goes on along the minus strand of ML685793.1, from coordinate 4,515,548 downwards.
AATATATACACTATCTGTATGGCCCAGAGGATACCACATGGGCTACAGATGTGTGCTAACTGGGCTGCTAGTCTAGTTCCTCATTCACTTTAATACATACTTGGCCCACAATGGCAAATAGGTTGAGAACCACTGAACTAGACCAATGATGTAAAAGTCCACCACTGAATTGGCAAAATGTTATCTTCTTAGGATATCCTGTTCTGAAAAATAAGGGTTATGTCTCAACTGAATGTACATGAACATTTTCATGAATAACTTTTTTCCGTATACTAAAGCACCTTCAATATTAGAAATCACCCTTAAGATCCCTTGCCACTGTCTGATTATCAGACTTAAGAGAAGCTTCAGCCACTCGTATGACTGTCCTAAGTCCCACAGCCTCCTAAACCCTTAGGTCCAGCAAAAGAGGAAATGATAAGAGCTCAAAACAAACAAGGAATTCTGTGGCACTTTTAAAGACTGACATTTATTTATCGCATGAGCTTTCGTGGGAGAAAATCCCACTTTGTCAGATGCTTTGGAGATGGGGAACTTACAGAAAGATAAGATCTGTTTCTCCTTCAGGCCAGTGCTACCAAGCCAATATCTCACCCCTCTCACAACCCATCAGTACTTCTGGGTACAGTACAAAAGGCTTAAGAGCCTACCAGTTCATGGAGGGGAGACTGAGCCAATAAGAGCCTCTCCAGAGTTGTCATCTCCAGGAAGCGAATGAGGAAAAGAAAAAAAAATCAAGCTAAAGTGGTCAAGGAACACTCTTTTGTCCATCACAGGGAAAAGTACAGGCTAAAGGGATAAGAAAATAAGTGATGCTTATGGGTTTTGCAATTTTAGCTTATTCTTAAAGCCCTGACAGCTGGTGGTGTGATGAAGAAAGAACCTTTTGACTTTAATTAAAAGAAAGCTCAAGTATTTTTCTGGAACCTTGAGAGATGGAAAAAACTTACCCCAAAAGACTCAATTTTTTTAAAAGGCCAATAAATTATTCTTAGAGGTAGTAGGATTTAGGAGGAACCTTAGTAATGACTTTTTAACACTAGGCCTTGAACCATCAATTACTGCTGGTGCAGGGCAAGGTGATAAGATCAGAAGCCAGAGAATCAGGCTAAGAGGGGAGACAATACTCTTCCCTGTGTCTAAAGCTGCCAGAGGGCAAGTCAACCATTTCTGCAGATAAGGTGAGCTCTAACAGCCCCCCAACTTGATCAAATTGTGAAAGGCCTCAATGGGCCATTGCAGCACTACATAATAGCAGCAATGCACATATGCATTTCCCTCCTGCCATGAATGTGCTTTCAGAATACTTCCTGGAGAGAGGGTGCCAGCATCCCTCCTCTGTCAGTGCTTTTCAGGACCCAGTACTGTGTCACAGACCTTCAGGTACTGGGTCACAGCCAATGTTCCCTCTAAGGTTTGGTGGCTTGTGTGCAAAACTTTTTTTCTGAATAAAATTTTTGTGTAAACTCACATGACAAACTATAGGCATTAATTGAAATTAGTGATTGTAAACAGAATTAATTGGGTTTAATTGAATTTGAATAATTTTTTAATTGAAATTTAATTTTTAGAAAGGTTTTTATTTAAAATTATTTAAGTTTTTTTTTAAGAGAAGGAAGGGAAGAAAGAAAGGAGGAGGGAGAAAGAAAAAGAAAAGGAAGGAGGAGAAAGGAAGGAGAAAGAAAAAGGAAGAGGAAAACAAAGAAGGAAAGAAAAAAGGCAAAGAAGAGAAGGAAGGAAGACAAAAGAGAAAGGAAAGAAAAAGGAAGACAAAAAGAAAGAAGCTGAGGCCCCTGGCTGGGGGGACCCGACTGGGCCCCCAGAGGCCACAGGCAGGGCTGAGCAGACCCCAGCCCCGGAGGCCGATCCTGGCCCTGGGCTGGGAAGTCAAGGCTGCTGCCAGGTGGGAGCCCGCCCCAGCCATGGCCGCGTGGGGCATGCAGGACCGTGCACCTGCCCTGGCCTGAGCCTGCCTGTTCCGTCCTGGGGGCGGGGAGGGCCGGGTGCCAGCCGGGTCTGCCGTGGCAAAGCCACAGCCCGGGGGCTCTGAAGAGGGCGGCGGGGGCTGACGGGCTGCACGCGGGTTCCTCAGTGCTACACGGGGCATGCAATGGCCATGCAGCTTAGAGCGAACATAGGTCACAGCACCCCCTCATGCTGCCACCAAAAGACAGGAATGCATTGCTGAAAGATGTAACTGTTGGGTCAGGGGCATAAGTGATTTTTTTTCAAGTGGGTCCAAAAGAAAAGTTTTGAAAACCCCCGTCTTAGGAAGGCCTCTAACTCAGAGAAGCGGCCCCTGTGGGTGGTTTGTGTTCCCTTGCCTCCAGCACAGGCCGCTCCCTGAAGTTCCCTCCCCTGAATCGTTCTGACAGAGGGGGCAGGAAGGAGGGGGAGAGAGAGAGAAAGAAGGAAGAGAAAAAGGAAGAGAAAGAAGACACTTCCCCCCCAAGTCTTCTGCCTTCTTGGCAGTGATGGGGAGCAGGAATAAGCGGGACTTCCGCCTCTAGCACAGCCCCAGGACTTTTTAATATCCAGGCGGCTCAGTCTATCGGGCCGGGGTCCAGGCTGCGGCCGGAGAGGCGCACGGAGGGAGCGGGGGCTGCTCCCTAGCCCTGTCAGGAAAGGAAACAAGGCGACTCCGCGGCTCGCTCAGAGAGGGGAAGAGCGGGGTCCTGCGGGGAGCAAGGACTCTGCGCTGTTCAGAGGCGCGAACTGTCCCCAGGACGGAGGCGGTGCCAGGGGACACGGTACAGGCCGCACCCCGAGGCGGGCAGGGAGGGCGGCGTAGCCGAGGGGGCGAGTGAGTCTCCGGGATGCTCCGCGGCCTACCGGGCCTGCTCCTCCGGCCGCGGCGGTGACGGGGAGGCTGGGCCAGGACCGCTGCCGCCACCGCCCCGAGACAAGATGGATCCTGCAGGCCCCGGCCGCCATCGTGTCCCCGCGGCCAGGCGGAGGGACGCGCACAGCGAGCCGCCCTTCCGCCGTCTACTCACCCGAGCCCGCTTGCGTCCCGGCCCGTCCCGACACCCCCCGCTGCGGCCAGGCGGCCCGGCCGCCTCCGCCTGCAGAACTCACAATGGCGACAGCTCCGTCAGCCTCCGCTCCGGGCCGCCAGCCAGCCCCGCGGACGCCCCGCCCCTCCCCGGCTCTGCTCTCACGAGAACTGGGGGGACGGGGACAGGGCGGAGGCGGCCTCTTGTGTCGTCAGTCGTGTCCTCGCGGCCCCGCCCCGGCCCGGTCCGTTGCTAAGAAACAGCGCTGACCCCGCCCCCCGGCCGTTACCCAGCCCTGGCCTGGGCGGTGGGGGCGGGAACCCGGCGCTGGTCGGTCCCCGCGCTCCACTCCCGGCTTTGTGGCTCCAGAAGATGGAGCCCAAAGTCCCTCTTTCCTCCCACCCCAGGGGGAGCGGTGGGAACGGCTCAGGGGCAGGACCAGATTTACTCCGCTAATGGCTCCCCACCCAAGAGCGGGGGGAGGGCAGCTGCCCCATGTGTTCCAAAGCCACGGCTCAGCCGGCACACGGGAGCCGCGAAAACACAGGCTCCCGCTGTCTCTGCCCTGAGTCATTAGGGAGAAGCCCCCACAGCCCTGGTGGGTGATTATCTCAGGTTCCCTCTTCAACCCTAAAACTGCACAGATGTGGACCTGCTCCATTGCCTGCAGTGTAGGGAAGTTCACTCATGCTCCTTAGGGCTACCATACCTGAACATCCAAAAAAGAGGGGTGGTGCTCTGCTGGCCCCAATCCTGGCCTTACACTGCCTGCTCTGCTCTGCTGGCCCCAATCCTGGCATTAAATGCTGCCTCCTGCACTGCAATCCTAGCCTTAACTGCTGCCCTCTGCACCCCCCTGTAAATCCATGCCCCTCATAGCCCAGCCTCATGCTGCCAGCCTCTTCCCTCCCCATGCTACTTTCCTACCAGTGATGAAAAGTATAATTAGACAAGCCCCAGAACCCTCCTAATCTCTGGGCCTCCTTCATGCACGTGTGGGCCCCAGCCCAGGTAGGCATTTGCAACCACTTCTCAGTACCATGTGCATCGGTTATCGCTCCATAAAAATATTTATAATTTTATAGGGTGTTTGTGACAATAATTGCTATAAACTAGCAAACACTGCATAACACAATAAGTATTGTGATCTTTATATTCCCGATATGCACATCTCTCTTCATTAAATGCAATGCCAAACTTGGAACACAAAAATTTTGTCACTTTCACTTCACCAAATTCCGGTGACAGCTCTCATGAAATGCTATGGATCAAGTGCTTCAATAGCACTGCTTAGACATTTTTCTGAGTCTGGCAACAATCTAGCATTCATACAGTCCGCTAAGGCCTGCTAAAACTGACATTTAGAAATTGCAATTTGCCTGCCAGCATTCACAGACATGTTTACACATACACCTTTAAAGCAACCTGCAGCAAGCGCCTCATAAGGCTCTTGGTAGAACTCTAAATCACACTCTCTGCGAGCTACAAACACCTGAACTTGTCGACTTATCAACTTACTTGTAGATAATGTTGCATCAGATTTTTGCAATGCCAAGGACAGGTCTGCAAGTTCCTCCAGAGTATCAAGCTTGAGACCCAAGGTCTCAACAAAAACTGGATTCTCCAGTTTTTCTGCCATGCCAGCAAATTATGCTTTATTTTTCCCTTCTAGTGAGAAATCAGTTGATTTGTTTCAAGAAGCAGCTATGGAGGGCTGCATATGACTGCCAAACAGCTCATACAGTGCGGTAGCTAAAGGCAATGCAATGTACATCAAGTATGCGTCCAGTCCTATTAAGCTGGACTTCCAGATCACTCGCATATTCAGCCAACTCTCTCAAGCACTTCAACTGACTGTACACAGCATATATTGAATCCACAAATGACTTAAAGTAATTAACTTCACTGCAGCAATTCCAACCTGTGATTAAAACAATGCCAACTTATCAAAAGTGGAAATCGTCCTCTTTAATTTTGTGGCACCACCAGCTTTACTGCCTAAGATGACATCTACACCAAAACCAATCCAATTATCTTTGAGAAATTCCTCCGTGAACCCATGTGCTTTCAAACACTGCAGCAAAACTAATACTACGCCATCAGCATCATTGCTGCTTAGTTTAACCAGATCAAGAAAAAAATGTAATAGGACCAATGTTTGCATCCTGTACGCCTTAGCCATTTTCCAATAAGAGATGAGCAGTATCAGACGACTTAGTTTAACCACTGCGGCAGAGATAAAGGGTACCATGATTCAAGTGTGACACATTCTAATGAAGGCAGTTGAGTTATATCTGGGGTGAATTTGGCCCAAAATGTACATATCGCAACAACTTGGCACAATTCAACACAATTAATAACATTAAATGTGTGGCGGTGGGGAAATTAGGGCCAATACACCTAACTGGTGAAATTAATGCTAAAGATATTATTTTTGTGGCAGTTTTATATTCTTGTGGCTCTGTGTTTTTGTTTACAACAAGCAAAAACTGTTCACTTTTTTCCCCCTCTCTTCTAAGCAACAAATACAGGTCCTGATCTTCAGTCACACTGAAGTCAAAGGAAGTTTTGTCACTGGGTTCAATAAGGAACTTTTGGCTACATATGGCATAGAAACTGTGGAGTGGTAAGAAAGACAGGGGTACCCTGGCAGGGGAGTGTAGCAGGGATGGTGTGACAAAGGAGGAATGGCTGGGGAGTTTGGGAGGACAGGACAGAGGTAGGATGGGTTGCCAGAGGAGTATGGGGAGCACTGGCTCTAGGTGTCAGGTGGCAGATCCTTCCACTGGGCCTCCCTGGTGGTCTCCTCCAACGGGGCCCCTCTACTGCCCCCGATTGGTCCCCCACCCCCAACACTCTGCCCACCTGCCAGCTCCCCACTCCTCTTGTCCCTTCACCCCTCCTCTGCCTGCCCACCAGCTCCCCTATCCTCTCAGTGGCCCACCCCAGGCCCCTTCCCCACTCCTCTGACCCCCCAGACCCCATCCCCATCAGCTCTCTGACCCCCCCAGCCCCGCCCCTCAAGCTCTCCGACCCCCCCTGACCCTCTCCCGGCCATCTCTCCAAGTCTGCCCCTTCCCTGCCGGCTCTCCATCCCCCCTGGACTCCTTCCCCGCTCCTCTCAGCCCTGGGCCCCTTTCCCGCTCCTCTCGCTCCCTTCCCCGGGCCCCTTCTCTGCTCCTCACCGCCCCTCCCCCGGGCCCTTTCGCTGATCCTCTCACCCCCTGGGGCCCCTTCCCTGCCAGGTCTCCGTCCCCCATGGGCCCGTTCCCCACTCCTCTCGGCACCCCCCCACACACACACTCCCCCAGAGCCCCTTCCCTGCTCCTCTCCACCCCCCTGGGCCCCTGCTCCTCTCTTCATGACAAGGGGAATGCTAATTGCCCTCCCTGGCTCAGGTAGAAGGAAAGAGAATCGCACAGAGGGGGAGGGGCTGTCAGGAGTTTAAGAAACAAAGACACAGGTCCTAAATTGGTGGGGAGAAGCTGCAGACTTTTGCCTGGGAGACTCCATCTTGCAACTCTCTCCAACTTCAAGCAAGATCTGGGCCCTGCCTTGTAATAGGCAGAGAATGGCTGTAAAACACCAAGCAGCTGAACACTTGGTGCATAATCTTGGACTATGAGGTCAGTTTAGGTAGCGATATTATATTAGCATGCGGTTTACATCTTTTATTTGATAGTGGTCACTTCTGACTCATTTATATTATGATTCTGCCTTGATTGGCCATTTTCTCACTTAAAATCATGCTCTGATCAATAAACTAGTATCTGTTTTATCTAAAGCTGTATAGTCTTTAGAGGATGTGGAAGGTGGGGCATGAGCCACTTCTTTGTTAAGTGGACAGATTTGAGACTATGGTGATTGGGAGTGGGTCCCAATCCCTGTAAGACAGTGGCTTCCAGTGTAGTATCTGAGGGTGCTTGCTTGGAGACTGATGCCTGTGTGGCTAATGGATTTATGCCCACTGCCTGGGACCAATTACACACTGGTGGCTAGTGTGGACTGACTCAGAAGTGAGTTGTCACCTGGCAGGGCGAGGTGAATTGGACTTCAGGAACGGAGTTTGGAGGGTTACAGTGGCACACCAGACTGGATCTGGGGAGCAGCCTGTCACATACCCCTTATATTGACAATACCCCTTTAGCACACTACATCTCCTTAGTCCTCCTTTCCAGTAGAGCTGGTGCAATGAGAAATTTGTTTTGGGTCAGTTTTAAATTTTAAAGAGTTTGTTTTGTTTTTCAACCAGCCCTATCATCCAGATTCCTAAATAGAGAGTCAAGAAGGTGGCAGTGTTCCCTGCGGGCAGGTTGGCTTCAGTCCCCCCAGGGAACAAAAAGGGATTTTCTCCCATGAAAGCTCATGCAATAAATAAATCTGTTGCTCTTTAAAAGTGCCACAGGAGTCTGTTGTTGTACTCTTTATTATTACTCTGTACAGGCAGCCTAGCTTCATTCCATAAAGCAGCATAGAAATGGCATCCAACTGAAGGCAGACTTTCATTTTGTACTGTTGTCCTATTGAACAGTACTAGCAGATGGCAGCCATTTTGAGGAAAGGCAAAAGTTCACAAGATTTGCAAAATTGGGGGACCAAGAAACTGTGAAGCATAAAATAATGATCCTTGGAATAATGTAGAGGTGTCAGCTTTGCACTCCTTCCCCTCACCAAAGAGCACTCCCTCTTGTGAGCCACAACCTCTGCAATGGCTCAGTACTCCCTTGAACCTCAGTTATGTCATTGCCATTGTCATGAACCCTAACTTCTGTCACTCTGTTTCACCATTGCTTCAAGCCCCAGCATTGCCAGCTCTCTAGCTCAGGATTTTCCCAAACCACAACTCTGGATTCCAGCCCCATATGGATAGGATAAGGAGTGAGCCATGGTAGTGACACACCCAGGTCTATCAACTCACTTCACTCTGTCACCCATTCACCCTCCTAAGAGCAGTCTTCACCTGAATTTAGACAGTGAACAGGTTCTGCCACCTGACTTTCATCCATTGAGACACAGAGAGGAGAGAACTAAAGGTGTAGAAATGGAGGGGAAACGTAGTAGTAGAGAGAGGTTGGGGCAAAGGAGAAAGAGAGAGAGAAAACAGTGAATGCAGGAATGGCTAGAGAGGAAGGGACTAAAGAAAAGAAACCTTGATTAAAACAGGGTTTTGGAGAAAATATATCAAAAGAAACATTCCAATAGGATGAAAAAACAGGAAAATTAGGCTGAGGGAAACGGACACTGAAATAAATAAGGAAATATATATGAAAGCATATATGGAAAAATAGAGATTAGGAAGAGGGAGGAAAAGGTAATGAATAATTTTTTTAATTAGAGATCATAATACACAAAATTTTGAATCCATTGATCGAAGGTAATTTGGCTGTTTCTAGCAGCATCAAAAATCTGAAAAATGTTCCAAGTTTGACTAAAGAGATGACAATTCATTCTTCTCAAGACTCAAAACCCCTTTGAATATGATATATCACGATTCTTTTCCTTTTTTTAAAAGTTAACAGATAGAGGTGGTTTGCCATGCTGCTCAGAAACTCAGTCTCATCATTACTATTAAAGTCATGAGACTGCAATTTGAAGCAGCTGAGACACATGACCATGGTACCATTGAATGCATGTTCAGCAATGTTGTACCACAGCGAACAGAGAGTTTATCATTATATTAAAGAGAATGAGTCTATAGCTCCTGCGACTGCAATTTTTAGAAGTTTGTCCAATGGACCAAACTCCTCCCTTATAATATTATAAACATATATTTAGCATAAGGTCATTAGCTTAATCATTACATCACAACACATCACAATATAAATCTTAAGACAACCTGTGGGAAAACAAGATATAATGATATTCTATTAAAATATCACCACATCATACCCACTGTGATGAGGTATCACTGTAGACTTGAATCTGATTTAGTTGACAGGTTGAGGACAGCTTTTTTCCATTGCCTCTTCTTTAAAGGTCTTTGAAACAAGAAGAGGTGAATCACCACAGAGATTATTTTTGATTGATTTACTGAGTGCTAAATACTTGTCTCATTATTTGTGTTGCACTAAGGAAACTCCAAAGGGGTAGCCGTGTTAGACTAGTTCAGCAACACAAACAAGGAGTCCTTGTAGTACTTTTAAAGACTAACAAATTTATTTATCAGAATTTATTTATTTGTTTGATGAAAGCTCATGCGATAAATATATTTGTTAGTCTTTAAGGCTATGTCTACACTTGCTAAAATTAGTTTGAATTAGTTAGTTTGAACTAACTAATTCAAACTAATTTTAGTTAGTTTGAATTAGCTTAATTCAAACTAGAAAAAGTTAGTTCGAACTAAGCAACTGCCATTCATGGCACTTGCTCAGTTTGAATTAGCTATCCCCATTCATTTCAATGGCCGGTTAGTTCAAACTAAGAAATTAGGTCGAATTAACATGGCCACATTGGCTAATTCGAACTAGTTAGTTCGAATTAAAGCCTTACTTCTGAAGCCCTATTCGAACTTTTTAGTTTGAATTAAGGAAGCCCTTAATTTGAACTAACTAAAGCTTTGCGTAGCCATGGCTTTAGTTAGTTCGAATTAAGCCTCCTTAATTCGAACTAACTTGCCAGTGTAGACATGGCCTAAAAGTCCCACAGGACTCCTTGTTTGTTTTACTAAGGAAATTGACTCTTTATTTTGTATGACTGCATGGTTCTATTTTCAAATGGGGCAGCCCAGACCAGTTAGCATTATGTCCTACCTAGACATTTCTAAACTTTCGATGGGGAGCAAGTGTGAAGGCGTTGGACGTGCAGGCAGTGTTTTCATCCATCCTCCCAGTTGACAGTAAGGGTACAGGTTGGGGACAGATCCTGAAGATGAATACATAGCTGCGCAGATGGCGTTCAAAGGAGAGCTTTGGCTTTCTTGACTATGCAATGTTCTTCCATGAAGGAGGAAAAGATGGCATCCATCTGACCAGGCAGGGGAAGAGCATCTTTGGACACCAACCTAATGAGAAGGGGAGGCTTTTAATTAGTGTTCATGTGACAAAACCCCTAGTTCTGGAAAAAATTGTGATATACTTAACTTTATATGTGAGTTGTCCCATTGACTTCAGTTGTACAATTCATGTGTGTAAAGTTAAACACATGTAGAAACAAGACAAGAGGCTATGTCTACACTGGTAAATTAAGTTGACTTAAGAAGGCTTAAGTCGACTTAAACTAAGCCGCATCCACACCAGGCTATCATTGTCAGCTTAAGAAATTCCTTAAGTCAACTTAATGAAAGCTTAAGTTGACTTAATAAGAACCACCCACTAAGTCGACTTAAGCTTCCTTAGGTCGACCTAAGCCCAGTGTGGACGCGTCCATGTCCATGGACACCACTTTGTTAAGACAACTTAATAAGGTTGACTTTAAGTCAACTTAAAGTCGATCTTATTAACTTGACTTAATAAAGTCGACCTAACTTTTTGTAGTGTAGACATAGCCTTAATGAGCAGGCAACAACAAAACCTAGGGATAAGGAGACACATCTTCAGTCCATGATACTATCCTTTCAGTCTTTCAATGTTTGACTGATTCAACTATAGTTCAGAGCATATACTGCCAGCTGTGTGTATGTGTCAGGGGAGGAGGGCTGGAAGAAAGAGGAGGAACAGGTTGAAAATTTGAGGGGATGACCAAAAACTGGTTGAATAATTGATAAGTATAAGCTGAAATCATTCCTTTTTTTGTTGTTTGGTGTATGAATGCTAAAGTTACATGTGACTTTTGTATTCCTCTCTTCATTTTTATCAGTTTATTAAAAAACAAATGCTATAAAACAATCTTATTCACTGACCCTAGTAGTAATACAAACAAAATTAAACCAATCACAAAGACCAAATAATTTAGAGCACATCTGGCCTTAACAAAATTATTATTGTGCTGTTAGTAAGGTATATTGCATAATTCCAATGGGAACAATTTCCTATATATTAAAAACATATGTCTAAGCTTTATTTTTTTCTATATCTAGGATTCTATTGCTGAAAAATCTAGACAATAAGGATTTTAATAAGATCAAAGTTACTGCTTCCAAACTTCCCCCTCCCCCCCTCAACTAACACTTTGAAACTAAAATCTTTGAAACTTTATCAAAATCAGGATGACATAGGTTAGTCCACAAGTATCTCAGCCTTGTAGGATAAAATATTGTAATATGTGTGCCTCTTTTACAAATGTTGTCTGCTTATGACTTGTTTCTGTTGCAACATCTGGAAAAATTATAACTCAGTGTTTCCTGATAATTAATCTTCTTTTAAAGATATTACAAATGTTTATTTGTCTGCTGCATATTAAAAGTAACTAGAAAATTTCCTTTTTTTTTTCTAGTGCCCTTTTTGCTTCACAAGTGTGCAAGGAAGAGGCATTTAAAAGCATGTTGTATACATAATAGTCAATTTAAACTGCTCACCTAATAATTCTTCAGGTAAAGAAATAGAAAGATCATAACACTCTTCTGCTTCTTTTAATCTTAAACATGATGGTTGGAGACTGTGAGTATATTCTCCTGAGACCCAACCTATGAGGCAATAAAATATTATCTTAATGTACCTGATATTATTTTAGATCTGTTCAAATACATCTTAGTTTGGGGCAGTTTTTTAACAAGCTAATTGGTCCCATTCAATTAGTATTTCTGGTTTTTTTTTAAATTTTCACACTAGTTTTTTATTCATCATTTTTAAAAGCTGGTGTAAAGGCCTTAATTTTATGTCCTTTTCTTAGAAGCCACAGAGCCCAAAATTGTATAAAGGCAAATTCTGCATGTGGTACAGACAATAAATTAGTCACTGAGGAATCTTTACCTTCACTGCTAATTTTCACTTAAATATATTGTTCAAGCGGCTCTTAGTATTTTACCTTCCTCAGATGACCTGTATTCTCTTTTACTCATTTTTGCCAAGATAACCAGTCTCCCTTGTGATGCCAAAGCAAATATAATAACCACAGATTAAATTATACAACATACAAAAATTAAAAGTACAAAATCCCTGGGAATCCGGTAATGTCACATTACAAAAGAGGAAACTTGATCCTTCCTTAAAGATAGCTTTCATAGATAACTATATCATATAAATGTTACATCCACAAATTATATGAAATCTTTATATCCATTCAAAGGAGAAAAAGAGTTATGATTTATCAAATAAGCATTTTATACAAATAAGGCTAACAAATGAAAATTATAAACATCAAAAAGAAAATACAGACTTGCTCACATAGCAGTCCTTTGTTTAAACCATCTCTCCATGGTGATGTCTTCAGTAGGAGGGCAGTCAGGGAGCAGTGCTGTTACAGCAGAATCCTCTGTGTAAACCTTCTCTCTTTTGGTAATATCCTCAATAAGGACTGGAGGCAATGATCTCAACGGCAGGTAAAGAAAAGCCCATGTGGCAGTCAAGTTCCATTATTCAAAACACTCACATGAGCAGTGAAAAGTTCTCCTTTAGAACTGTAAATGTCCTGCTTTCACTTAGGAAGTTATTGTTCTATAGTTGGAAGCCTAAGAAAATCTGTTCAACTTTGTTATCATGTCTAGTTAGATGGATCAAAAACAACTGCACAAAACAAAAACATTTTAAACTTGATATCTGTGAGGAACAGTCTTCTAGTTACACATGAAAAATATATAGTTATAGGATATTGTAAACAAATAATTTATGGGCTTGCTCAATAGCATACTAAGATTCTTAGTGAAGTCCAGTCAAACCCTGCAATTTAAAGCATTATGTAAGAAGGCGGGGAGTACAACATGTTCCTCCTTCCCACTCTTACCAGCGTATTGGCATAAAGTCCAATGACTGGGTAATTATTGTTATTGTGTTTATAGTTAAGAGTTGAGAGTTTGGACTCTAAAGAGCTCAGGAAGTGGGAGGAGTGAGGCTCCTGGCATTTAGTTGCACATGCACAGAGAGAGTCATTGTGGGGTTATTTTTTCCTGTAATTGAAATACTGACAGCTCTGTAGTAAAACTATGTTTTGTTTTTTATTACCTTTATTTATAGATTGTTCATCATCTTGGTATTTAGGCACACTGTACTCAAATTTTAACAAGCTGTTTCCAACAACTGATACAAATCATACAGGACTAGGAAAGCACTCATGATTTCTAGTTTTAACTGTGTCATAAATTTATTTTGTCAAATCATGTAACCTGTTTATGGGCCACTTGCTGTGTTGCCCTGTACAGTGCAAACATGGTCAGATTAAGGTAAACTGTTAATTAAATTAAAAATTAAGGAAAATCAAATATCTTGTTCTCCCCTCAATTGGTACTAGTCCCTTTGGCCCAGATTTGTAGAGGTATTTATGACCTATTGTATTCAGCATTGTAACTCCTAATTAATTTAGGAGCCTAAATCTAATTTTCAAAAGGAATTTAGGTGTTTAGGGGCATAAAACCCTTTGACAGTAAATAGGAATTTGGCTCCTAAGTCAATTAAGCATTGCTATGCTGAGCACAGCAATTCCAAAATACCTTTTAAAATATGTAGAATGCTGTTCATTTTAATGTATTCAGGGCCAAATTCTGTATTAGTTTGCTCACTCTTCCACTTCTTTTGGCTTTGTACGGGTTTCATGAAAAGTTTTTATTGTTCCATTGTATAAATGGAAAACTGAGCCAGAAAGGCCACAGAGCAGTGTCACAACTGGAACTTCAACTCAGTGATTCCTGATTACCAGCTCTCTGCTCTCTAGATAATAGGCCAGATTCTCTTGTGTCCATTTTATACTGAATGCAGCAAAGAAGGGAGAGATTATCAAGGCTCTGGTTACAATGTTCTTATTCTCTGCATAATTAGATGTGCTTCTGACTATTCCAAACTGCACCAGAAAAATACTTGGAATTCTGCAAAGTTGGCAATTTTAGAGTATTCATGTTATCCAAGAGCACTGCTATACTTACTCATTACCATTTGTTTTGGAGAAAAATATATGTGATTGTGACTGATGCAGAGGAAAAATCCTGAAAGGCTGAAAATTTAGGTCTTTGTTAGTATTGTGGAGATAAATTATTTAGGTTTTTTAAAAAAAAATCTGCTAATCACAGATCTTTCAGTGCATGTGCAAAACTTAAAATAATTAAATTATGCACAAATTGGCTCAATGCCAACAAAGATCTCTCTTAGATGTCAATTCTAAAATATAGCTCTGCACCTACTTTCTCCCCAGTGAAATCTTGTAGTATATTCTGAAGGTCATCAAATCTGGACTTACACAGTCTGTATGGGGAACTGAATTTCAGAGTCAATAACTCGACACCAAGAAAAAACTACTACCATGAGTCTTGGCTCTTTACAACTACTCCAAAATCATGAGGAGAGAAGTAATCACACAGGTAGGTACAGTCAATTTCACTTAGGGATTTACAGGTTAGAGCCAATGTTTTATAATCCACCCGTAAATCAGCCAGTGCACAAGAAGTAATACAATGCTGATTAGTAAATGGGCAGTCACAGTCTACATTAGTGATAATTTTTTATTGTTTTAAGATATAGCCTCTTGTAGAGAACGTTGCAGTAATCCAGCTTTAAGATGAAAATGGCATGTATGACCCTGGGGAGATCAGTATTTATAATAAAACACTATTGACAAACACTGCTACTTGAACATCCAACAATACCTTTAGGTTGTGAGACTGTGTAACAAACAGCAGGTATACCCTTTCAGTCAGTGTTAGCTTGCATATGAACTCCAAAGCTATTAGATACTAGCCAAGTCACTGAGCTGGTCAGAAGAGTTAAAGCTGTATTTTAATTGCATATTGCAGCATGTATCTCCTCACTAACCCAATTTAAGAAGGATAGGAAATACTCCAGTAGATTTGTCCTTGAAAGTAGGTATTGATCCTGCTGGGAGATGCTTACATGACAGAGCTAGAGTATGAAGCAAAGCAAATCTAGAGTCTGGTCTCAGTAGTCGTGAGATACGGATCCCAGGTGCAGCCAAGTATAGAGAGAAGGCTTGAGATAAACTATGTTATCTTTTTGTTAATAAAATCAGATCCCAGTATGGGAGTGAGATGTGACTCCACACACTATGTAATCTATGTTTTAAAGCAGATTGGGGAAGTCACCTGCTCACATTCTAATGGTCCCATGCCCATTGATCAGAAGGGATGATAGACTAGCACCTGGCCTTTCAATGGTTCTGTTTGTTTCTTTCAGAGGGAACTCAGAGGAGTAATAATTTCAGATAACTTTCAAATTAGATTGCTTTTTAGGAGGATACAGTTAAGACTCAATGAGATTGTATAGATGCATGGTGAAGAAAAATACAGCTAACCCATGAGCCACACATGAAGAACCTTGACTTTAATGTTGTTAAGGTGTCTGAGGAAATGTCAATGAAAAGCCAAGAGAGTGAGATAGGATAGGAGGAAAGAAACAAATATCCCCACTGGTGGGCTAAGGATTGGATGTCAGGATAATCTGATGACTTTCAGCACTTAGAAGAGAAAACAAAGTTCCTTAAACAAGAGCAAGGCCAGCCAGCCAGCCTTTAGATAAATTGAGATTAATTGCAGTGCTGGCAGCTTGGGGGATGCACTGGAATGCAAGATCAGATGAGAACGAGAGTAGAACTGAACTGATTTCTTTTTTCAAATTCCATTTTTAGGAAAGCCCTAAAGCGAAAAAGCAGGCAGCATAGTTCACACCCCGTCCCCATTGTTTTGTCCACCTACTGGGCCTCATATCCATCACAGCACATTTGAGCTATTAACTTCTGGCTTTGTATCATCTCTTTTTACCAAGTATAACTGCAGTAGTGCTTGGATTATATGAATGTGGCCATTTTGGTCTACACTAATCCAGATGTGTTTTCTGGTTCTCTTGCGCTTGTTAAACACTCTGTGTCATAAATGACTTGACCTGTTTTTCAGGGTTATTGTAACATCTTATGAACTTTTACATACTGTTTACATTTGAGCTCACAATAGATATATACTTTGTAGGTCCAATAGTCACAACAAGCCTGCTTCCTTGTCTACACTGAACAGATATGGACAGCAGAGGGCTTGGGGGGTCGGGAATAGTATTTGTACTATCTTGGCATGCAAGAAAACTATGGTTGTGCCCCTGAAAGAAAATCTTACCGATTTTCACACCAGATCTTTGGGAACTGCATATCCTTTGCTGAGGACAGTGTTTATTGAACTTACTCTAGCCCTTATTGGGCACCCATTTTGAAGCCATTTACCCAATGATCTAAAGGATTATGCTAAGAAATTTTTTCCATGGGGATCAGGCCTTCTCATTTATGAAAAATGAATTGCTAGACTCTTATTTTAGATTTAAATCTAGATTTCCGAATTATAAAAAAATTCAAAATATCAATTTTCTTTAAATTGTTTTGTTGTCTAATATTACCTAATTTGTTGAATATTGTTTATATTTTCACATATTGAACTACTATTACAATACTTCTATTTACATAATGTAAAATAATTTATATATGTCTTAAAATTCCTAACTGAATCGCTGCTAAATTTTTCTATGTAATTTTCATAGTCAATATAACTCATGCATAACACCAGTTTAGAAAGGAAAAAAAACTAATGGTTATATAACAAAATTGTTGCAGTCTCTTTATTAAGCTCATTTTATCTGCTCATTAAATTATACATTTAGTGCTTAACATTATTAACAAATGTATTGTTTCCAAATATAATCAAGGAAGAGTTTGGATACAAGGTATATAAATAAGACATTAACATTGCTAGAAATATCTGCTTTCTATATAAATGTTTGTTGGAGAGATAAGAGGTTTACTAAAATGTTAGAGAAACTCACATTTTTCAGGCTACTATTCAAATTATTCTTATTGTTAACATAAAAATTATTAGTGTTTTGACTGTTGACTTAGCTATAGTTGGCAGGAAGCCATATAAAGAAAATACACAACAGACTATTAGCATTTCTGCTCCTCATTAAAAGATTTAAAAGGGAAAAAGATCTATAGACTAAACGTAAAAATGTAGTAGCACTTTACTCCTAAACCAACCAAATGTGGGAGAAACTGCTCCTACAATAGGAGCAACTCTCAGACATTGAATAGCTGCTTCTGGGGGCCTATTTAGAAGACTTTTGTGTGATTACTATGCTGAACAGAATGTGGAATTTAAGCTGTTGTTAAATGCAGATAAAGGTCAGAGAGCAGAATCTCCACAAACCATCATTTGCAATATTTCTAACTTCCTTTTATGCACAGAAGGAATGTGCAGTGCAAAAACTAGGCAGAATCAATGCAAAATAAGGTATTCTTGGCAACCATGAGGTATTTACTGCTGTTAACAAAGAGCAGCATATAAATGTGTTTGAAACTCAGACACAAACAACTGTTGGAAAAGAACCCCAGAACAGTATTCATTTTATGTCAACTTGATGCTTGTGAAAGGAACATAATCTGTCATTTTTATTTAGGAATTTTCTCACTGGAGCTTTTTCTCATCAGTTCATGTTTAGAGTATGTAAACAGTATAGTAAGTTAATCAAAGCCATACACAGACTTAAATAACGTTACAGACCCTGTGCTTTATACATGTTAACAGACCTGTCCAATTGACTCCTATTATTTCTAAGAAAACGTATGTAGGCATCCTTTAACCAAATCAGCAGCAAAACAGAATGAATGGCAATAATATTACATGTTTATCAGATTATATTAAAAGTCCATGTATGTATTATGTTTTCTGGGAAATGTATATGATGACCGTATAGCTGCATATACCCTGGCATGAATTACAGATTTTTTTTACATTTTTTTTCTAGTTTCAAAATACAGTTATAACTATTATGTGCATACTCTTCAGTTTTCAGTGAAAATCTAGTATTATATATAGTGTTTGAGGCTGGAATGATTTATGGTATATTGGAATTGATCCTGCAACTTTCGCTCAAGAGAGTAAGCTTTACATATGCAAATAGACCTATTAAATATTTCATGTGAATAAAAGAGTTGCAGATTTTTCACCCATATTTATCATTTGCCTAATTCTCCTTGAATTTATATGAAGTGACCATTATGCCATTCCTTTCACTGTTGATTTTAACTCTTAAAACTATATATTTGACTAACTGACAACTGAATATCAAACTTGTGTAATGGATGTTGATTTTTGTTCTGTAAACATATACAAAAATAGGTGACACGCTGTGACATTCATCAGAACATACATCCAGATATTACTGGTTTTTACTGCAGCATCATAGTTGGGCCCCAATCCTGCTTACTACATTTTAGTTGTATGGGACGTATTTAACATACATAGCATTTTGGGAGGATAGGAATGGGCTCGCACCATTTTGTCACATTTAAAAAGTATATTTCATCATACCTTTTAATTAAAATATATTTGTATACCTTTAAATAGTTTTGAGTTAGTCATATTATGTTTGGGAACTTAGCAATTTTTTTCACTTATTAACCACAGTGTGATTTTTGAGTGCTCAGCACTTCTGAAAATCAGGCCATTAATGATTTGCAGGAATTAAATTATAAGAAAGAATTGAGTTATTATTTTATAGGACTAATTATTTTCTATATTTAAAATATTGAGCAGTCTATTATTAATGACTTGTGTCCCAGGAGACCTACAATATTAGAAAATAGTTTAATTTATTTAACACACATGCACACACACAGAGCCTTTTTGAAGTTCATGTGTAAAAGTGCCATAGCTTATAACTAATTAGCATATATTTTAACATATGGCTGATACAAAATATAGCTAATTATACCAGGCTGTCTTGGAGGTTTTTCAAGAAGTATTTCTCTAAAGAGAGATAAACTGCATAGGATTAACTCATGATTGTGATTGTAATTTAAATCAATTATTTTAAAACATAAAGATACATAAAGAGAACTTGAAAACTGTGTGCATTGACACATACATTTACACACATGCCAGAACTTTCCAAAACCAAAATCTTTATTCAGGGCCGGCCCAAGGGTTTTTGGCACCCTAGGCGAACTATGACTTTGGCACCCCCTCCCACACATGTTATAAGAGATAATATATTTTTAAATAGAGAAAAAAATTCACTTTCAACTAATGTGGTGCCCCTTAAAGCCTGGTGTCCTAGGCAACCATCTAGTTCACCTCTATGGTTGGACCAGTCCTGTCTTTAGTGTCTGTGATGTGAGGAATCAGTTGGCTAAAGAGTCCAGCATGCTGATAATCTTTGCAACACCATTTAGTCTCTGCAGATGCTTGTGCATGCCAGTAGGCATAAATTCAATACCAGAGGTGTTCCAGAGAAGAATCACGCAAGTACTGGAAGGATAATTGCAGATAATATCCGCAATGTAGACTGAGAGAGCAATGATACAGAAGCTGAACAAGACCATGACAGAAAACCACAAGCTTTCTTACAGTGATGGAGAGAAAAGAACATAAAATGCAACCCAGAAAAAATGTAACATAAATATCATTTTATGCAGGGGATAGTATGATCGGACAGCCTCGTTTGGCAATTGACTGATCTTTGACTACTGGTGGTGGATATGCCAGTGGCCTGAAAAGGGTGGTTAGATGGGGTGGGTTCTAACTTATTACAGAGAATTGTTTCTTGGGTAACTGGCTGGTGAGACTTGCCCACATGCTCAGGGTTTAACTGATCACCATATTTGGGGCCAGGAAGAAACTTTCCCCCGAGGCAGATTGGCTAGGGCTCGGGGGGGGGGGAGGGGTTCGTCTTCTTCTGTAGCATGAGGAATGGCTCACTTGCTGGTGGATTCTTTGTATCTTAAAGTCTTTAAATTATGATTTGTGGACTTTAATAACTCAGTCATTGGTTAGAGGCTTATTGCAGGAGTGGGTGGGTGAGGTTTTGTGGCCTGTGTTGTGCAGGAGGTCAGATTAGATAATCATTCTGGTGGTCCCTTCTGACCTTAGAGTCTTTGAGTCTATCATGAGGTGACATACATTAGACATCTGCGCACAGCAGAGGGATCAAGAATGGATCCTGACAAGATCAAATAAGTAAAAAGCCTGTCAGTTTCAGTGAATATGAAAGGGGGCACAATGCTTTACAGCAGGGGTGTCAAACTCATTCAGTGTCGGGGGCCACACTGGAAGTCGGGACCATCCGGGGGCCGAGGTATGTCCAGGTAGACTTCCTGACCTCTTACCAGCACAGTACCACCTGGCGTCCCTGACCTCTTCCCCTGCTGCGCTTGGGGCCGTGTGGGCTCCTCTTTCCCTTCTCCAAACCCGCAGGTTCTCTGACACCTTCCCTTTCCCCTGCCCTGCGGGCTCCCCTTTGCTGCACGGGCTCCCCAACCTCTTCCCCTTTGCTGCACTGCCCGTTCCCTTCCCTGTTCCTGTGCCAGTTCCCTAACCCCGTCCCCAGCCCCCCCGTCCCGTGGAGCCGGCTCCCCAGCCCCCTCTCTTCCACTTACCTGGCTCAAAGGGGCTCAATCCAACCCCTGGAGTCAGTTCTCTGGCCAGGCCATTCCCCGCCCAGGGCCACTGCTTGGGTGTTCAGGGTGGCAGATTTTAAAAGGCCCTGACCAGGTATCAACAAAATTTTTGCCCTGCTAGGTACCCAGCCTCAAAGTAAGGTGCCCAGCTAGGGAACCCCCCACGCCCCACCTGGCTGAAAAAATCCACTGCTCACCGCCCCCGGAATCTGCGAGCTGCCGGTAAAGGCGCCTGCAGTTTTTACTTTTCACCACCAGAGGGCGCACCTCCAATGTATTTCTATAGCGGAGGAGCGCCCTCTGCTGACAAAAAGTAAAATTGCAGGCACTTTACTGGTGCCTGACACTTTTGGCGTGGGAGAGCTGTGCAGGGCTCTGCGGGCCGGATAAGAGCCCTTGGCGGGCCGGATCCGGCCCGCGGGCCTTAAGTTTGACACCTGTGCTTTACAGGAATGATCAATTTTCTTTCTACAGCTGGCTGCAGTAGTGGAATCCATATGCCATTTTACAAAGGCAGAATGTTGAGTGGGACTGGGTTGCTGTTAGGGACTTGCCATTTGGTACACTGGAACAAATGAGAATGGATGCCTCTGTCCTGATATAGTACCAGCTAGGAGAGCCAGTGATACTCCAACGTGATGCACCAAAGAATTGGGCATAGCTCTTTTGCAGGAGCAGCTAGTCATTATACTAGCAGAATCCTGTTAAAGACTGAACCCAGATATACTCAGATAGAAAACTAGTTTCTTGCTGTTGTGTTTGGAGTGAAGTGATTCTATCAGCACACTTATGGCCACCCAATAATAGTGCACTCATACTACAAACCCCTAGAGGTAATCATGGCAAAACCTGTTCTTTAGTGCCTTAGAAAGACTGCAGAGCATGTTGATGTCCCTCCAGTTTTACCAGCATAGCTTTGGTTTTCAGAAATCGTATGACCTGTCTATAGAAGTGTGTTGAGTTTTAGGGCTCTACATATATATGTGGAGCTCTTTTACTAATTCTTTCTAATGTCAGGTGCACAGGGGTCAGCAACCTGCGGCACATGAGCCCAGTTTGAGCAGCATGCAGGTGCCCTGGCTGGAGCCGCACCATTCCTGGCTACAAGCACTGTGGTCTCACCGCTCCCCTCTCCCACATGGACCCAGTCTGCAGTGAACAGGGCCACCAGAACCTCCACCACCAACACTGCCACCAAGAACAGGCTCGCAAACACTTCTCCGGGTGCTGACACTGCCTCCAGCACTGGGAGAAGGGCTGGGGGAGATTTGGCACAAACCTTGCTAAAGATTGCCAATCCCTGTGCTAGAATGTTGTACAGAAATGCATGGTTATTCTGCTGTCTCATCGTAGCATCAGTTCAAACCCTGGAGTGTAAAAGAGTTTGTGTCTCTTTTAATTAAAAGGGAACTAGAGCAGGAGCAGTGGGGAAATGTAGGGAAAAATTGTAGAAACAGGCAAACTCAGAAAAACAAAGAAGGAGTCCTGTGGCACTTTTAAAGACTAACACATTTATTTATCGCATGAGCTTTCGTAGGAGAAAATCCTACTTCATCAGATGCTTTGAAGATGGGGAACTTAAGTCTGACAAAGTGGGATTTTCTCCCACAAAAGATCATGCGATAAATAAATGTGTTAGTCTATAAAAGTGCCACAGGACTCCTTCTTTGTTTTTGCTGAACTATACTAACATGGCTACCCCTTTGGAACTAGCCAAACTCAAGAGACTTTCAGTAGAGGTTTATATACAATAAAGGGGCATGCTGAAAAGGAGTAAACCTGATCTCTGATCAAGTACATGTCTACTGTGGGCCATATTCTGACATGCTTACTCATGTTCAATAGACTCTTACTGTTTGTGTAGTGCCTTTGGAACACAATGCTTGTATTCCTTATGTCCTTAATGGCTCATCAGGTCACTCCCTGGGACCGTTGTAGCTGGAAAATTCCTAAACATTAAGGACACAATGGTTTGACACACCCCGCCTCTCTCAGCCATTTCAATAAAATAACATAAGTTAAAGTATAGATAGAACACCATATTCCTAACTTCTAATTGAAATAGAATTCCTAGACATAAACTATATAATCATTCCCAGCAAATTACTACCTTTCTATTGATACCAAACATGACATAGCTCCTATGGATTATAACATTTATGAGATATCCATTGAAAATAATATCATAAATGCTTCCCTAAATCCAGACAGCATCACACACAGGGCTCTGCCCTGCCTTTTGGGGGGCATCCCAGGCTCCCCCTGTGCTCCCTCCCTGGCAGGGAGGGCATTGGTGTAGTCCTGGGGTAGCCCTAAGTCGACTTAGGGCTACTCCAGGGCTATACTGGCTTAATTCGACTTTAAAAAGTTGAATTAAGCCTTAGGTCGAGTAGAAAGGTGGTTTAATAAAGTCGACTTAATGTTCATTAAGTCGACTTAAGCAAAGTGTAGTGTAGACGCAGGGCAAATTAAGTTGACTTAAGCCAAGCTTAAGTCGACTTAATTTACCAGTGTAGATGCAGCCTATATTAGGACAGGCCAGTGGTTTATCTAGTTGGTTATACTGGCTCTGTCTGATATTCATTGATTAGGGCCCATCCATAGAACAACTGCAGCTAAGTAAGGGAATCCAATTACCACAGAGTTGTCTACTGGCTCAATTACAGCATAGCTGAAATTTGTTGCTTGTTTCATATTAGCAATGGTACGGTGAATTTAAAGTAAAAAGTTATAGGATCAGAAATGTAAACGACTGATTGAATTGTACAGCTGCATTGGAGGGACAGCAACAAGGTTGTAAAATGGGGGGACAAATGTCCTGTCCCCTATGATTCCTCAGTTGGGTTAGGAGTGACAGAAGGAGTGAGCCACACCAGTTTAGGCTTTGTCTATACTTAAAATTTATACCAGCATAACTATGTGAGACAGATGAAAAACACTCCCCTAGTAACATAGGTACATCAGTAAAACCCACAATGTAAACGCAGCTATGTTGACAGATGAGGGCTATAGCTAAGTTTATTCAGGGAGGTGGTGTTCCCAGACCAGCAGAAGAAGTCCTCTCAGCATATGCTGTGCCTATAGTAGGGGCATGTTATCATATATAGAGAGAATTAAGCACATGTGAAGTTTGGGAATCCAATCCTGAAGCATTTCTGTTAGGTAGCATAAGATTGAGTATCTGGTGCTATGGCTGGTTTTTGAGGAAACTGTTGTAGCTGGAGAGCATAGTAGTAACTGTAGTTAATGTTGAAGCTAATGTTGCCTAAGCATTTTCATTCCATTCAGTTGCTTATAACCTTCTGAAATTTACATCTTTTGGAGCTGTATTTAATAGATCTTTTCTTTGTCTGAGGTTTTTTAACATTACAAACCAAAACCGTTCTGCCACTTCTGAGACTAAAGGAAGTGGTGGGGAAAATACACTTTTGCAATTGCACATAAAACATTTTTAATTTAATCTTCTCACCAATTTGCAAGTGAAAGTTTTAAATGTGGCAGGAAACAGAACTTAGGCTGGAAATGTACTTTTCAGTGTTGTGGTAAAAATTGTTTTTAACTTAGCTGACTGACGAGAATTTAGAAATCACACTCTGCCAATGATCAATAGAGTATTATTTTGTTGTTTTAAACATTTTGTGGTGTTCTATTGAAGGAGATTGTCAGGACCCCACGACTGAACCCAGGCCCTCCAGACTACTACACAGCATCACTAACTGTTGTACAATAGCAGCCTGCCACCCCTGTCCAATGTTCTTCAGTGCTAATGGCATATAGATTCACAGCAGCCATTCCCCAAGTCCCTTGATTGGGTAGACAGACTTCTTTCTCATTGGATACCTGAACTGTAGAAAAAGACTGCCACAGAAAGAAGAAACTGAGCAACAGGCACTGCCCACCAGTTGCTGCCTGGACCCCTCTACCTTGCTACCTCACCTGATGCTGCCTCGACCTGCTGACTGAGCATCTTGGATTGGCTCCTCTGGATACTGGCCCTCTAACACAGTGGTTCCCAACCTATTTGGCTTGAGGGCCACAGATATTATTTTTATTACCCTGAAGGCACAGTTCCTGCCAGTAGGCCTCCCCTCCCACTGCAGCCACATGGAAGGACTTCATTGAGGAGGTTGCCTTCTCGCTTATCTCCCATCTACTGGCTGCACCAGGGAAACCACACATCCTGTAGCCCCGTCCTGGCCACCTAGACCATAGGCAGTGGATTCCTCCTGCAGCCAAGGTGATGGAAGATCAGTGCTCTCCTCCCTTTGGCTCCAGAAGGGACCCCAGAGCCTAAGGATCTAGGCAGAGCACTTTGCTGTGCTCCCTGCTACAAACAGTGAGATGGGAGCACTGATCTCAGGGCCCTTTGGCTGCAGCAAGGAGCCTGCACTGGTCCTTTAGCCCTGTGCACACACATTCCTCTGGGTCTTTAGGCAGAAGCTCCCTTCTGCAGCCAGCAGGAGTGGAACTGTGGGCCACTTTGAAAGCCTCCACAGGCCACATTTGTCCCCCGGGGCCCCAGGTTGGGAACCACTGCCCTAAGAACTCTCTGCCTATGTTCCAGACTGCCTCTGACAACCAATTGATATCCCAGCTACCTGACTACCCATGTATGCTTGACTACTTCTCTGGCTGCCCCCAAGCTCACCTCAGCCAGTGGACATTAGTTTACTCAGATCATCACCTAGGGTTGCCCTACCTCCACAGGTATGGCGCCACAGACACTTTGGGAGATATTGAGCCTCCAGTAGCAGATAGCTCTCCTAAAGATAGAAAACCAAGCCTTACCATCCACAGTGGATCAGCTTTGGGTGGAAAATCATACCGTTAAATAGAACATGTACTGCAAGCAGGAATGTTCTCCATAGCGCTACAGACCACATCTCCTTTGAGCCCTGAACCCTCAGTACCTTATCAGAGTGCTCCAGTGTGACTCGTAGCATGTGTCAAGATTTTGTACAGGCTCTATTTCCTGCTACTGCCAATGCCTACCAGACAGATCTAGCAAAGACGGGACTGGTCATCCAGTTTTTTAAGAGTGAGACCCAGGACTGTGTGTTCCCTTTGCAAGAGCAGGATCATCTTATACTGTCCATCTGGGACATGATCCTGAGGGCCTTTGTGACGATTCTTCATGGTGCACACTATGCTCACACTGTGGAGGCAGACTTAGAGAGACTACACCTGGATCAGTTGCAACATATGCAACCCACTTCCCAGACCTGGTGACAGATATGACTTGGACTGAGACCTCCAAGCTACACCCATTCCATCCTGATCTCAGCAAAGACATTAAAAAAATGAGCTTGCCCAAGTGGAGCCCCCTGTGTATCTAGATGCATTTATTGAGCTGAGCCTCCGAATCAATACTGGACTTAGCAAATGTCAACTCGAGAAGAAAGGGATGCCACCCCATATCCAGGCTCCTCCCACAACCCCTGTAAATGCCCTCTCACCCAAGCCCTTGCAGGTGTATACAGCATAGATCCATCTAGACCCTTCTGAATGGAAATGTTGATGGCAAGGGAACTTGTGCCACCACAGTGAAAACACTGGCCACATGGTGTAGATCTGTCTTGCAAATCTCCAATTTGCACATTTCCAGGAAACAACTGTGCCCAGTGTCAATAGAGCTTGGACAACACCAGGAAAACACCACCATGTCCCTTCCAGCAGCCCACTGCAGCTGCCTGGACTGACACCTTGCAGATGTTCCTACATCTACAACTCCTTTTACAACTTCGGCTCCAGGACTCTGGACTGGTACTTCCCTCACCATCCTTTCAGAAGGCCCTGATTGATTTTTGGGCCAGCAATAACTGTGGCTCCAATACTTGGCCTCCCACACAGCCTAAGGCTAATTTTTGTAAAGACAGTCACTGGATCACTGCTTACCTCTGGCCCCATCAGTTAAGAAACTGCAATTTTAGAGATAATGGCAGGGGAGTGCCACGAGGTCATCCAGTTTAGTCTAACCTGGTCTACATACTTCCCTTTGATACTTGGAATCCTATGGTTGGTGAAACGTGACCTGCATATCTCCTGGCATCAGCACACCATGATACTTAATTCTCAGTTTTACTGGGACAACTGCCTCCTGACTTCCAAGATCAAGCTATTGGAACATCAGGTTGAATCCTTGACCAGGCTTGAAAACAGGGAGAGAAGTTTGGGCAACTGAATAGACCTTCTTGCTACTAGGGTCAGCTGTTACACTCCCCACAAAATACCAAGAGTTTTCAGACATACTCCAAAAGAAATCACAGACAAACCAACTCCTCACCATCAAAATGACTGTCTGGTTGTCTTACTGCCTGGGGCCAAGATTCTAT
Source organism: Pelusios castaneus (assembly GCA_007922175.1). Taxonomy (NCBI): domain Eukaryota; kingdom Metazoa; phylum Chordata; order Testudines; family Pelomedusidae; genus Pelusios; species Pelusios castaneus. Next base: position 4,488,754 of record ML685793.1, on the reverse strand, counting down.
TTGGGAGAATATGCTCAATGTCTGATACCCAAATTAGATGCATCTAAAGGTTACATCTATAAGAATCTGGAGAAATATTTTATCTGGCATTCCATATCCCTTGGTTGAACTCGTGTCCTCTGTGAAAAAGAAAGATGGCTTCCTAACACTCTGCATGGACTGTATTCAAAATAAAATTGCTGTGTGGAACTGATACCTGCTACTCCCTTGATCCCAGAACTCCTGGTATTCACCAACATAGACCTCAGCGCGTGTACAATCCCTCACCATCCTGAGGCAAAGCAAACAAGTAACCTTCAAACTTAAACTTCCCTGCTACCTTAAGGTGTGCCATATATTCCATATTTCCCTTCTTAAACCCTTCTCTAACTATTTCTGAATGAAAATAACCTCCTGCTCTGCCAGTCCAAGATGAAGAAGAGAACTTTGTCCATGAGATTCTAGGCTTCAAGATACAAAGAAGAAAGGTATGGTATCTCTCTGACTGGGAAGGGTATGGGCTGGAGGAACAGCCCCAGAAACCAGCCCATTATGCACACACTTCTAAAAGGCGGGCTTCTCAGATAAGCTTGGTCTTTTGGGCCCCCTAGGTTGCCCCGAGTGGGGTGGGGGCAGGGCCATCCCGTGGGGAGAGCGGGGCCCAGGGCCAATTGGCTGAAGCGGGGCCCCGCCCCCAGGGAGCCAGCCCTGGGCTGGGAGGCAGAGGCTGCCGGTGCGGGGAATTGGCCCAGACCCTGGCCCCGGCGGCCACCTGTTGCGGAGGGGCGGGGGGGGGGAGGACTGGCTCCAGCCCCGGTGGTGCGGGAGGCCAAGGCTGAGGCTGCCTGTGGGGCGGGGGTGGCTCTGGTCCCGGAGGCCGCCTGCAGGGAGGAGCCGACCGTGTGGTGCAGGCTGGCCCAGAGGCCGGTCCCCAAGTGCTCCACCCCTGGGCCTGCCTGCTCCCCCCTGGGGGCGGGGAGGGCCAGCCCAGGAGACGGGCATAGCCCTCCCATCCCGTCCCACTGCCTTCGGCTCGCTGCCAAAGGCAGCGGGGCGGCTGTGGGAGGAGGGGCTGCGGTGTGCGTGAGCCCCGCACTGCCCTGCTGGGAGCGGGACAGTGCAGGGCCCATGTAACTGCGGGGCCCGGGGCGATTGCCCCGTTTGCCCCCCCTAGGGACGGCCCTGGGAGAGGGATATCTCAGGACCCTAGTGTTGAATACAGGCCCACCAGATTCCTACACAGCATCCTTAGCTGCTGTGCCCTGAACCACTGCCCCTGACCAACAGCCGTAGTGCTAATGGCCTACAGCAGATTCACAGCAGTCACGCCTCAGGCCCCTTGATTGACTGGGTAGACAGCATTCTCATTGGGTATCCTGACTATATAACAATCCCAACAGGAAAAGGAAGCTATCTGAGAAATAGACTATATTTCCCTCCTTACCTTATTACCTCACTTGACCTCATCTCCTTAACACACTGACCCAGCCCCTGGGATTGGATCTTCTGGCTACTGACATCTGTGAGAACTCTGATTATTGTCCTGGACGGCCTCTGGTACAGATTGATCTTCCAATCACCTGTGCACATTTGATTACTGGTCTGGTCTGCTCACAGCCCATCTTGACCACTGGGCATTAATTACCGAGATATGCATTCATTCAATATCTGATCCAAAACTCATTGAAGACAATGGAAACACTACAACTGACTTTAATAGGTTTTGAAGTCAGTGGACCTTGAGAATACTCAGCACCTCACAGGAACGTGGTATTCAAAGTGCATGTTGAATGAAGAGGAACACTATCCCATTGTTTTAATACTTTTTTAAAAATTAGGAAATTTCTTTTACATCCTCCCCTTCCTCAGCGGCAAACCATCTCTATTTTAAAGAGATTTTTAAGACCCCTATCCTGCTAAGCCTGAACACATGCTTAACTTCAAACTTGTGTGTAAGTGTTTGCAAGATTAGGGGATATGATTAAGAACTCGAAAGTCAGGAAATGCCAAATGTAAAGTTGCACTTATTTGTTAAAAATAATGAATATGTATAAATATATTTAGTGTTAGTGTTCAAATTATGTACATTTTTAGTTTATTTAATTTAATATCCATAAAGAAAATAAATGACAATTATGGATTAAACAGATAATTATGATGAGGTTTATAGGGTTTTTTTCTTCTGTTCTAATAAGTTCTTTTCAAATGAACTGCATGTTAGGAGTACTGATGTGAGTAAACTTATTCTCATGTAGTCAAATTCCAAAGGGGTAGCCGTGTTAGTCTATTGTAGAAAGACAACAGAGTCTTGTGGCACTTTTAAAGACTAACAGATTTATTAATCGCATGAGCTTTCGTGGGAGAAAATCCCACTTCGTCAGACGCTTTGAAGATAGGAAAGTTACAGAGTGGGAGGAAATTAAATGCAGGGGAGTGTATGACATAGCATCAGGTCAGGCTGTAACAGCAAATCAAAGTAGGTGTTAGGATTCAAAACACTGCTGTTCCCCAGTGTTTTGAATCCTAACACCTACTTTGATTTGCTGTTACAGCCTGACCTGATGCTATGTCATACACTCCCCTGCATTTAATTTCCTCCCACTCTGTAACTTTCCTATCTTCAAAGCGTCTGACGAAGTGGGATTTTCTCCCACGAAAGCTCATGCGATTAATAAATCTGTTAGTCTTTAAAAGTGCCACAAGACTCTGTTGTCTTATTCTCATGCATGAGAGTTTTCATGATCAGTTCAATATCTGCTTTGTTCACTTTGCACCGCCCAATCCATGGTCAGAGGACCTGATCCAAAACCCACTCAGGTAAATATGCTTCTTGCAAAAACTGTATTTCTATTTTGCTGATTCATTGTTTTCTACTTTTCTGGGTATTGTATTTCATGATTCAACAAACTCTAAGAAATACAAAAAATGCTCTAGAAATATATTTTTATTGTAGTGGGGTTTGGATCAGGCCCCTAAATGAAGCAAAACTCCTGTGAAAATATCTATCCCTGTAATTAAAGATTGCATCAGAATACCTGTGCACAGGGAAGTAGTTCAGGTTGTGCATCACTTTGAGTACTACACTTTGAAACTTACCACTTTCTTAATCTAGTTATTTTCAAAAATGAATTCCTTATATATGGTGATTCAGCAGATGGCAGTCTTTCCTCTGACTCACTACTGAACAAATGCCCAGCATTGTTTTAGGGAGCAGAGTGCTACTGGAGGTGCTTTCTTTCAGATTAGGCATAACATCAAAGTCCTGACTACTTGTGATGAAAGAAACCAGGTCATTCTTTTTGACAGTAACAGTATTAGTCCCGGTGTACTGGTCACATCCCAGATAGAGCAGTTTCCTCTTCCTTCTTAATTTTGCCTGGAAAAAATAATCATGGAATCATAGAAATGTAGGGCCAGAAGGGAGTTGGAGAGGTCATTTATTCCAGTCCTGTGGGCTGAGACAGGATCCAAGTAAATTTCTAGATCATCTGTGACAGGAGTTTATCTAACCTGTTCTTAAAAGCTTCCAATGATGGGGATTCCTTAACCTCCTTGGGAAGTCTGTTCCAGTCCTTAACTACTTTTATAGTTGGAGAGTCTTTCTTAATATCCCTAAATCTCCCTTGCTACAGATTAAGCCCATTGCTTCTTGTTTTAGATGCAGTGGACGTGGAGGATAATTGATCGCCGTCCTCTTAATAACATTCTTCGTTAAGGGCTATTATAAGCCAGGCTGTTATACTCTTAATTTCCTGTCCTAAACGTTGTGTGGTGTTGCTATGCATTGTTAAACAGCTATTCAGTCCCAGTGATGGATACGTTTCTGTGTTGGATGATGGGATCCCTGTCTATTGTTTGTAAATCAGCCTGTTAATTTCATAAAATTCTTTGGGATCCTTCAGGATGAAAAGCACTAAATAAATGTAAAATAATGATTGTTATATTCAAGATCCTCAGTCAGGGTGTTCAAGGTAAAATACATTTCATTTTTAAATTCTGAAGTTCTCATTGAATCCACATATCTAAAAAAATGACTGTAGATAAAAAACAGAATAGAGTTCTGAATTTACTGACTGTCATATCTAGTGGAAAGACTGGAAACTGAAGACCACTAGGTGGGGTTGTAAACAATGTAATAATAGTAATTTCTTAGTCTTCATTGAAATTATATATTGCCAAAAATATAATTCCTAGAAAAGAGAAAACAATAGTGCATCACTAAAACAGAAATACAGCTTGCATCAGAAACATTTTTGTACTTTAAAATATTGATGTTTTTATAGACAGAAAAATGAAGGTTAGCAGTTAAAAATAAAAAAATCCATGCTCAATGAACCTATTGTTAAACCACACAATACCATTTAGATTTCATTCTTTTTGTCTCTCAATATCCATTTTCCTCACTGTTATGGCATTTCCTCTTTGTTGTAATAGCTTATTAGCACCAATTCACAAAGTGACATGGAGTGGTGAAATCAGATACCTAATCCAGCAGTGAACATTCATTTTGATTTACTCTTTTTTTCTCCCCCGAGTTCCTCCTAGGAGAAAAACACTCAGCTGAGGGCTCCTTTGCTTTGTGTATACCTAGATATCCAACCAATTTCATGTCTGATTTTTATGTCATATTTATAGTATTTCACCCTGTACAAAGAACTGGCAAGACCATAGCAAGAGAAAATACACCAAGCCAATTCTAATACTGTGGAACTGCTTTTAAATACCTTCTTAAGAAATTGCTTTGTTGCAAAACATTATACTGCTGTGTTGTGTAATTTATGCATTTTTTAAAAATGTAATGTGAGAAAGACAAGGTCACTTTTTACATCACTGGAATGATTGAGAGTATATTCTGGGGTTAAAATACTCTTTCTTGGCTCTTGAGAGTCCTGGCTTGATCTTTTAATAAATCTAGATCTTTTTTTCTTTGCATGTCTTGCAAATGAAACTTGTATCTATGTAGTTGCTGGCAAATACACCAATTTAATTGTTTGCATGTCATCAATGCTGAGGATTCTCTTTAGAGTGCAGTACAGACTTTCTATCCAGTAACAATCATAATGATTCATTTTATTTTGTTTTTGCCTTCTGGGTTTCGATCAATTAAGCATTGGCTGGCTTTGAAATCTGTCACAGATTTTTCAATTGTCCATTGCTTTATTCTCACGATCATCAGTCTGCCTCAACTGAGGCTATAATAAAAGGGCGTAACATATTTGGCTAGATTTTGAACATTGTTATTACCAGTGAGAAAAATATGTTGTGTTTGAAGATGACTGGTTTGAATTGTGGATTATTGGTTATTTGTGAAGTTTAAGACCCTCAATCATAGCTAGCTCAGAAGGATCAAAATAATAGTTCGAGGCAACAATTGTATCTTAATTTAGTATATCAAATATTTGAGCATTTCCATTTAATGGAAGAACTAATTTAATTCTTATACTAAAATATATAAGTTCATGTTACTTTATTTATATGTTTCCATTTAATTTTAAAATGCATGTTTATCAGAAGGTATGATATAAGTTTTTTGCATTATTGTCAGTTGTAAAGTATGTGTTATCATTATTGTGTGTTTACTATTTTAGCTACATTCCCATAATAAGTGTAATTATATAATACATTTTATTAGGGACTGGAGTCATGGGTTCTTGTAATTATGTTATAAAACAAGTATGATTGTCTAGTATTTTCTCTTAAAGAAGATCAGACAGGGAAAAGAGAAGTCAATGTTATAGCGCTGTGCTAACGTATCACTATATTCTGTAAGCGAACTAACTAGTTCGAATTAACCCTTAGTTCGAATAGCATATTCAAATTTATTAGTTTGAATTAAGGAAGCCCTTAATTCGAACTAATTAAAGCCTAGTGTAGCCATGGCTTTAGTTAGTTCGAATTAAGCTTCCTTAATTCGAACCAACTTGCCAGTGTAGACATAGCCTTAGTGACTAACTCCCACTGAAATCAACATGAGTTAGATGCCTGGGCATTTCAGACAATTCTATTAGGTGCCTATTTGCATCTTTAGGCATCTAAATATCTTTACAAATCTGGCCCCAAGTGACTACAATTTTTTCCTGGAAAAAATAATCACAGATGATGGTTCATAAAAAACTCAGTTAACCTAGTCTATTTGGCTTTTTTTAAAGTAAATATTTGTGGATCAGGTCCAACTCAATGTTAACTTATATTTTATGTTTTGTTAATAAAATTGTTTATGATAAAAATAAACTATGCACTTAACTGTTCATTTTATCACTAAGTGATAAAATGCAGGTTGATTTTTTTTTTATATAAGTGTGAGAGATCTGCAAAGCTACAGGTTGGTCTTCAATGCCCACCTTCATCTACCATTACATACAAAGACCTGGCAGGATCAGCTGATAACAGCTTTTGGAAGGAGAAACTTGTAAAGTGAGGTAAGCCCACTGCCCACAAACTAATGCTTATGATGTTCACTGACAGGATTTCCTTTTAACACTGAAGGAAAAGGTGACATCTGAAAAAGGAAAGCTAATTACCATATAGTAATGCAGTTAGTGATAGCCTGCTTCTTCCTCCATTCTAATTTTAGTCCACCTCCTTTCTAGAGAATGGAGTTTTTTATTCTGTTGAGTTCCTTTCTTCTCCAGCACTGTGTACATTATTGATTGGGCTGCAAGTTCCCTGAGTATGAAGTGAGGGAGCTTTATATTAAACTATTTTAATATTAGTCTTGACTGACCATTTTCACCTGCTGCTAGCTGCCTTTTCAGTCATAGTTTTGCTTTCAGCTTCATTCCTGGTAAAAACCTTCTTTCAGGTCCTCAGAAAGGGCATACATAATTGGAGGGTAGGGGCAGAAACGGTGATACTAATTATACACAAAGTTCTGTCATCTTTGCAAAGTGAACAAACTGGAGAAAGAGAATCTCTCATCTATTGCAGTTATAATAATGGTAGTTCTTGTATCTACTAGCAGAACCATGTTTCTGCTGTGCTCAGTCTTTGCTGGGTGAAGCATAGTTGGGAGAGCCTTAAAGGAGCCAAGTTCAGATCCTGAAAGTAACCGGGACCAGTTGAAACCGTAACTAGAGCATTGTCATGATTTCAGTCACAATTCTTGGGTTACTGACAGGTACTTCATGCTGCTTGGGCTCTGTAAAACCTTTAGCCGCCCCTTCTGTATAAACAGGAGTCTCACAGCCAAATAGCCTGACTGCTCTTGACTACCACTCCCCATGTCCTTTCTATAGGTCCCTGATTCACTCACCTCAGGAGACATTGAGTGGAGAGTTGGTCTCTCACCCAACCTATCCTGCCTAACCAGTCCCAGAGTCTGCTGTCTTGCTGTAAGATCAGCATGAACTTTCTGAGGGCCGTTTCCCTGAAGTTTTCTAGGATTCTATCTCAAGACCTGTAGAGCTGCTGTCTGCTCTCTCCTAAGCTGCCCACCAACGGAAGGGAACAACCTGCTGCTTTTTAAACTGTTCCACCCCAACAAGATTGACAGGGCCAGAGGGGCAGGGCCAGCCTTGCCCACAGTAGTCTTTAACCCCTTTGTCAATGGTGTTTATACACTTCACCACAGGTTCTCTATATTACAGCCCAGCTGCAGTGGTTTGTAAAGGGCAGTCTCTCCACTTAAAATTGATGGAGCGCAGTGCGTGATAGATATGCTTCTATTCACTCTCCTCTGTACCCACGTGGTACAAAATATTTGACTGGAAATGTGATTTCCCCCCCCCCCTTCTCCCAAGTGGACGTTTTTGCTTTAGAAAAACCACATGCCAACAAACTTAAAAATAGTGACGAGGAACATCTAGGCCGGGTGGATTTGAAGGCACCTGATAGATCTGGCTTACACTTTTTTTTAGTGTGTTTTGTGTTGCAAAAATACTACTAGGTAAGAAAATCATATTAGACCCATAGGTTCCCCTTGTGCACAAAAGCATGTGATGAAAAATTAATTAATAGTAAAACTGTACATTCATTCCACTGGTAAGGATGTGGAAAGGACCGGATGTAGAACAAAATATTTCATTAAAGCCAGAGATCTGCTAGAATCCTAGCTCCAGCTCTAGGGATCTCATGCAGTGCTTGGAAGGACACCCTCTCCATGTTCTCCACCAGACTTGCCCAGCCAGTGCAGTGTTGTAAGACCACAGATAGTGCTGCCAAGGCCTCACTCTTCCCTACTGTGAGATAAATAAATTTGTTAGTCTTAGAGGCTATGTCTACACTAGAGGCTCTGTTAAGTCGACTTAACAAGGTCAACTTAAAGTCCACTTAAAGTCGACCTTGTTAAGTTGATTTAGAGCATCCACACTGAACACTCCAGTTGACTGCCTGTGTCCACACTGGCAGGTGCTAGGTTGACGGAGGAGAGTGGAGGGGGCCTGGAGCTATGTTCCCTCTAAGGTGCACGGGTATGTGGCGGCGCAGGGGCCGCCGCACATCTCTCACAGACACTCACGCAGCCTGATCCCTGCATCCCTTCTCCCCAGCCCGATCCCCCGGCTGCAGCCCATCCCCAGTCCAGTCCCCCGACCGTGGCTCTCTCCAGCCTGATCTCCCGACCGCAACTCTCCTTCTTCCCAGTCCAATCCCCCGACTGCGACTCTCCTCCCCAACCGCAGCTCTCCCCTTCTCCCCAGCCCAATCCCCCGACTGCGGCTCTCTCCAGCCTGATCCCCCCCCGACCGCGACTCTCCTTCTCCCCAGCCCAATCCCTAGACCTTGGCTCTCCTTCTCCCCAGCCACAGCTCTCCTCTTCTCCCCAACTGCAGCTCTCCCCTTCACTCCAGCCCAATCTTCCCTGGCCGTGGCTCTCCCCTTCTCTCCAGCCTGACTCCAATTAGGTCGACTTAGGGCTATTCCCCGTCCACACCAGCTTTAAGTCGACCTAACAAGGTCAACGTAGGCATTAAGTCGACCTTCAGAGGTGGAGTTAAGTGGACTTAAGGAAGCGCCCACTGGGACGCAGCGTTCTGTAGGTCGACTTAAGCATTGTTAAGTCGACCTAAGGTGCAAGTGTAGACATACCCTAAAAGTGCTACAACACTTCTTATTTGTTTTGCTGAACTACACTGATACTGCTGCCCCTTTGGAAATACTGTGTACTGTGACTCTGCGGAGAGGAAGCACAAGGAGTTGGGCAGCATTAATTTTCCACAACTGTACCTGCAGCCTGTAAGAGTACACTATCTCCCTGGCTTCTCCCAATCCCTGGTCCCACCACTTCTTTCACAAAGCCAAATGGCCACGCAGGTATCTTGAACAATAGAAAACTGGAAAAGCAGAGGAGATAGGAGTATCCCAGTTATTCTCTTCCTCTTTCATGGCATTCCATCATGGTTTTTTCTGCAGGAATGCTCCCTCTTCAACAGACACACCAGGGTTAATGAAAGAAGGTATATGGGCCACAGTGAGGATGACTCAGTGCCTAATTTTCAGATTCTTAAAAATTGGTTTATTACTTAATCCGCTTACTTCAAACAGGTCAAAGGGACTTGTCCTAACTGGAAACTAAGTTCATGGCAAACTGAAATGTTTAAATATGCTGTTTATTAATTAAATGTTTAAAAATATATGAAAAAAAATTTTAAACACAAAATCCACCTTTTTCCACACTGAGATATTTTAAAATATTTGTGAGCTGAAGTTTACTAAATGTATTAAACAAAAGAAAAAATAACCTTGGGATTGAGAAGCATGTGGAAATATTATCCATTCAAAAATGCCAACAGGCTAAAAGCAGGGATTTTTAATTAAAGTACCTCTCTTGCCATAAATCCCAAATTGCTACTACAACACTTTCATTTCAGGAATGGCAGTATGCATCCGTTTACACGGAGATATTTTAAATGATAATTTCTTTGTTTACAGAGTTCTTAAAAGGCAGCTAGAGGTCAAGTTAGCTATTGTTAAACATATTAAGTCCAATGTAGAAATCATTTTGCATATTATACTTAAAATTCTTCAGAAAACTTAATGTACTATGGATGCATATATACTAGCATATGTTCTTCTTACTTAGTGCTCCCATCCTGACATGCCAGGTTTCCACAGGGATAGCAAAAGGCACATCTCTGACACAAAGGCTCTCCCACCCACCAAATTTCAGGCTCCTGATCCACAGCCTGGGGCTGCTAGAGCTGCTCAAAACAAAGTCACAAGAATGCTGTAATATGGATAAAAGGCATGTTATTGCTTAGCTCTGTTCTCAGAAATGGCTGAACCATTTTTTCCTACAAAATTTTGTCTGATACAGACATTCAATATGGATAATTTCAGTTCAGACTGTTAAAATTTGGCAAAGTTATAAGCAACTGAAAATAGGTCTTATAACATGAAGTGTAAGACCATCTTCATTGGCAGTACTATCAATCCCACTTATAATGATACCTAGCCTAGCTTTTATATAGCACTTGTCACCCGTGGGTCTCTCAGCAGTTTTACAAAGGAATGTAGTATCATTATCCCCATTTTACAGATGGGAAAATTAAGGCATAGGGAAGGAAGTAATGTGGCAACGTCGCCCAGCAAACCAGTAACAAAGCCAGGAATTGAACCCAGGTTTCTTGAGTCCCAGTCCAAATACAGGCAGTGTATAACTTAGTCTATTGGATAGGGCCTTAGATTCTCTAACTCATTTATCATATAATAACTATAAAGTTGTGGGTTTGATCTCTGACCAGTTCACATATGGTTGATATTTTATTACTCAACAGTCTTGCTATATTCTCTAACATGAAACTAAGACCAGTATCCTTATCTACCAACTTATTGAAAAAGGTTAAATCAATGGAAGAAAAAATGAAACACCTCAGTTCCAGTTTGCTCCCCAAACAGAATCTCTTCTTGCCTTCTCCTCTGATCCTGCCACAAAAGGGATTGAGGAACCCAGGCACATATGCCCTGGCACACAGCATTATTTTCCCACCCTTTCCGCCACCTGAGCATCTGAGAACTCCAGTAATGACCTCTGGGCCAGACCTCCAGGCTCCATAATGGGGTAGGTTTTTATATTTGTACTTTATATCAGTAGCACTTAGAGCAGATGATTATGTGCTTTTTTTTATTGTATACAAATCCAAAAAATAGATAGATAGGGGAATGTAGATGTAGGGATTCCCTGGGTGGCATAAAGCCAATGCAGCTGCTTCTGCACCACCCACTCCTGGGCCACATGGGGATGGACAAGGTGGAGTGGGTTGTGGCAGAGCTCAGTACACTGCAGAAATATTCAATTGGCAGAAGGTTCCTTACTGAAACTGTGCTGTTCTAAGTTATGCTGAGCCCTGAACTACTCACATATAGCACTGAAATCAAGGGAGCCAGCCTTTCCCCCCTTCCTTAGGTCCTACATTGAATACAGTTTTGCTAGGTCGAGGGATTTGTCCCAAAGAATAAAGACAGTTGCTTGATGTGTTATGGCAGGCACTCAGAATTTTACAGGTGGGTATGATACCCAGTAGGATGAATATTATTGAGTAAAAATGTGGAGAGGAAGTAAATATCCAGGTGACTTCGATAACCTGTTCCACTGTATACCAGCAGAGGAAAATCATCAGTTTGCAGATCTGGTCCAGGACACTTTTATGTGAGCACCAAAATACAAAATTATTTTACCTGAATTGGTTACTTGTGGAAAATACTGGTATGAGACCAGGCAAGGTTCAAGGTCTGCTATTAGGAGCATATCGTTTTGCACACTGTGAGCTGGAAAGTTTATATTCAATGAGGTCAGAAAATTCAGTGTTTCCTTAATAAATGTCCTTGGAGGAAGAGATGGACTCTGAGGACTAGTTTACTGATACACTATGACTACAGTGTAACCACAGGAATTCTATGCCAGCAGCTCTTTGCAGCTACCTAGATCTCTTGATTGCAGAGCTGTGGCTGCTGGCGTGGTTGGCCTCTTCTCTCTGGCCCTCACCCGCACCTGTGATTCTCCTTGATCTTTCTTCTCTCTTTCTCAGCTACATTTAGGATTTTCCTGGCTGCCTCCCTACTGTGTACTTGCATATGTGTATGGGGAATCAAGTCCTTTGAGCCTGATCTATAGTAGGAAAAATATCTGTTGACAGTTTGTCCTTACTTTAGAACACTGTTTAGTGCTGGCTCAGCTGCACCAGCTGCTGACATGCATTGCTAACAGGTAATCTTCTAATGACAGCCCTTTTTGGGGGTAAAATGTATTCTTTTTTCAGTAGCTTGAAAGATATTCTACTGCAGCTTCATATTTGTACCATGATAGAAGACCTTCCAAAATCTTCTCTCCTTCTCTGTGTGTCAGAAGGGGTTGATGGAAAGAATTCAGCCCTACTCAAAATTAAAAAAAACCCAACCAAACAAAAAAAACCCAAATCCATGAAGTAGGAACTGAACTCCCAGGTCAGTTGTGCATATATGATTATGTGTATTGTGGTAGCACTTAGGACCAGAACTCCATTGTACGGTACTGTACAGACAAAAAAAACCCAAAAACAATTCCTACTCCAAAGAACTTGTAATTTACATTGGCCTCACAGCTTTCCAATATATGTGATCACTTTCCACATCAGAAGCCCTTTTGAATGGTAAGAGGCAGGGACAGCATCCTTGCTAATGACTGGAGTGCTGTTATCACAGAAGTTCAGTGTTCGTAGTAGGGCAGCTGGGTCATTTTCTGGAATGGAAGAAATTAGTTGATGATACAGACATTGGAAACTGCATCCTCATTTCACTTATCGACAAGTCTGTACAATCATTAACAGGGAAAATCAGATGACATAAACAAAGACCATCTTATAACTCACATGTGTAGCTTCACGTTCTGTTCATGTTCCCTATCCAAACTGTTTCTGTGTTTGTTTCTTCTCCCAACAGTCTGCTCCAACTGTTGCGAGTCTCTCTGTGTTTTTATCCCTTCCAAACACATTCAAACCTTTAAAGATGAAATTCAAAGTTGCCTCCATGTATTCCAGCCAGATTCTGTTTGTCACTCAAAAGCATCCCCATCTCTGATATGAGGTTTAGACAGAAGGGCATAAACTAGAACTTGTATTGTATTATAAAGATCTCTGCCTATGTGTCTATAGTGATACACTGATATAACAACTATGCAATTCCCCACTCAAGTGGACATGGGTCTAGTCCAGTGTTTCTCAACCAGTGTTCCGTGGAACACTGGTGCTCCTCAGACATGATGCAAGTGTTCCGTGGCACACCTGGACCCCTCCCTGTTGGGGGGTGAGGGGGCTGAGTGGGGAGGGAGGAGCAATTTACGCTCCAGCCACTGCAAAGCTGCCAGGTGTGTGGCAGTGGGCATTGACACACACCTGGAAGCTTTGCTACCACTGGGGCATTTTAAATCTTCTGCCACAACTACCAGCTTTTTCAAGAATGTTTTCATCAGGCATTCCATGTGAAGTAATCAACACCTTTAGGTATTCCCCAGCCCACTAAACTTAGAGAAACACTGTTCTAGTCTCGCTGAAATTCATTATGCACAAATGTAACTCCATTGATGTTGGTGGAGTTACTTCTCAGTTACACTAGCAGATCTGAGATCAGAATTGGACCCAAATGTCTTTAAGCACCTGCGGCCTGATCAATCAATGAACAGAATACCAATGAAAGCAGGATCATACCCTGAATAGTTAAGCCAGTTAATTAAGATATTGGAAAGGTCTCCTTTAACAGTTTTTTAAGTGAAACCCTCATCTCAAACATTTATTTAAATAAAATACTTGGTTTACTTGCTGAATTAAAGAGGTTTAAGTGGAAAGTCAAAGTCTGCTCTTCCTATCATAGCTAAGAAGTGGCCTATCATAGGACTGTAGAACGGCTATTGTCTTTCCTAACTAATTTGTACAAGTTATGCCAGTTGCAAACATAGTCAATGTATTTTATGTGCTGTTCCCACTCAATTTCACTTTAGGGTTGCATTTCGTTTGTTTATGTTGGTAAGACTTTCTTTTTGGGGAACTGACTTCCTTAAAATTTCCCCTCTCTTCCTCCAATGGGTACCTGAAGAATATGTCTTGTATAGCAACCCCATAGACCAAACTGTTCGTCCATTTACACGTTTTATATTAGCTTTTAATTTTGACCAAATTTAGGCACATGTGTATGTGGGTAAAGGGATAGCCAGCTAGGGAACAAATGCTGCTTCTTGACATGGAAGGTGCTGTTCTAGCAAGGGATATGTAGACGCTTCCTGATGTTGTTACCTCATGTCTGCCTTTCAGGAATCATCTTAGTAGGGTCACAAGGCTGCTAGTATTGCTGGGGTTTTTTTACAATGTTTATGTATACTCAAAACAAGATAGGGCCTGAATTTGATCCAAGGCCTATAAATCTAGTAAAATCAGAGCAAAATGGCCAAGTGTAAAAATTGTCCAGAGTTAGTGCTTTCCTTCATTCTGTTTTGTGTCTAGAAATGCAATATTTTGTGTGTTTAAAAAAGTATTTTCATACTACAATAATGAGCATTTTACAAAACCTTAGACAAAAAGGGGAGGAGTCATAAAAATAGTCAAAAAATGTAAAGTTAAAATTAATCCTCCATGTAACTCTGTTAATTTATATTTGATCTGTCAGATTCAATATTGAATTCAAAGTCTAGATGTTTGGAATCAATGCATGACCTTTTTCTCTTTCATAACGATTTTCTCTCTTTATTTGAATGAATAATGACATCAAAGACATTAAACAAATCCTAATGGGCTGGCTTTTAATCAAAATGTGATCTAAAAGTTTACTTTTTTTAGGAGCTAACATTTCAGGACAATACCTATTATAGTCATAAAAAAGTTCAACCGTGATATAATGTTTCCCACTTGTGAGTATTCCACAGAACCACAATTAGTTGTCATTCAATGCCAGAAAATGCTTTAGGCAAGGATTTGTCACAAAGCCTTGCCAAAGCTCTGTATAAGGGATAGTAATGAATTTATGCAGCTTCAAATACAACTTGCAACAAAGGATGTTAATTAAAATAGATTTTGTTGCGTGGGTAGGAAGAAAAGGGAGGAGGCTTGTGGATGAACCAATATTTTGAATGTTTTTATTGATATGTGTATTTCAGTTCTTCTACTTTACTTTTTACAGTAAGTGGCCTTCTGTTAAAGCTGTTGCTTGAGAGACCCTAGAATACCTAAAACCAAACCTACACTGAAACAGATAAACAAATCTGCTGAAATATATGACATTCTTCCAGGCATTTCACTAGCTGGGAAATGGACCTATTCACATTTGTTTTCAAATCAACAACAGATACAGATCTGACATACCAAACAATGTAAGACTCACTTAAATTCTCAGCGCATTTTAGTTCCAGTTTAAAAATGATTCAACATACAATGGTTGCAACATACACACTGTGTTAAAGCTTTAATTCAAGATTATAGAATCCTCAGAGAAATTTAAGCATTGTGCATCATGCTGTTCTAACTGAGGATTCTAAATTAATATAAAGGGTTGAGAAATCAAACTGATGGTGTGGAAAACATGTTCAGATTAAGAAATAACAGATTGCAAGAGTAACTAAAGGCGTGGAGATAGAACAAACAGATTTTTAAAAAAAAATTTGCAATAGGTAGTGATGGATGTGAGGGTAACTATTTTGAATTCTTTACACAAATTATGTTGTGATAAATTTAATCCATGGGAAAACTAATTTTTTGAATGAGTAAAACTTTTAAAATCAACATGGACAACTGAGATTAGTTCCTATTTCTTTCATAGGAAGTAGGAAGTTTTTGTCTAGTGATTAAAGCATGGAACTTGAACCTAAAGCTTCTAACGTCTAACCCTCGTTCTTTTTTTCTGGGTGTGGAAAAAATCACTTAAGCTTGCTGCCTCATTTTCCCTATTTGTAAAATGGGTATATTAAGTACCTGGTTCACAAGGGGGCTTGGAGGATTAATGAGTTAGTGTCCCGCAATGAAAGATGAAAAATATGTGCAGCTCTAAGTATTATTATTATTATTATTATTTTATTTTAATTAATTTTGGTTCCAGTCCTCTCATTCTCCTGATATGGCAATTATGCTTGCTAGAACAAAACGCAATACATTGATAGGTCTAGCCAGCAGCATAACGGAATAAGCCAGTGTCCTCCTGTCTGCCTTTAATGTAATGCTATTTCTGATTAAAAAGGAAGAACATTGTACTCAAATGATTGAAGACATGGGTCTGAGCACTCTGGGTGCATCTACACTTGTAAATTAAGTCGACTTAATTTACTCTGCATCTACACTACAGTTTCCTTAAGTCGACTTAAGCAAGCTGCTTAAGTCGACTTAAGGAAAATAAAGTCGACTTAATGAAAATTAAGTCGATTTTATTAAACCTACTTTTAGTTCAACTTTAGGCTTAAGTCGACTTTTTAAAGTCGACTTAAGCCAGTGTAGACCTGGAATAGCCCTAAGTCAACTTAGGGCTACTCCAGGACTCCCTCCCTGGTACAATGAGGCAAAGGCTGAGCCCCCTGGCACTGGGCAAGGGGTGCCCCCCGGCACTGTGGACCTGCCCAAGGTCCCTCTAGCCCCTAGAAGTCAAGCTAGGTGTCCAGTGTGGACGCTCTAGGTCAACTTTGTAAGTTCCCCCCTAAGTCGACTTTAAATTTAAGTGTGGACGTACTAAGTCGACTTAAGTAAGTCGACTTAAAGTCAACTTAGTTAAGTCGACTTAGCTAAAGTCGGCTTAAAATTACAAGTGTAGACAAAGCCTTTGAAACATACAGGTCTACTACTTTTTCTTAAGCTAACTGCCCATTTTTATTCCTAGTTGTTGCTGTTACCAGATTCTATGGAGTTTATGATGTTTGCAGAGAATTGATGGAAGAGTTATGGTGCAAAGATTAAGATTTACCACTTTGGGGAATGGGACTGAGTAAATGGATAAGAGTTTTGGCTGGAGGATGTAATGGGTTAATTTGATCAATCCTGGGGGAGAGGGGGGGAAGGTAACTCTCTGGGGGAAGGATGTTTTGTCAAACATCCCAGAGAAGGTATCTCAAGTTGTTTTTCTTTTTCTTATAAAATCATGGGTCTGCCAGTTCTCCCTGATGAAGTCTTCCTTCTTATTCCAAGTTACATATTTTCTATCCTCTAGAATTCTCTATACTGTAAATTGAGGGAATCCATTTTCAAAATCCAAAAGTTTCTGTACCTAAGGTTTTGAGCATGACAAAAAATTGGTCTTGTGAACACAAATTCTGCTTGCACACACAAATATAATAGCTAGAAGTTTAACTATCTGAACTCCATCCACAAATACACTTTATGGTCCAAATTCAAAGTTTTGTAGGCAACTAAACCTTTCATTAAAACATGTTTATTTCAAATAATTGAGATGAAGAAAATTCAAGGTACATTATCTGAAGATGCTTCTAAAACTGCATCTGTAGAGCATATCTTTTTCCAGCATACCTTAAATGTGAGCATTTAAGATGAAAATAAAATACTGTATCACTGTTTTAATATACACTAACCTCAGTTATGAATACCAGAATTATGAGTTGACCAGTTAACCATACACCTCATTTGGAACTGGAAGTATGCAATCGGACAGCAGCAGAGACAAATAAAAATACAGTACAGACCTTTCTTGAATGTGAACTATTAGGAAAAATAAAGGGAAAACAGCATTTTTCTTCTGCATAGTAAAGTTTCAAAGCTGTATCAAGTCAATGTTCAGTTGTAAACTTTTGAAAGAACCACCAGAACGTTTTGTTCAGAGTTATGAACATTTCAGAGTTAAAAAAATCTCTATTCCTGGGGTGTTTGTAACTCTGAGGCTATGTCTACACTTGTTAATTTAAATCGACTTAGCATGTCTACACTCAAAAATTAAGTTGACTTAAAGGGGACCTTGCCAAATCGACTTAGAGCGTCCACACTGGATGCCTAAGTCAACTTGTAGGGGGTAGGTGGACGTGGGACTGGTCCACAGTGGTGGGGGGCACCCCTTGCCAGGTGCCAGGGGGCTCAGCATTTGTCCCATTGTACCTGGGTACAATGGGGGCTGAGCAGGACAGGACACTGGCAGGCCATAGGAGCAGGGTGGGCAGGGCTCTGTCCTGCCCTGTGGGGGGGCATGCCAGGCTCTGCCTGTGCCAGCCACCCTGGCAGGGAGGGCAGTGGGGGAGCCCTGAAGCCCTTTAAGTCGACTTAAAGTCAATTTAGGGCTAATCTGCATCTGCATTGGCTAAGTCGACTTAATAAGTCGATTTAGCCAGTAAAGTCAACTTTAAATGAGGTTTAATAAAGTCAACCTTAATTTTCCTTAAGTTGACTTAAGCAGCTGCTTAAGTTGATTTAAGGAAAATGCAGTGTACATGCAGATTAAATTAAGTCGATTTAAGCAAGCTTAAATCAATTTAATTTGTAAGTGTAGACGCACCCTGAGGTTCTACTGTACTACAGGATTTGCTAAAAGTACATTGTTTTAAAGGTAGCCAGATCTACAGTATGCTTGTGAATAAAGCTATTTAGTGCACACTAACACAAAATACAATAGCCCAGGTGCATCTTTAATATGTATATGCTGATAGAATATTTTTATTTTAATGTCATTCAATGTGTACTGAACTATACATACAGCAATTTTACCTTGTGTTTTGAAACCCAAGTTCTTCCCATTGGCAGTCAACAAAGAGCCTGTTGAACGTTTTGTCAGAGCAGGGTTGTTAGTCCTGGTGACCTAACCAGATTCCAATTTGGCTAAGTACATTCTATTATTTGTGCTATAGTTTTAATTTCATAAAATATTCTCTTCACTTCATGTTCTAAATTATTGTATAGTCTCCCTGGATGCTGTCTAACAGCTTTTGCACTCCACCCCAAAGTGGCTCTCTTTCACTTGTGGGATGATATTTACACAGAGGGTCACATTAGGTTTGCAACTAGACTTCCGTTAAAAGCCTAGTATGGTTTTTTAAAACCCTCCACTATTTTCATTTACAAATACCTATCTGAGTCTCAGGCCAGAAGACAATTATTTTGGAAAGCTTAAAGCAAGTCAGCCACACTATTTTGTAAGGTGTTTTATAGAGCAGTGAAGATGTAACACATATCTAAAGAACAAAAAGTGCCTAGTGATTTTTGGGACACTAGAAATGAAAATTTACTTAGATTTATGAGTTAATACTTTCCCTATTCATATTTCTTATCAAGAACTATTGCATAGGTTTAAATTTGGACAAATTTAATCAAAAATTAGAAAAAACTATTAAAGCTTTTTTTGCTAGCTGTGAGAGCTGCCAAGGAGTGAAAGAATTTTAATGACTTGGTTGCTTACCTCTTATTATTAACAGAACCAAAAATAAATGAGGTGCTTTACAAGCCAAATGGAATAAGTAGCCTAATTCATCTTTCATTTAAACCTGTTTTATTTGCGTAACTCCATTTACTTTAAATTAGTTATTTCTGACTGAGGCTATGTACAGACTTGTCCCGCAATGAATTGTTGCGGGACAAGCAAGGCGTTATAACTGTAACACTTTCCCCCGTCCACACATTAATCCTTCAAAGGCATGGCACAGGAGCATTCACACGTTCTTTTGCATTTTCGTTAGAAGGAGCAGTGCATGGTGGGCACCTATCCCACCATGCACTGCCCAGCCAGCCTTTAGGCTGGCAGCGGGGCTCTCTTGCCGCAGAGATCGTTGGCTTCTCAGCAGCACGGGAGCCCCAGCAGTGGGGACCCCAGCGGCAGTGGGGCTCTAGCTGCCAGGAGTGCCGGTGGTGTTGGCAGCTAGAGCCCCGCTGCCATGGGGAGTCCCTCAAGCCGCTCGGTTTCCGGGCGGCTTGAGGGACTCCCCCTGCCAGCGGGGCAGTAGGCGCCAGGAGCCTTGGCAGCTAGAACCCTGCTGCTACACGGAGTCTGCCAAGCCGCTCGGTTTCCTGGGTGGCCTGAGGGACTCCCCCTGCCAGCAGGGCTCTAGTCGCTAGGAGCCCTGGACTGGAGCCCTGCTGCAGATTCCCTCAAGCCGCTGAGTTTCCCAGCAGAGAGCTCGTTAACCGAACGGCTTGAGGGACTTCCTGGTGAGTGCCGGCACTCAGGGCAGCTGGAGCTCTGCTCCTATTTGTCAATTTCACTGCTCTGAGTGGCCTCAGAGTGGCCTCCATTGGCACTCTGGGACATTTCCGGAGGGTGTCTAACCCATAATGAGTGTACACAACACACTCTATTGCAGGACAGATGATCTGTGGTAAGCTTTACCACAATCATCTGGGTGGTTTACCTCCTGCACGGCAAGAGGGCTATTGCCGTGCAACAGGGAACACTGTAGTGTGTACGCTCACAGCCTTATTGCACAGTAAAGCTCCTTACTGTGCGATAAGGCTGCAGTGTGTACAAGGCCTAATACAAGTGCTCCGAATCAGGCCCACGGTCCCTAAAGCCCTGATGCTGCATTGAGAACCATACAAGCATAATTGTTCTTAATGAAAGAGTGAGGCCTGATATTTAGATACAACATGAGGGCTGGGAATAACAAAGAGTAAAGTAAGGAAAGATGAAGTTTATATGTAATATTAAGTTAATAGTTGAGCATGAAAATACATTACTATGTGCTACTGTTTAAATAGTGTATCGATTTTAGAATACTATTACTACTCATGCTCAGCACAACACAAATAGCAAATAAATACATCAGTATTTTCCCAATAGCTTTAATATGCTTATTGACCCTGATTCTCTAGTTTGGCTGAGCAGTGTTTGACACAGGACCAAGGATGGTTTTGTTGCCTTGGGAAAAACACAGTTCTGGAACAGACTTGGTGTAACTTATATAGTAACTTCAGAGTTCCTGCAACCTGTACCCATCTAACTCTCCCTTTAGGGAGCCACTTGGAAGGTGGCAATAGCTGAAATGTAGAAATATACCAGGCAGGCTCTCTTTCCCCTGCTGTGACCCCTGAGATAGGTGCAAAAGGGACTATAGTGGATGAGAAAATAGGACCCAGACATTTTACAGTGTGTATAGTATTTCATCAGCACTAGTTGTATCTATTATTTATATGTTGATAATGTGTACAGGGCACTTTAGAAAAGACATATTGCCTTGAAAACCTTACAGTTCAACTCAGATACATATGTCTGTGGGGCAAATGGAAGACTCCATGGAGACTTACTTCATTAGTCAAAAGAATATTGCATAGAGATGTCCCAACTGGTGTGGGAAAGGAGGAGGAAGGTCAAAACTGGTAAAGAGTAGGGCTAGAGCAGTGGTTTTCAAACTATGGGTTGGGACCCAGTACTGGGGTGCAGACCCTGAGGTACTCGGTCACGGAGCCTCCTGGTGCCACCACCAAAAGACTGGAATGCATTGCTCAAAGATGTAATTGTTGGGTTGAAGGCATAATTTTTTTTTCAACTGGGTCCCAAGAAAAAAAGTTTGAAAATCATTGGGCTAGAGTATGGACTAGGGATAGGGGCCTTGTGGGAGGCAGGGCTGCTCAGCAGTGTCCCTTCAGGGCTGCACATGAAACTGTAGGAACATCGCACCTTAATCTGTACGGTGTGACCACCTGCTTGGGGTTGGATAGCCTGTGCCATGAACTTATTGGTCACTACACAACCAAGGAACAAAATGGCAATTCAGGATTCAGCTGTTTGCACCTTTAAACAAAGATGAAAAAGCTTAGGGCAAGATCCTGACCTGGGCCTAGGTTCTGGGTTAGTGCTGAGGAGCTGCTTCTCTGTTCCTGAGCAAAAGCAGGCAAGCCTTCTTAACTGGGTTGCTGGTTCTTAATTGATGAAGATTTCCTCCTGACCCTTCTAGGCCTCTGGAGGATTCTCATGTTGGTTTCCCAGACAGTGTGATAGAGTTTCCTGAGTGCTGATGTCTCCAGCATGGAGGAAAGAAGGCCTGAGAGACCCTATCAAACAACTCTCCATGCAGCTTCGGCCTCTGGGGCCCCCCTCTCCCATCCACAATAACACAACCACTTTGAGAAAAAGTCAATTTTCTATTGCTGTGAACCTAGCTGGTGTAGTATTATTCACAAAAAAACATAGAGTTGCAAGGCAGATACCTCCAAGTGATGCAAAAGTTAGTGCCCTACAACCATGTAAGGGGTGCATGGTCTCTTACTAGGTCAAGGGAGCCTCTAAAAGACAGCAGTAAATATCCCAAGAGTCCATTTGATGGTCAGGCACTCTCAAAGATGGCATATCTGGTCTCCTGTGGCTACCGTTTCCAGCTTAAATATTGTATTGGCTGTTCCACCTCATGAGTTTTGTGATGGCACTCCATCAAATACAAACTGATGCATCCATAGCTGGGATATAAAGCAAGAATGGGTAGTCCAGATGTTGAATGAGAATGAAAAAGATGAGGACAAATTGGAGAGAGTCCAAAGGGCAACAAAAATTATTAGGGGGTTAGAGCACATGACATGCCCAAAGGCAGTGGCGCGGGACGGAGCACAAAGCCTGACCTCTGGGGCGGCCCTCCCCTCCCCCAGGGTCAACCAGCAGGCCCAGGGGCAGAGTGGGGAAGCAGAGCCCGGCTTCTGAGCCAACCTACCCCGCCCGTGGGGGTGGAGCAGCTGGTCCAGGGAAGGAGCGGGTGCACAGAGCACGGCCTCTCTGGGTTGGCCCGCCCAGTCATTCCCTCTCCTCCAGCGCAGGGGGGACGGGGATCCCTCACAGGCTGATTGGCCCTGGATCTCACTCTCCCTTAGGGATGGCTCTGCATGACATGAAGTTCTCAGTGAGTTTGACTGCATCTGTAACATGCTGAGGTTCTGTCAGCATACCCAGGTTTTAATGGTTATTAGCAAAATATTTAGGTACTGTTAGCATACCACTGACTCCTGAATCTTGACTGGACAACAGGATCAGAGCTGCAGTCAGCAAGTGGCCCACACCTTTAGCTGTGAAACCACAGCCCAAGGTCACACCCCCAATTGGAAATGTCCTATCCATAATTGGTGCTAGTATATCTTAGGTGATACCCTAATCAGTCAAGGAAGGGGCTTTCAGGGTATCATGATCCTTTGCAGTTTCACCTGAGGCCTGGCCAGACAATTGGACTTCTGCAGTCAGAAAAGGAGCTAGTTATGTGACCCTAATTGATGACCTTCAACCATCGAGCAGCATGGGACACCCATGCATATGTATCAAGATATGCCTCGGGCTCATAAGTGGGTCCCAATTTGGAAAGGACTGTACCTAGTGCCTATGGAGACACTTCAGATGGGGAGAGGTCAGTGACCTGCTCAAGCAACACAGCCTGAAACTGCCACTACCATAGCCTGAAGAGCACAGCTTGCTGCTCTTTGGTGGCTCTGCAAGCCTCTTGCTACCCTTTCAGGAAAAGCTACTGAGTCTCTGCCTAAATCTGCTGTTGCTGAATTAGAAGTTGTATGAGCTCATTCATGGCTGCCCCCTTATGGAAAAAAGGGGAGAGGTCAATTCCACTGTTGGAACCAAGTGTGAGAGGCAGTGTTACAGCTGGTACTGTGGGTGCTCCCATGTCAATCTGCCAGGTCTGACTGCCTGCATTGGCAGGGTACCCTATGTTGTAAGCTTCACATCAGTCTTTAAACAATCAAGTAACAAAATGTCAACTCAGGATTCTCTTGTCTTCACTTCTATGCGAAGAGGGGGGAAAAAACCTTTTCAAATGCTAGCAATTAGTTGCTGCACTAAGTAAAAGCCCCCAACCTGAGTCTGGGTTATCCCTAAGAAACTTCTTCTCCATTCCAAGTTCACCCAGCTCTGCTTTTGTGCCTAAAAACAGGCCAGCCTTCTTAACTGGCCTTCTGGTTCTTGATTGATTGCTATTCCCTCCTGGTCCTTTTAGGTCTCTAAAGGATTGACTATTTGGTTGCTGAGTCTCAGAGGATTTTCCATAGGTGTGGAGTGTCTGGTCACTGATGCCTCCAGCAGGAACAAGAAAAAGCCTGATAGACCCCATCACAAGCCTACTGGAATATTTATTGCTTGATGGGAAGATTTTTTTCTGCCTGTTTGTTCTTTTTTTTGTTTGTTTGTTCTTTGAAAGAGCAATACTACTGATGCACAAAACCATTTAAAATATATATTAGGGTTTTGAAAAACAAAAAAGAACAAAGAGATTAATTAAAAATAAATATTGATACTAAAAACTACACCAAAGTTTTGTGTGTGTGTGTGTGCGCGCCTGTGTGCCCTGATAGCAAGTGGAGACTGTGCTATTTATTCCACAGAGTTACTTGTGGTCAAAAAAAGAAGTTTGGTTGTGCTGTTGTAGATTCGCAGTGTCCCAGAGATATCTTCTTCACATTACTGATAAGAATACTGGAACAGATGAGAAGAGACCATCTGAAAGAATCCATCCAGATTTCCCAGAACTGCTTGAAACAAAACTTTGTGTGTGGTGTGAGCAGTAGAGGTTAGTGCTGTGCAACTGCCTGTTTGGGGGTTCATCTTGGCCCTTAGTTCTATCTTTCCACATAGCTACTCAGGCTACCTAGGAACTATTAGGACCATCTACCTAGGAATCTCTTACCCTCTGCTCCCCTATATCACTTGCTTCAGAAGAGAGTTTGCACCAGATTGAATCCTAGCAGTGAAATGAGTATTCCTCAGAATAAGCAACTCACAATGATCAACAACAGATTAATATAACTGCAATGCTATTCAAGTTGTTTTTGCTATATATAAATGGTATGTGTTTTTTTAAATTCCCTAGCTTTGTTGTTCTAAACTCTTTGATTACAGTGAGATAAAGTAGATCTTCATTCATGTGACTGCGTTAAGGTGACATCATAAAATAGGGGCGTAACTGCATAAAGCCAGTAGTACTTAGGCACATTAAACTGTATAAATAGCCCTCAGAGAGTGATAGCATAAGCTCTACTGTGCCAAGAAGTCTCTATGATAAGAATAAACCTCTTAAACCCAGAGTAAATTTTCTGAGCGTGAAGGTTATGCTTTTAACTGGTTTCTACTGTGCTATTACTTTTAAACATGATGTTTTAAAGCATAGATTTGCACATCATAATTGAATGAAATGCTTTGTATTTTATTAAATCAACCTCCATTTTTTTAGCAGCATGTATATCATGCTAATGCATCTTTCCCTTATCAGAGGCCTGAACAATAATACTAATCTTGCTGTGTTTTTCTCTCTCAAATATATTTGACTTTCTCTTTATGATTATAAACATATGTGCTTTGCAAACATGACTGTTGAAATTACAAGTAGGCCAACAGCTATAAAATGTACAATATTAGGCCCTCCTCATGTAATGAATTCAGTGTGGGCAGACCACTACACCGACATTGAGTCCCATTGATATCCCTGATTTTAGTGGAGTTCGATGGGGGCACCAGGGTTTGCCCTTGCACAGTTCATTGGGGGAGCGAAGCATAAAGTCCCAATCTTGGAGATGCTCAAGTATGGACATAACTCTACTCATGTGAATTACCCCTATTTAAGTGTATAACTCTGATTCTTCAAATATTTATGCATGAGATTAACTTTAAACATGTTAATAGATGTACTTACTCACATGTATAAAGTACATGTGTATGTGTTTGCCAGACTGGAGTCTAACTTTGCCCTTTCCCCCTCCCCCTCCAATTTTTCCATGCAGTTTGTGACCCTTCTGAAGAGTGCATAAATCTGTGGGTCTAACTATCTAAAGAATTCTTTATGATAAAGATAATGAGCAGTAGAAGAGACAAAGGGTGTTAAAAAACCATCTTAAGATAGTGTGTTGGTTTTATTTAAAGAGCACTTGCACTGGAAACCTAGAACGTCCAGGGATGGGTCCTTCATTTTTAAAATTAATTCATCAAAACATACAAACAAACAGAAGAAACAAGTGTCCTATTTTTTATTGTTTGAATGCTACAGTTCTAATTTGCATATTTTTTCATCGAGGACTACAACTTTAATGCTGCATAGGAGAAGCCAGGCAAAATTTGAAGCTGTGAATGTTTTTGATGTAATAGTTAATCACTTTAAATGCATCAATAGGATCCTGTAACAACAGCTTCTGTTGAATAAGCATAGTAAAACAAAAGAATTTTGAATACATTATGAACCTTGTAGGGTTGCATTAGTAAATCTGGTTTCTTTGTGACTATTCTTACAGTCAGGTGACAGAGCTATCATTTCTTTATGAAACACATTTTACTGTAGAATATCAAGTGCTATCTACAAACTTAACTATATTTCCAATTGCTAAAGCCAAAATCAATACTTAGCTTTCCAATGAGAAGTGTAGTTTAAATTTCCAACCACAAAATGCATTCCTAGTGCTCAAATTAGAATATTCACTAAACTTTATTTTGATTTTGTATTTTAAGTGCTTCAATTTTATACTGACGATGGCCATTATAGAAAACTAAATAGATTATATAACAATTTAAAAAAATATATCTTTAGAACATAGGTGGATTTGACTTACTAACCATTTAAATAAATTGTCTTGTTCTTTACCATAATGGTAGTGATATTAGGATTTCTATCAAATATTAATGACAGAGATATTTACTATTTTTGTATAGAAGTCAATACATTGTACAGTGAATTATCTAAATCCATTGTATGTTTCTATGTATTTTTAAATCCTATTATCTCCTGAGTACAATATTGTTGTGTTAGAAGATGTATGTGCTTTTGATACATAACATTCGGAACAAAATATCTATTTGATTACATCCATACTTATATTCTTATCCCACATTTTTCTTCAAGATTATTAGTAAATTTTGAGGGTAGAGAAGTACTGACCCAATCAAACATGTACAGAGCTTGGCCTCTGAGTTAATTAAATATGGGTTAATAACATATTATAAGGAAATCATTGTCCTTATTACAGTTATTAGGTAGTTAGTCAAATTATAGCTTCAAAGGAATGCAGAGCATGGAGAACTCAGGATTAAATTATGCATTTGAACCTTAGGCCAGCTTTTACTGTTGAGACAGTTTGCTGCTAAGAGAAATTGTGTGTCATTGAAATTAAATGCTTTTCTGGGGATGGAAGGTTCCAGTTTTTAATGAAATTACTGAATGTGGTGTAGTGAAATGATTAAAATCTGTATTCCGGGAATGTGGCAGTGAAAAAAATCAATAAATGCTAGCAAAGCTTTGCTGCTAGATGTGAACTCGGGGAATGAAATAAACTAGTACAAAAATAATAATTAAAAACATATCAGCACATTAATTTATTTAGCATCAGTCTCTTGAGACATCATCTTCACTAATTTTTAGCATACATTTTACTGTGTAATGAGCTTTCTTTTCACATATTTCTGTTAGACAGGCAGTATTTTTGCCCTTCCCCCAGTGTTCCTGCATTGCAATCACTGTGCTTGCACTTATTATGTTACAAATGACCGAGGTAAGGCTGACATTCTCGTTGCATGCTAAAAGACCTAGTCTGCCAAGCTTTTTTTTTTTTCCTAATGAAGCAGCTTTGTGAAATCTCCCCATGTGTTAATACTAATGAAGATCCTCCAGCACAATTAAAATCACAGCCAGTGGCTGAAGGAGAAACACAAAACAATGGCATCTCTCTAAATATACATATATATATTATTTTATGTTGAGATTTTTTGTTTAGCTGTTTTAATTTTTTATGGTACTATATAGTTCTATAAGGTGTGCAAGTTAAATATTACATTTTCAGAAAAGAAAATTTTATGAGACAATGAAATAACTTTACATTTCTTAAAGTATGTTCTTGATTGTATTTCAACACATCTTTAAATCTTTATTTTTATACTTCATAGGAAGCAGTCCTTTGGTTTTTAGTGTACTTTAACCCTGGTCTAGTTTGACTCCCCCCCCCCAAAAGGGGGGGAATGAGAAACCACGTGTATAATTTAAGGGTTAGAGTAGGGAGTGCCGGTCTTTGCTTTTCTTTTACAAAATAACCTATTAATTAAATTGTTGCAGCCAACCATCCTCCAATAGTCAAAATAAAATGCTCATATTTTACAGATTTGCTGGAAAGTATTTTTTAAATGGTCATCATAATAGTTGTTATTTTAACATGCCCATGTTAAAACACCTTACAGTTCTGTTTGTCTGTTTTACTTGCATTTGTTTGGATTTCTCCTTCTTCCTGTCCCATCATAAGACTTGTACATCATCTCCAGAATGACTAGCTGATGTGCTCGGCTAGTTCAGAAAGTGTCTTATTTTGTGAGCTTTTTTTTTTTGGTAGCAAGCTATCATTTGCTCTCCCTAAAATCTTTCTTGTAATTTTAAATTAGATGCATTTTAATCTTTACCATGAACAAAAACAATAATTTAAGAACTACTTTAGACAGGTATGAATAACTAACGCATTTCCCTCCTAATCTATTCACTAGTTCTTTAACAAGCACCAAATGTGGATTTATAATTTTTTGTCTTTTTAGAAGACAAACTTTTCGACAACTTTTCATCGTTCGGGAAACACTGGACAGTGTGTGCGCGAGAGACAATATGTGCACTTGAGGAGCAGAAATGCAACTTTTTTCCTTGCTCCTTTTCGTTGCTGATAGGTCAAATATTGCTGGGGCTGAATTGAGATAAACAATTCTCTCTTTTCCCTCTTGTTAACAGCAACTTTCATTGTTGGAGAGAGAAGAGCCTTGTTGGTTGACGTCACTTTTGGTTCATGAAGGCTTCGCCTGGAAGTGAAGCTGAATAAACCTTGAGACGAGATCTGCTTCAATCTGCTGCTAGGAACTAACCAGAGAAAGAGCGAGAGACAGATACAGGCAGAGAGGGTTACACTCCCCCAAATTTCCCCACAACCTCTTCGTATTTCTTCTCACTACTTGGGGGTGTTGGAAAGGGAAACCTTGCCGACACACCCCCACCCTCACCTTCAGCACCCCGGGCCGGGGGCTCTCTGGAACTCAGAGGTGAGTAAAGCTCGCTGCCTGCTCGGGAGGGATTTTCTTTTAAGGTGGAAATGGGAAATGTTTGCCAGCTTTCGGGAAGGGAACGGGAGCTCGTGCTCGGCGGTGCCAGCTGCCGGAGTTGAGGGGTCGGGCGGCGCTCCGCTGCCGCTGTTGCCCCGCTGGTTTGTACCCTCCTTTTGTTGCAGTGGGTTGGATGTGTGCTCCACCGGGAAGGGGCTGACCTTGTCCGCTCGGGTTTGGGGGGCGGGGGGAGGAGGCTGCTCCGGTGCCAGTCCGGGGGCTGGGGGGGGGGGCGCCGTTCGGGTCCCAAGCGAGTTTCAACTTTATTCATGGCTGCATTGAGCGTGTGTCCCTGGGCGTCTGGCCGGCTCCGCCGCTGCCTGGCCTGGGAGCGCCTCTTTGTGTCGCCGGCCGGCCGCGCTCTCCTCTGCCCGCCCCGCTCTGGCTATGCCCGCCAGTCGCAGGGGCAGCGCCTCTGCCCCCTGCCTCCCCTGCCGGTGCCCAGTGGGGTAGGCGGCGTGCAGCGAGGGGCCCCCCGGGAGCTCGCGCGCCCAAGGTAAGTGGAGACGCCCGGTTCCATAGCGCCGTGTCTCTCCCGCTGAGCAACTCTCCCTCCGCCCCCTGCTCCCGGCCTCTTTTATAGCCCTTTATTTCAAAATGTTGCATTGTAGAGTTGCTCCAAACTCCGCTTTGGGTGTTGAAAAGGGCGGTGGGCGAGGGGAGAGAGCAGGGAGGCTGCCTGTGCTTGGGGCTTTGCTGCTTTCTTCTCTTTCTCTCGCCTTTTATCTTTTGTGTGTGTTGCTTCCTTAGAAAGAGAGAGAAGCAGCTGCAGCCCTTGGCCAAGTTGTTGAAATTTATCCCTTTGTGTATATTACAATATCCTCCATTTTTCTGCCCTCTAAACAACAAGGCTTTCGCCATCTTGGGCAAATTTTTATTCCCAAGTCTGTCTGTCTCTCACTCCAATAAGGGGGTGGTTTGGTAGGTGGAAATCCTGAAAGTCCTGCTGGATAAGGCTCAAAGTTTAGGAAATGTTACAGGGACAGACAGTGACGTCATGTAAAGTTTAAGGGGAAATTTTCCAAGAGTGTTTCCACCCCCCATGGGATTTCGGATCTGACCTGTTGTAAGCTGCATTTTATAGTGAGAGGTTTGTAATTTATCCTACTAGAATGGATATAGTTCTTCAAACTAGGCACTCCTTTTCTGGTATTTTTGTAACAGGTGTAGAAATATCTATTTTTCTGAATTATTCGCATTTTTATGTTCTGACTTTGTATGTCTCTAATATAAATGTCACTGTTTATTTAAAAGAAATCCAAAGCTGTCACCTGAAATAATATTTCATTTGTGGGTTAGCATTATTTGTATTTACAGCAAATAGTTAACCCATGAAATTTACAGGAGATAAATTGGTCCAGGATCATCCTTCAAGGGGTGTACAGCCCAGGGCAAAGAGGGTTAGGGAAATTAAGTTTTGTTTAGTTATTTTTAAATATAGATTACTCTTAGTTTAAAACAATTTATTGCATGCATATAATACTGTTAAAACAGTTCTTTTGGAAAGTACCTGTAGTTATTGTGTGTAGGACAGCTGTTGTCTTTCTACAATAGACTAACACGGCTACCCCTTTGGAATTATTGTGTGTACTTTGGCTTATGTTCCAGGTGCTGTATTTTGCAGTTTGCAGAATGTAGTTAATAACTGAATTAACAAAAACAAAAAACCAACCCCACAAAAAAAACCCAAACCCCACAATTCTGAATCACTTTAAATCTTGTATCAGCCACCCTGAAAATAGTGGAAGATGGGTTCTTTAAATTTATATGTCAACATAGTCTTTTTATCTAATGAAAGTTCTCCTGGTCACATGGCAAAACTTAATGGAACCACTGAGTACTTCATAAATAATAGGTACTGCAAATAAAATTTTAATTTTTCATTGTTTCTATTTTATTTTACTTTCTGCATATTTATACTCAGACTAACAATAATATGAAACTATCTAGATTTAATTTGAGTTCCCTTTGTCTTCAGGATTGGGAAAAACATTGGTTTCAGTTCATTTAGAAACTAATAGAAACAGGTCTTAGTACATCAAGAGATTTATATTTTTCTCACATACTCAAAATTGAATGATATATTTATCATAACATGTCTTTATGGGTCATGTAGGAAGTATGCTTTTATGTTAACAAATCAGATATTTACTTTACTGTGTTCTTTTTAAAAAATGCTTTAGAAAGCCTTGATGTATTGAATATCTGCCAGTTGTGTGAATTGTAGGTAGATGAAAATGTTTAAATAGTTAAAAGCACATAGCACAGATGGTTCTAAATTATACATGCAACAAAGGCCTAGATTTGGCAGATTATAAATGGTGAGCAACAGAGGATAAAGCAGTTTAAGAAAATGGTAGGTAAGTATATTTGATGTCTCTCACACCTATTGTAAACTGCTCATTTCTGTCACAATGCTGCATAATCAATAAGCCAAACAGCATAAAGAAAATTGTAGTTGAAACAATTTTCTGTATTGGAGATAAAGAGAAGCTAGGAATCAAGTATTGAGGGACATCTTTGGTGTTCAAGTAATTTTAAGTCAACATAGCAAACATGAAGCTTCTTTGTCTTTTTTTTTTTCTTGAGCTTACTGTTTCTTTAAAAACTGTAGCATATAAAATCAGACATTGATATAGTTATATGTGAATATACTCAGAGGTATTTTAATTATGTGGTAGAAGAAAAATCCTTAGGAGGGGACCAACTAATGGTTTCTTCCTATTATTGACTTGCTACTATTTTGAAAGAAACTTGTAAATAAGCTTTCTGTGAATACCATGTATTGACATAATAAACCATAGAATTGCCATACTAAATTCTCATGCTATGAATTTATTTAAATACTGGTATATTGAGTTGCTTAGTCTTGACTGTTTCAACGAAATAAGGTTCATTTGAAAACTCATGTTAAGGATCAAAGCGTCTGACGAAGTGGGATTTTCTCCCACGAAAGCTCATGCGATTAATAAATCTGTTAGTCTTTAAAAGTGCCACAAGACTCTTTTGTCTTTCTACAATAGACTAACACGGCTACCCCTTTGGAATAGTAAAATTAGTTTGAAATACTTATGGTAAAATTTACTAAATATATTGTGTAACTTTTGAGGAAATAAGTGGTTTTCTGTTTTCATTTCCTGGTAAGATGCTTGGATATTTCTTAACAGGAACAAGAACAGTATTTTTGTATTACACAGAGAATAAACACTGGTTGAGTATTATGATATGTTAAGCGTTAATACTAACCTTATGGTAAGATGCTACACGGTGATGGTTGTTTTTTTTTCTCCAGAAAATTATTTACAATGCAAATGAAAGTAATGTAAGTGTAGAATTTTTAGTTTCTATTGCCTTTTTTCTTTCTTTCTTTGTTTGCATGTTTATTATAGAATTGCATTGTAAAGGAGCAGATGTTTTGCCAAACATCCTGATGTGTTGCTTTTTCTTATGGGAGTGCGTAACTGTTCCTTCTGATGCATCGACTTGACAGCTGGTTGATTTCATGGAGCTGCTAAGAAGCCATTAGTGGTGTCATTGAATTGAAACAGAACAGTCACTCCCAGCTTGAACTGCAATTGTTAATGTCTTTGTTGCTACTTTTGTGTTCCTACACAAGATGTGTAATATCACAGTTGCAAGAAAGTTCATGCTTTCTGTCTGATCCCTCTGAATTAGTGAAAGAATGTGTTTAGTGCTTGATTGCTTCTAGATTCACAGTATTCTTATTATGGTATATTTGGGACTTAGAGATCCGAGCTATTTTGCTAAGTCTAGGTCAACTAGAAATGCAACTTACTACAAAGAAGCTACGATTATTCTATCTCAGAATTGATATTATTTCACCAAGATTTATTCTTGCTATGCAAGATTCCTTGAAGGGTTGTTAATTTGTCTTTAGTACACTTATATTTAAAAATCTTCAATGCCAGGTATTACTTTTGCCTCTTTAAAGAAATATAAATCTATGGCCGTATTTTTCAATTTATTTTAATAGAGCTTTCATCTTTGATAGCGTCGTATGGCCCATAGGTATTTATTTTTTCCCCTAAAAAAAATAGATGATGTTTTTATAACAGAGACCTGTTGAAGGGCGAAATTGAGCTTGCCTAAGTTAGGTGAGTTAGCCATTGAAGTCATCAGGAATTGTCCGCAAATTTAAGTTG
Organism: Pelusios castaneus; assembly: GCA_007922175.1. NCBI lineage: Eukaryota > Metazoa > Chordata > Testudines > Pelomedusidae > Pelusios > Pelusios castaneus. The sequence continues at coordinate 4,455,716 of ML685793.1, read as the reverse complement.
AGCCTCTCAGCTTCCTTGTCCTCTACTATTGTTTGTTTTGGTCAATCATATTGGATCGTTTTATCAACTAGTCTGTGGCCTTTTAAAAAATGCTGTTAGAGAGCAGTCAAGAGGAACATTTACTAATTTTAATGAGAAGAGAGATAACAATGTATTTCAGAATTATCGAGTAGAATGGAACAGTGTGATTGAACATTGGCAAAACAACATGTCAGGTAAATTGTGTGTGTGAAAGAAATGCAGGGGGAGAAAACACAGAAAGTTACATATAGGTACAACTAAAATTGCTTCCTTTCCTCTCCCCAAATCTGTCCAAAAAAAAAAAAAGGCAAGCAGGTAAGAAATATGAACTTAATCAGCAGTGATGTTTCTGTTGTTATAAACTTTGTTACACCAATATTTTTTTTCCTTACATATAATCTGTTGCAATGGTTCTCAATCACTGTGTTGGGACAAATTGCTGTGCCGCCACACAGGGGTAAGTGTGTTACGAAAAGGTGAGGAGATGGCTGGATTTGGCCTGGGGGGAGAGCGGGTTGGTGTGTCCTGTAGGGTCACGACACACTGCCAAGTTTGAGAACCACAGATCTATTGTATTGTTAATGAGGTTGTAGTTGTAGGTATAATATGGAAGCACTGCTTTAGTTCATTACCTAAGTGAGTACTAGGGGGTTTAGAATTCTTTCATATTTGTTCCTAATGGACAAGTAATGGAAATAATATTATGTTAGTAAGGTCAGCTTAGAAAAGGTACATGTTTATGACAAAATTAGAAAACTAGTTTTGCTCCTGCATTAAAAAACAACAGATGTGTCACCAAAAGAAAAATAGTCCTATGATATGGCAAACAGCAGTTCCACTTATTTTTTACCTAAGCTTCTCAGAGCTTCATAAACTGGCTAACTATTAGTTTCCCTCTTTTACAGATAGGTGTAGAGAAGTGATTTCCCATGGCCACACAGCAAGTCAATGCAGTGTTGGGAAGAGAACCAAGATCAAGGGACTCTGACCCAGAGGTGGGATTAGTCCACTGGGGCGCTAAACAGGAATATTTGATCCCCTCCCATACTAAAAATGCAAATAGGGGGCTCTCTTGAGCTGCTCAGGGCCCGCCTAAGCAATTGCTTAGTCTGTTTATGCCTAACCCTGACATTACTCTGACTCAATTCTGTATCTATTCATTCCACAATGAGAATCTTAGACCCAGGTCTTACAGACTTCTTATTACTCAGGTGTGTAAAGCTAAGCATGTGTGGAAGCCTTTATAGATTTGGTCTCATAATCTGCATTCAACCTGTAGAATGTCAAACATATGGACTATTTTCATTGTTGTCTTTTTTTCATACATTTTAAATCTAAAATATGATATAACTAGCCAATTTATTTAGAAAGAATCTTATTTCATGTTTAGGGTAATATACTGCTCTGGATCTACCTAACAGAATTCCTTAAAATAGTATGAAAACACTTCTTTAATGTAGAATCTAAGTCATGTAAAAAAGTTTCCTCTAAAACTTTTTTGAAGAGAAATTAAAATATAGCTTTCACTGCTACAAATCAACCTTTGATTTTATTTTAATTTATGAGCAATAATTTCAATTGTGTAGTTTTCTGATAACATTAGTAACGTGACTGACAGTTTAAAGCAGCATTGCATTGTAATCTCCCATGTCTGTCTGTCTGTTTTTCTCTAATGTTACTAGAAGTAATAGAAATTAGAGGGAAAATTTTTTTTTTCTTTTTAATTTAGTTTACTTTGGGAATTTGACAACACTTTTGTTAGTTTAGTCTTTTGTTTGTGTGGGTTTTTTTTCAAAAAGCAAGAGAAAAAATAATAAACCTTTTAAAAAATATATATGAAACTTTTTTAAATCTTAAAAATTGGCTGGAGGATTCCCAGGCAGATGTGGTTTCTGAAAGTACTTCTAACAAGTTTAAAAATGCCCAAAATTCTAGATCTGAAGTTGACTGTGATTCCAATTCTTCTAGATAGGAGATTTTTTTAATGTGTAAACTCTACCATCGCCTGACTCCTTGCGTACATCAGGTGTTATGATTTCCCTGTTTTATTCATGGAAGAGACCATATTGTATTTGATGTAGGTCATGCATTGTAAGGAGCAAATCAGTTAAGCCTTGATAGTTAAGAGCCATATGTAAAGATGTTTCTAACCTCTGTAATGGGTTTATGCAGAACTTTTAATTTAAACTAGCAAAAAAGGGATGACACCATCAGAAAGCTTGGACTAAATCCTATAAATACTGTCTGCTGTAGTAGTGAATAGTCCCATTGAAACCAATGCTCTTAATAGTAAGCAATATGCCTGGTAGTATTTGTAGGATCAAATTCTTGGTATGTTTTTAATAAATAATATTTGGGCTAAAATAAATTAATTCTTCTAAAATGAAATGGAGGTTAAAAATAATGTAGTGACCTCTCCATCAGACATATCTCTCCCCCCCTCACTCCCGAGTTTGTATATGTAGAACTTAATTCTGTCCTTACTGTCATCTGATTTGTTTCAAATCACAATAAAACATTTTAATATTGGAAAAACTTCACTTTTCTGTGTAAAGTGTGCCTTTATTAAAATTAAATAAGGAATTGTATCTGATTTGATTTGGAATATTTATTTTTAATTGTATATTGATATTTAGAAGAAAAAATACCAGTTGAAATGGTTTTAGCTTTTTAATTATTTGGGAATTTAAAAGATTTTAAACAAACTGTTTAAAACAATAATTACTGCTTTAATTATTTAAAGTACTTTTAAAACATTCAGTCAGAAGTGGAGATCTTATTTAGTAGTTACTTTTTTGCACTGGTGAATTTTAAGTTTTTGCAGCAACTGAATGTGCTTTGTTAAAAATAACATTTGAATTTTATAAAAAAAAACATTTTAAGAGACTAGAATAAGTGCAATGTGTTTTTTAAGTTAATATATGTACTATTAAAAATGCCTCATTCTTTTTCTGTAAAAGAGAAATCCAGCTCGAAGATAATTATTGCATCGGTCCATCGGATATGTAGAGACATAATTGTGTGGTTTTTTTTTTTACCCTGTTTTCTGTTCTTACACTTTTCCACAAGCATGCACTCATTAATCAAAGATGCTGCACTCCTGCTGAGGGCAGAGAGGTTCATCAAATTGGCAGCCAGTTTGGTGTAAAGAACGGTGTACTGAAGCTCTTAACGCGCTGGGACATAAATAAATCTAAGGTCTTTGTATGCAAACCCTGGAGGTTAATACTGTATAATTCAATGTCCTGTCTTTGTTTTTATGATTGATGTTTTTAAATGTTTGAAGCTTGATGCAAGTCTTCTAGGTCAGGCCTGACAATCTGATTGGCAGAAGCAAAAAAGCAGTAGGTTGGCAGAGGGACATTGAGTGTGCAGCAGAAATGTTGATTTTTTTTTTTTCTGGGAGATCATTGTCATATTGCCTGAGCTGTTATAGGAATGTTCCAGTGATTGACATCCCCTGCTGTGATAATGGACCTACTGCATGAAATGCCAATAGTTTGGTTCTATTTCTCCTGAAGCTTACTGCTATTTGTATCCTTAACAGAGCTCACATGTAGAATAAGGAAGAACTACTGAGATTTCTTTGTAGAAATAGTGCTGGGATTTGGCTTTAACATGAATTGGTTGAATATTCATAATTTAAGAACAGCTGGTTATGGCAAGCACATAGTCATTTGCAAGCTATTATAAACCATTCCACTCACACATGAAGCTTGTGCTTAAGCTCCTTTTTTTTTTTTTTTTTATTGATCTACCTGCATTTAAAATCTGGTCACTGCTGCCAGAAAGGCCTTTAATTTTAGCTGCGCTTGCAACATGGAACAACTTTAATTTTAAATATTTAATTTTTAATATCCTTTTAAAATGCTGAATAAAATGATAAAATATGGGGTTTGAAGAAACAAACTGTAAAGGTCAGCGGTGACACACCTTATACAAAATCATGTTTTTGTAAAGCAGCCTAAAAAATATTTCATGCAACCTTTGTAGTCCTTTGATTGCTTGTGCTCTTTTGAGTAAGAAATCTTTGCTAAATTTTGCCAAGATTATATTTTCAAAACTATAGGTATTAAAATGCATAGTTTTCATGCTGTCCTGTGCATGGTTTTGGAGGAGGGACAGCCAAAAATATGAAATATAATTGTATTACAAAAGTAGTTTGTTAAACAAGTTCTCAACACCTTGCCATCTGTAACAATCTTGACAAGTATCACAAAGCAAAATTTAATAGAAAGATTAGAAATTGCTTTACTCTTTTCTTGGCTCAAAAATGCATAGGTATACTTTTGTAATGTCACAGAACATATGCTTATTAATAACAGCCTGCACTAGCTATTAGTGCACCGACTGGGCTGCGTTAGTAAATGTGAAGCTCTGTTTTAGAAATGTAAAGGGTCTTGATTTTTAGCATGCACAGGAATAAAGTGGACTGCTACTATTAGATTGTATAGCTATTGGCAACTTTTTCTTCTCTTTGCTGGCCTTAATGGCTAGTGGCTGGAACTCCCCAGAGAAATGATTATTTTCTTGATGGAAATAAAGGACCCAATTCTTTGAGGTATTGAGCGTCCTCAGTGCCTTGTGAAATAAAAAGGAGTTAAGATTGCTCACTATCTCACATGTTTGGATCCATTTTGAAATGAGTTAAAAGCTCATGATCTGGTGTGGCAGACGGATGTGATTGTTAAAAAGAGATGTCACATAAATTCTTGCCTGATGCATGGAGACCCTGAAAGCTGGCATGTCTTGCACAACAAGATAGTTTTGTGTGTTAATTAGTTACAGCACTTCTTAAAAGGTTAAGTCTATAAGAAGTGCTAAGTAGTATTTTTTTATATTGGAGTCCTGATCACTTCTTACGTTATCTCTCAGCATCCAAGTTCTTCATTTTGAAGTGTTGAAGAAGTAAGTAGGAGACTTGGTGAGGGGAGGTAGCAGTTGGGTATAAGACTTCTTTGCTCAGAATATTAAGGGTGTGAGAAGTAAAGTGCTGGGTGGTAAAATCAGTTGTATATTCATCTTCTAAAATATCTAATTGTTAGAAGAAACCATTCTAGCATAGCTCCTACAACCGTCAATGAAAAGAGAATTGTTTTGTTTTCTAAACTCTGTTGGTGGATATTAAAAATAATAGGTGGTAATCTCTTGGATCACTCAAGGAAGCTACCCTGAGTGGGACAGGAAAGAATTGAATGGGTGTTTCCTTATCCTAATTTGGTCTTTAGCTAAATGGGAGTGGAATGTTCAGCTGCAGCAATTTTTGAGGCTTCATCAGTCAGCAGCTTCATCAGACATTGAGTCAAACCTTGTTACCTTCTTTTTAAGACAGATCATGCTGAAGGGCTATACTGCGTGGTTGAGGAAAGTGGTGCAGGACTGTATCAGGAATACAGCAGAAACAGGCTCAATATGGGTTTTGTGTGTGGCTTTTTGTTTTTGTTTTTTTAATGAAGACATGATGAACAGGAGCAGATTCTAGTTCTGCTGAATAGTGTAAGGATTAAGGATTTTGTTGATAGTGTGCAAAGGGTTTAAGTACTATGACTCCCATTATAATTTGGTAGCAATAACAACTAGATTGTTGGAAAGATATAAACAATTGCCTAGTGCTAGTGGAGAAAGCACCCTTTCCTACAGCCGTAGGAGCTTGAGTGTGTTGGAGAAGGTGTGTAAAACGCAAGGATGGGCATTTGATAGTTGCCAAATGAACTAAATATGCCGTGATCAATAAAGCCCTGGGCTTGGCATGTTAGAAGGGATCAAGGGATATATTGTGCTTGGTTAGATCTGTGCAAGTGTCAAAAACTGCTTAAAAAAAAAAAGAATTAGTGTAGAAGAACATGTACAATTTTGTGCCACTTCACTGAAAATAGAATACTGACAATTAAATTTATGAAAATAAGAAAAGATACAAAGAGAGAATGTCTTTCTGAAACAAAGTAATGTAATGCACTTTGATGTATGTGATTTAGGCATTCAAATACAATGTGTTTTATCTGTTCATGTGCAAAGTCTTCAGTACCTTTTGCAGTAGTCAGCTGGCATTTCTCCCTCACCCCCATGGTTTGCTCATTCTTATCAGGAAAAAAATGTGCAGAATGTGTTGGGCAGAGTGAAGAAGATGCATCAGTAATTTTGAAATTTGTATAACTGACAATTCTGACATGTCCAGGTCCATAGTTTAATTTTATTTTTCATGTAATATTTCCCAGTGGTGAATATGTTCTTCATATAGTAGATTTAACAAAGAACTGGGATGAGAGATGGGAATCCTATGCCATGGATTGATGTGAGCTTTTGGTTATTTTTGCTAATGCTTAGCAGTGTCTAAAATGCATTTGCAGAAACGTAACCTTTTTGGTTGGGTCTAAAGATATTAGCTGTTCTTGTAGCACCGTGGATATTTTTTTCCTTTTTATTTTATTGGCATAATAGTGGTTTTTAGTGACATCATTTTTAAATGGTGTTATGTTTTGCTTTGTTATTTTGTTCTTGTTCAAGTATGTATTTTAATCATTTGTCAGGAGTTGTACACTATTCAACCAGCTGGCCAGCCTTTGTGAGGCATGGCTCAGAAGATGAGATTTAACTATGCTTCAGATTTAGGTATAAACGGGTTGTCTGTAAATGCCAGTAAATTTTCACTATTGCACAGTGTTGCACTTAATATGTGGTTTGTAAACTGCAGTTGGCTGTGTGCTTCTCACAAATGATTTTCATAGACCCTGGCACCTTTCATAGACCCTTGTGGTACTATCTGTCTTACATATTATTTTCTGTGACCTATTTGCGGGAATGGTATGTAATTGTATAAAGACTGTATTTTAATGCATGAATATAAGGTGTCAGGTGTAATATCGTTTGTACAGACATATCTTTGGTACTTCCTGACCTTCTGAGTGCTCAACTGTGCAACTTTAATGTTGTATTTATTTGGTTGTAGTTTTGGTGACTTGCAAAATAATTTAAAATAAGGCATGAGAAATTAATATTCTGGAATGACTTGTGTGTAGACGCCAGAATGCTGTATGCAATGTATTTTAGGAGACAGACAGCTATGAAGGAGCGCTTTACACCATTTGAGGCCTGCAGCATAGGGTGATGAGTTTATAAAATGTATTTTAACGTGATTTCCTCCTAAAACTGTTTGAGGCTGTGGGAGCTTCCCTTCATGCATACACTCAGTGCGTCAGAACTGGATCATTTCATGGGCATCTTACAAGACCCCAGGAGGCTGAGGGAAGAACACCGGTCTTGTGGTCACCTTCAGCAATGTAGATGAAGACTGATCTTTAGATGCACAGCCAGTGAAGTTCAGTGCAAAAAATGCCCCCAACTTAGGCATATACTTGGTATGTGATTTTTTTTTTCCCTTCAGATCTTCATAACTCAGATAAAGCCTGATTGTCTCTAATAGAAGTGTTGCACTATTCTATTTCAGTGCCAGATATCAACTGTTAACTTTTTGTTTTGCTATTTAAAAGTTGCAATAACTTCTTAAAATAAATATGTGTTGGAGAGAAATCCCATTTCTTTCCACACTCACATTCTCTTCTCATCCAAAACCAGCTGAGCCATTTGCTCAAATTTTAGGTGGAGACCAATCATGGAAAATGTAACCCTAATAAGTGGAAGTTGTAGTAAATTGTATGTGTTATTGAAAAAAATAGCCAGTAGGTTGCAATCAGTAATTTCTACCCTTAACTGTAGTGGTCACAAAGAGTACTTAGTCTTCATGAATTACGTTTTTTCAAAATAGAATTTGATTAATGGTTTTTAAAGTAGCAGAATTTTTAATATATAAAAACAAGTCAGCCTATAGCTGCACAGTTGGGCTTGTTGGCAGTGGTTCTCAACCTGTTTATCATTGTGTGCCACATCCAGTACTACTTATATGCTCCTGAGGATGTGACATGGGCTGCAGCTATCTTCTGTTTGGGCCTCACATGGTCCACAAGCAGTAGGTTAAGATCCACTGGATTTGACAGATTCACAGATATCATTCTGATAAAGTTTGCATAGTCTTCCTTTAAGCGAAATAAGGAAGAATAGGTTAAGTAATTAATGCTTTCTTTGGTTTTCCTGAGATCATATGCTCAAGAAGCACAGAAGCAGGTCCATATCTGTGGATGTTTTCATTTTTGGGTGTACCATAGTTTAGGGTTGGTCTAGAGGGAACCAGGCTACATCCGTTTGGTAAGAAAGTACATGAGATAGGTGTGGCCTAGTACTCATATTGGGTGATGTAGGATATCTTCCAGTGCCCAACATGGTGATATTGTATTTAGGAGAAATTATCTGTCAGCAACAAAACTCTGGTTATTTTAATTAAAGTAAATATATTTTCTGGCTTGTTTAGCAAGCTAAATACCAGTAAGCATGAAAGCCACTGAGGACAAAGGGTACAAAATTGGCTCCAGAACTGGTAGCCTCATGAATAGGAAGGAGATATGATATTAGGCCTGACACCATTGTAAGAGTGTCTGAGGTTAATACACCCACATGTCCACTTATACAAGAAAGGAAATTACATTTTCAATATGAATTTACTGAATACTTTATAGAGTTTGATTTAATAGCCTTCTGATAAGGGATTTGTTTGACACTGTCATATGGCTCTTCGGTTGCTGTTACAAAACAGCAGTCAGATATGGGCTGGGAGATTATCAGGGAATCCAAAAACAGTTAGGCCTTTTTGGAAAGTGTTTAGGAATATTTTTCAGAATTCACAGGACTCAGGGTGGCTTTAGAAAAGTTCCTTCTGAGTTTGAGTTGGCTGTTTGTGTGATTGATAGCTTCTGAATTTGTGCAGATTTATTAACAATGCTTAATGTATTTTTATGTCCATCTGCATATGAAGGTAAATTTCATGTACTTTAAAGCAGGAGTTCTCAACCTTTTTATTTCTGAGCCCCCACCCCAACACGCTATTAAAAATTCCTTACATCACCTGTACCAGGACAACAGTTTTTCTGCATATCCAGTAGATTAAAAGCTACATTCAATTGGTAGTTGTACAGTTAAACACACCAATATATATAAAATAATAAAGTTAATACATGTACAAACATAAAAACCTGAATATTATTTTTGTTTTACTGAGTCAGTATGAAAGTTGTTGCTGATGCTAACCCACAGTCTGGATATCCCTCTGAGGCGAGGTAACATTCCCTCCTTAGGTCTGCCATCTGAAGCTGAAGCCCAGTTTATTTTGAAACCTGCTCATGGCCTGCCAGGGGGCTGCTGCCCTCTGGTTATGAACTGCTGCTTTAAAGAATATCATCAACACGATCACTTTTTGTTAATTCCGGGAGGAAAATTTTACACTAATGTTTACAAGCATTTTAATGAACGGGGCAGACTGAATACTAATATAAATATTGTGGTCTTTCCGTAATGATGTGAGACACTTGCATATTATCTATCTGTATATTAGGGTGCAAAGGGAATGGGGGATTCCCATGAAGTGGAGGAGAAGTTAAAACTGGACTCTACGGGAGATAGAAGAATGATCATCTTTGGTTTGTGGTCATACCCAAATGATGATTCTTCTGTCTCTCTCATTAGTATCCTTACTGCATTTTCCTACCTTCTGATAGTATGTTAGTATTTCTTCTCTCTCATATTCTGGATTATCATTTTGTAAACTCCAACTTTAAATTCTGTCCCCTTCATATGATATTATGTAAGTCAGAGGTAAATTGTATCTGAAACCATTTTGTTGTATGTGTGCTGTATCTTTCTCAGAGTTGAATATTGTTTCTACAGCTTCTTCATCCTATCCAAGTCTGCAAGACTAAGTCTAAGGCTCTTTTAAATCTGTGTCTTTACTGATTGCTCAAAAGAGAGCTGCTGAAATTAGCAGACCAAATAAATCCTAGTATCACCAAACATAATCTTGCTTTCTTTTACGTTGTGATTTTTTTAAAGGGGTTAACAGGACTGGTATGAAGGTAAACTTAATTCCCAAAGTAAAGTAGTATTATTACTCTATTTTTAATTAACACCTTTCAATTAACTGAATGTTAGAGCTCGTCTACACTTAAAACTTACAGCAGTACAGCTGTGCCTCTATAAGAGCACTTGCCTTGCCACATTATGTTGACATGAGTGAACTCTGCAACCACACAACCGAATGGCTGTAGCTATGTCAATGGGGCAGTGCCTCCTGCTAACATATCTCTGTTCACACAAGTGGGTGTGCGATCAAAACGTACGTTGCTGTTGGTATGTTTTTCACACTCCTGAGCAACGAATGTTTTACCATCATAAGTGCTAGTGTAGACAAGGCCTTAGTGTAACTGTTAAATATCGTTTGTCTAAATATATGTCATGCGTCAGGCTAACTGAGGGGAAAAAACCTCCTGTGTCAAAGAGGTGAGCACATATCAGAGCCTGGATTTTGGGCATTGTAACCCATTGTCAGTTACTTTCTCAACCCAAGGAATAGCAGTTTTTCAATATAAACTCCGGTTTGCTTCCAAATTTACTCATTGTTGGCAATTCCCTTGAATTGTGGATGACCTGTTTCATGGGTTTTATTTTATATGGGTCTTTTGGTGGCTGAGGAGTCTGATCCTTGAGCTGCAGGTGGTGTTGGAAGGCAGAGTTCGGCCATGGTTTCTGCATGACAGTTGTTTGTTCTTTCTTTTCTCGCATTTTTTGTGACCGGAGTGAAACAATTTTTCTCAAAACCGGTCATTCCTTCTCTGACAAGTCTTTGCCAGTTAGCCTTGTATTGGGGTACAATCTCCCAGGGTGCGATGGCATTGCCACACCTCTTGATGTTTGTCTTGAGGGTGCCTTTGAAACCTTTTGGCCTCTCTGTTTCCTATCTCCCTTGGTGAGTTGGGCATGCAGCAATTGTTTTGGTAGACGTTCACCAGGCATGCGGATGCAGTGACCACTCCAACTCATCTGTTGCTGGATAATCAGGGCCTCAGCACTGAATACGTTGGCCTTTCTAAGGACAATGACATTAGTACTGTGATCCTCCCACTTTATGTTTAGGATCTTTTGGAGGAAGTGTTTTCAGGTATTTTCTATTGGTCACCCAAGTCTCACAGCTGTTCTTACCCCTGGTTTATAAACTAGAAGTCTAGTTTGTGTTCTGATATAGTTGTTGAACATGTGGCTGGACAATCTGCCAAAGGCCAGGCTGGCACAGTGGATTCTGTGCTGAATCTTGATGTCTGTTTGCCCTCTGTGAAAGATGGCTGTCAAGGTAGTAGCAGTGTTCTATATTTTCCAATTCCTCTCTGTCAATGTAGATCTTCCTTACTGGGTCTGATGATTAATCTGGAGTGGGTTGATGAAGCTCTTCTGTTTTGCCGATGTTCAGGGTTAGCCCTAAGCTTTTGTAAGTTCTGCGAAACAGCTGAGGGTGGTTTGTAGATCTTTCTCTGAATGTGGAACTTTGGCACAGTCATCTGCGTACTGGAGTTTGGTTATTGTTGCTGATATTACTTTAATTCTAGCATGGAGGTGAGAGAGGTTGAAGAGGTTGTCATTAGTCTGATATTGGGTACCAGTGTCTGTGGCAGACTGCTTTAGATTAGCGTTTTCGTAACTGCCAGGAAAATGGAGAAGAAAGTATATGTCAGTATACAACCTTGTTTTATGCCAGTTCGAATGGCAAAGGGCTCAGTGTAGAGCCACCACACAGGCTGGAGGTAGTCAGCTGGTCATGGAGGAGCCTTACAATGGTAGTAAATTTGCTTGGGCAACCAAACTTGGACATGATTCTGCATATAGCCTTATGACTAAAGACTTTGGTCAGATCTCTAAAGGCTGCTGGTCATGGTCTTGCAATAATCATGGTGGTGGTGTCCTGTAATGGTGTGAAGCCACATTGGGACTCTGGAAGTATTTCCTCCAAAAGACAATTTAATAAGAATCTTCCCAGTGATGGACAGTGTCTCAATAGTTGCCACAATTGGCCCTATCTTTTAAAAAAAAAAAAAAAAGATGAGAAATCTTAGCATTGTCTCCAGGCTTGCTGTACACTTACGAAAGGGTAATGGAGGTGCTAGCAATAATACTTCTCCCCAAGCCTTTTCTCCCACTTAGCAACTTTTTGCTCACTATTGTCAACTTAATCGTCTTCCTTGTATTATTGAGTCCTGATGTTTTGCACTTGATGTTTCAATACCTGTAAGAGATTCTTGGTCATTTTGGGAAACTGATCTGATTTCTCTTCCCCACACACATACCACAACATTGAGCTGAATGTAACCACGTACCATTTAGTCTTGTATGTACTCAACCTTTATTCTCTCTGTCTCAGAGGCTGTTTCTGAAACACAAAAAGGATCCTAGAAGTTCTCTGTGAACCAGAAGATGCCTAGTTGAACTCAAGACACTTTCTGTCAGCTGCCCTGTACACCTTGTTCTTGTAGAGAGTCCTAGTGAGAGAATGGCAGACAATTTTCTTAAGTACTCAGATGCTTCACAGGATCCAGTGTAGTGTGGCCTTGAGGGGCTGTGGCATCCAGCAGAAAGGAGGAGGATGTGTACTCTGAGCGGTGAGGACCATGAACTTCACTGAGAAGGGGATGGTAAAGAATAAGGGCATCGTAAGGGGATCTGTCCCATGCCTTGGAATAATTCTGCAATGACATGGTTAAAGTTACCTTGTTTAAACCAACCAGCAGCCCTTTGTTAATTTCTCTTGAGCCAGTGGCTGGCTGCTCGATAGCTTGTTTTTAACTGTGACTGAGTAGCGCATAGACTTGAACTCTTGGGTTTCATTTCTGTTGCTGGTTGCATTTGGAAACCGAAGGGCAAAGGTGCTGGAAAGGAACAGAAAGGCAGAATTTGTTTTTGTTGTGTGTACTCCACTCTTATAGTGGCTAGGAGTTGAGTGAATACATAGATGAGTACATGTGCACAGAAACAAGTATATATGTATGTTACGTGTGGATGTGTGTCTGTGAAAGAAGTTATGAAAAAAGGATCTTACTGGGTGATGAGGGTTCTTCACACTTTGAAAATCTCAGGTGTCTTTTCTGTCAATTGGGACTCTAATGAATCAAGCCATAATTATGGGAATATTTCCAGTGAAGTCAAGGACTGTTTGATTTCTAGGAGCAGGTCTCTGTTTTTGTAACTTAAGTTCATTAACATTTTTAAGTACTCAGTTTGTCTCCTCCACAACCTCCCTTGGTGTTTTCTGTGCTTTACATTTGTTTTCCCTGATGCTACATCAGTTGCCATGGAAACAGAAGTGGAACTAAGGAACCCACAGCCAGCAACTGAAATTGACACTCTTCTGGCTGTTCAGCCTGTTTCTTCCCCCCTGTCCCTGGAAACGGATGACTTACCAGGGAAAATAAGGTAAAGGCTTAAAAAACAACTTTGAAAACTCACTTCTCTGCTTGATGCTGACCTCCAAAAAGCAGTTGACTATAAGTGGGGTTTTTTTTGGTGTGGATTTCAGTAATTGACCGTGAATAGAGAGTTTGCAAGTGCCAGTTGGTCAAAAACCGCCTACATTCTTCAGGAATCAAAAGGCTCCTGAAATCTACATAGTGCTTCAAAATCTCAGGAGACTGTTGTGTGGCATGATATATAAAAATAACTCTTGTTTAAAAAAAAAATTGTGTGCTTCCAATTAAAGAGTTGGTATTTTATAATTAATTTAAATCACAACACATGTATTTGTGGGTGCTCTTGGATGTTGATAATCACATGGATGATAGTTGAGCAGTGTGTAATGCTATCAACTCTTCACTAGACTGCATGTAGAGTCCACTTAGTCTGAGGCAGCTAAAACTTCATCCAGACTAGAGGAGTCATGCTCAACAAACATGGGTCTCTCGCAAACAAGAAATGGTGATACTAGTTTTACCACATAGTTTATTAAAACAGATGACACACCAATTAAAGGATTGCTGTTAAAGTTTAATGTAATCAAGTATTCAGACAATGTGGCTGGAATCCTCAGAGCCTGGACTGCTGAGTAATTTCCAATTTCATTTTACCTACTTGAATAGCACTGATCATTCTATTCTGTACAGATTCTTGTATCATCCTGTGTCCTTTCATGATCCCATCCCTACGAGGGCTCACTGGTGTCACATCCACTACATGAAAGAAACCAACTATGGCTTTCTGCTTTGTCTCTGTTACCGGTTCATAGCTGTTTCTTGTCTTGAGTTTGTCTCTTTCTGTTTTGTAGAGCTGGCTCCCCAGTTCTGTTGATCCTGCTAGAGTAGACTGCTCCCTGATTATTCCCTCCTGCCTGTGTACAGCTGCTAGCTCAGTTGCTTTTTGGTTAAGCTACTCTGAGGCCTAGTCTACATTAGAAAACATTTTCTGGTACTGCTATAGCAGTAGACCTCTGTAATGCAAAGACACAATTTCTATTGGTGCAAGAGTGCTTTTGTGGATATAACTTATAATGGTTCCACAAACAAAATAAAAAAATTCCACAAAAAAAATTATAAACAAAAGCAGTTTTGCTGATATAATGGCCTCTGCAGTAAGGCATTTGCCATTATAGAAATGTATATTATGTAAAAATAAATAAATCACACCCTACCCACTGCTAGTATGCTAGCAAAAGTTTCCAGTGTTGTCCTGGCCTGAGTCTAGCACAAGACACCAGGCTAGCCTATGCAATACAAGCTCCCTAACAAATGACCGTAGCTTAATCCTGGACACTGAGAGGATTAGTTCTCACCTCATAGTTGATGCAAATTTGTTATCCTGATTAGTTCTCCTCTATGGGGTCGGTTCAAAAGGTGAATCAGTGGGCTTAAATTTCCAGCTGAAGGGTACATGTTGATAAATGCACATTTCCTACTACTGTATTTGTGCAGCTCTGTGAATGAAGTACATTCACTGAGTTTCAGCTGGGGCCACAGTTATGGCTCTCATAATAACTGTACTAGTACACTATAACTTTAAGCAGTTGAATAGATTAATTTTTTAAAAAATATTTCTAGACTTTTGTGTGTTTAATTTGTAATCATCACATTTACAAAACATTTTTTGCATTGAGTCTTTATCTGAACATACAATTAATTGACCCGATCTCCACCCTGTGCTTTACACAGTGTTTATTTTCCTGATTTGGACTTGCCATGTCACTTCGACTGAAACTGGTATGGATAATGTCTATGCAGGTTATGTATGGAGAAAAGTATAACTTAAAATTTTATTTAATTTTCCATTCAAAGGTAAACTATAGCAGCTGAACTGTTGCTAAAATTAATTTAGTTCCATTAAATATATATCCATTCCTCACATATCTCTGCTTTTTGTGTGTGAATAATACAAAATATTGCACACTTTTGGACATACTTGTGATTTTCACAATGAAGTTGGCAGACTTAAATGTTTCTTTTTTTAGTGAGGAAATGCAAAAGAAGCATTGTAATGTTTCACAGCTGTGGGTTGAAATGGAAAAATATTTGCCTGAAGAAACTTCCTTCAACTTGGAAAGTTATTTATTATTCATAATTCTGTGCTTGCTTTTCTAAATCTAAGGCACCATTTAAAAATATATTTTAGTAGGTTAAAAAACCAGAAATGTTATAATTCTAGTCTTTTTTTTCTGCTGGAAGCTGTATCTAAATGTAGTAGTATTTAAATATTTTTCTTTTGCAGCAGAAGGTGGTCTTTTTTAAAAGAAGGAAAATTTCTTTAGGCTGTTGAAAACAATCTCAGTAAAATTGAACAATAAAGGTGAAAAATTAAATCTGTCTTAACAATAACTAATACATTTAAAAACAATAATACATTGGTTCATTTTACACTTACTTGCCACACCCCAAATTTAGGATTCTATGTTGGCTTTGCGACAGTTGAAGTCACAACCATCTGAAACAATGCAGAGGATTCAGGAATGAAATACTGCAAAGGAAAAGAATTCTGAATTCAGGACCTGGCAGGACCTTGTTCTACCTTTATTGTGAGAGTACATTTATTTTTAAATCAAAAGATATATTCTTTTATTGGTATAGAATCTTAGATGTGGGGTTTTTAAAAAAATGTTTTAAAGTTTAGCTTTTAGAATTGGCATTCAGCTTAAAATTATTATTTTGGGGTGTTAGGGTTGTACTGGCAATGGTTGTAGTGTACTAGATTACACAGTAGATGATAAATTAATACTTTCATTTCAGAGGAAAATAATTTTAGTAGTTCTCCAGTAAAACAAGTTGTTGCTGAGAGATACTGATTATCTTGTTTGTTGTTTGTATAGTCGAGTAGTAGCACGTAGGAGCTTCGGTCATGAGCCATGACCTCATTGTAGTAGGCACAGTTGGTGGGAGTGAGTGAGTGATGGTTCTAGCCATAAAGAGCTTACATGATACTAGAAATCAGTTGTAATTAAAACTTGGGGTGGCAACATATTTGGCAAGGCCATTACATAACATTGCTAAAGCTGTTGATTATCTCTGTGCCATTTGATGGCCAAGCTATAGAGTAGTATGAAATCTGGTTTGAAGAAGGCCTGTGGTAATGGGCGTTTAAAAGGGGGTGGGGTGCTTAAAAGAGATCCCCTGACACATACAGGGCTCTATCCTGACTCTTTTGTATTGGATCTCATGTGGATGGAGATGAAACAGTACTTGAATAGTGTAGAACTTTACTAGAAGAAAAACACATGAGACTTAACATAAAAAGGTTAATGTTTTGAGTTGTTTTTTTAAGGGTAGATCTACAATTAAATCTCTGCATTAGCACAGCTTTGTTCTTTCAGTGGAGAGGCTACTGTACTGGTGGGAGAGCTACTCCCATTGGCATAGTTCAGCATTTCCCAAAGTAATTTGGCCACAGAATACTTTTGGGCTTGGAATATATTGACAGAACACATGCATGCCGCTCCGGGGTGAGCGGGCGGGTTTCATACTGCAGAATTGCCGCATGTATTGCTCAAAAGCTGATTTTAAAGAGTAGAAGGAAAAATATTGCGAGCATTGCAGTTTTTTTTCACAGAAGACTTATTCACATCATGCAGAACACCAGTGTTCTGCGGAACACAGTTTGGGATACACTGGCATAGTTAGTCGTCCTTTGCAAGAGGCAATGGCTATGTGTAACAGGAGAAGCTCTTCTATCCCACAATGTCTAAAGCAGGTGTTAGAGTGATATAAATGCATCACTTAGGTGTGTCCATTTTTCATATCCAGAGCGCATAGTTATACTCCTGTAAGTTTGTAGTGTAGAAGACCTTGCCTAAAAAGTACTCTTCAGTTGAAATAGATAAAAGTACAGAAATGGAGCCACTTTTATATTGAGTTGCATTCTTTAAAAAAAGTAAATTTTGTCACCTTTAGTTCTTTTTGATCCAATTTTTCTGAGAAACCTGTTCGAAGGAATTTGCATTGTTAATTTTATTTGAGATTAAACTGGTAATAAGAACGGTCTTATTTCAATCTTTAAAAGTCTGTGTTCCATGCAGAAAAGCCCATGATGAGCCTGCATGATGGGAAACTTGTCTGAAAAGACACTAGACTGCTCTTTATCTGCAAATAAATTTAATACACTGTTAAGGTTGCAGAGTTAACATAATTGTTTTAAAAATCAGGCAATGGAAGATGGTATTGCTTCTGTAGACTAGTTAACTTGGTTATGTTGTACATATGAAGTATTTGTTTATTACAAGAACACTGGGAGCAGAGAATTCTACATATCTGAAAGACTATGGATCTGTCTGTCTCCCACCGATGTTTTAAGACATTTCGTGCTTGCCTATCACAACCTGCTATAATCCTGATTCTGAGTATGATTTTTCTTTTTTGCATTTCTTGACTTTTAAAAATCATATATTTCTTGACTTTCAAAAATCAGTTATAACTTTAAAAATGTATTTAATATATTTTTTAAAAACCCATTCAGCCTAAATTACTGAAGTACATATCTACTTCTAGGCACCTGAGAAGTTCTAAAGACTTCAGTAAGGATTGGTCATCTGCTTAATGCTTGAGTGCATTGAACAACCGGGGCTTTAACTTCCTGGGTTTTTTTTATGTAAATGTAAAAAGCTGAAAGCCCTCATTTGCTTTCTTTAAAATTGGAAAGCGGCACATATAAATAAAGTGAAACTGACTCATGTACAGAGTAACTGCATAAGACTTGTGAATCATGAAAGTACCCCTTAAAGCCATGATTCAACAGAGCATTTAAGCTTATGCTTAAATCTGACTGAAGTCAACTGGTTTTAAGCAAGTTCCAAAGGGGTAGCCATGTTAGCCTAGTTCAGCAAAACAAACAAGGGAGTCCTGTGGCGCTTTTAAAGACTAACAAATTTATTTATCACATGAGCTTTCATGGGAGAAAATCCCACTTCATCAGATGCTTTGAAGATGGGGAATTTACAGAAGTCTGTCAATTCCCCATCTTCAAAGCATCTGACAAAGTAGGATTTTCTCCCATGAAAGCTCATGTGATAAATAAATTTGTTAGTCTTTAAAAGCGCCACAGGACTCCTTGTGTGGTTTTAAGCACTTGCTGAAAGTTTAGCATGGTACGTGTGTGTGGGTTGAATTAGGATCTGATTCTGCTGAAGTGGAACTTGAAGCAGTGCAAACGCTTTGTGATACCACTGCATAGAGGTGAATAAACCAGGTATTGTAGCCCTAACATAAGTGTGTAAATTTCATAGGTTATGACCCTGCAAAGACTGATTATACACAAGTGTAATTTCATGTACAGTAGGAGTCCCAGCGATTTCAGTGGAACTCGTTGTATGGAGGTCTTTGCAGTATCAAGGCTTTACATGGGATTAGTCATATTATTAGAAATGACATATGCGAGGATGTGTTTGCATGATCAACCCGTAGGTTTTTTTTAAACAACTCCAATACTTAAGAGGGCTTGTTATTAACAAGTTAAATGTGCACTTTTGAAGGAAAAAGCATATTTATAGTACCATAGACGACCCTATAGGTACATTCTGAAGATGGCTAGCCTATGCCATTGCTGCTGTTCCCTGTGCTACTGTGGCTACGATACTATTTTTAGCGAACCAGCTCAGATGAAAGCTAGCAAGAGTATGTCTGTCTGCGCTGGGAATCACCCTCCCTCTTCCGCCTCCCACCCCCCTAAGCTTGTAGTGTAGGCAGCCTGAGTGCCCACTGGAAAAATAAACTCTGCATGTGAAACCTCATTCAGCCTTCATGACGTTTTTTGTTGTGCATGAGCAGTAACCTATTTTCAGTCACTGATAACTTTTATAACAATACACATAATTCTGTTTTTCAAATGGGGTTGTGGTCCTCAGTGGCAACTACCTACACACAGATTTCTGCCACTTTTTCTGGCTATACCAAAGAAGGAAGGAGACATTTGATATGGTTTTAATTAGGCTGCAACTTTATTATTAGGTGTCTGGGACTACCGGGCAGGTAAAGTGTACAATGTAGGTACCCCCTTGTTCATTCAGTAATTACCTAGGGAGCTTCTGTCAGTTCACCCTCATTTTTCAAACAAGTCCTCCAGCCAATCCATTGCTGGGACCTTACCATCCACACCCACCTTGTAAGAGGATTAAGGTGGGTTGTAAGAATAGGGCTTTGGCTCCCCTGCTTCAGCCAGCTCCATGTAAAAGGGGGCTTTACACACAGGGCTTCGCCTTTTAAACTCTTTCATGTGTGGTTTTGTTAAATGTGGGAAAAGTCTCTTTCCTCATCTTCATAGAACTAAAGCAGTGTGAAGGAATTTTGTTCAGACTTTTCATGCTTTGACTTTGCTCAGAGGTGAATCTTTATGAACACTTTCAATACAAAAAATATTTTTTCCAGAAAGTGATCAGACGATGAAAATCGGCAGCCACCATCACTTGCTACTATGCCAATTGTGATTGGACTATGCGATGCTTACTGCTTTTATGTTATAATATGTGGCTTAGATATTTATATCCAGTATTCATAGTATGCCTATTAAGGATCTAAACAAATCCCCATTAAAAATACATTGGACATATGGAGTGGCTCTATTTTTAAACTAAATATGCATTGGGTCATATTGTTTCTATTAGTTAACGTGTATTTTAAAACCTACTTAAATACATATTTGCCTGAAGCGACATTAGCCTCCCATGTAATATTAAAAGCTGTTTGTTTATTTTTTCCAAAACAAAAATTGAGTGCCAGGGTTTTTTTTTTTTTTTTAATTCAACACAAAACATCTCTGATGAAATCGAAGAAAGCCAGATCATGGCACTCGGCTCTTTATCCTTAAGATGTGTTCTGTTTTTATTCTTCCTGTTCTATTTTTTCTTCATTCCACAAAACAATACGAATATAAGAATCCTGGTATTAACTGTTATCTTCCTGTTTTCTGTGTGGTTTTTTGTTTTTGTTTTTTGGGGTGTTTTGGGTTTTTTTGTATTAGTCTTTTTAATGTGTGTTTTGTACAGAATAGAGTAGCGGTTTTCAAGTATGGGGACTCGTTTTCAAGCTCTAAACATTTCACGAACCACCACATGCTACTGTTTTTTTTTTTTGTTTTTTTTTTTAACATTTTTAAAAATGGAAATCTAATGTAATAAAAAAAAAGAATATGCAATCAGTAGTCACTTCCTTGGTGAAGCTGTTGTTTTCTGTGGACCCTCTACAGTAACCTCATGTATCAATAGGGGTCCACAACCACCGATTGGGAACCGCTGGAATAGAGAATGGAAGTACAGTAAGCTTAACTTTGGTGGATAAATAAACATATTTGTTACTCAGCTGTCATTCTGTTACTAAAAAGTTAATTACTTATTTAGCTTTAAGAATATATATAGAAGTTTCTTATAGTGAAAGTATCCTAGAGTAATTTCCAAATTGTAGACTGTGTGCGCGCACGCATGCATATCTGACGTGTCAGAAGTTGCCTGTTGCTACTGCTATCCCTACAGGATAACATTAAAGAACAAACACTTCCATTGATGTGAGGAGCCAGCCTCACCTTCTGAAATGAGCAAACACAGTATGTAGTTTTCCAGAGGTTTCATTTTAGTTTGAGACTTCAGAACAAAAACCCCTGTTTTGTTTAGGAAAGTCTTGTGAAACTGATTGTGGGCATGGTTACCATATTGCATAGCTGATTGTGATTTCGCTAATAAAAGTAGGATTTTCATTTGAATCGGTCACCCTTAATTCAAATGAAAGCCATAGTTTTTTTTTTTTTAAACTCTTCCTTTTTGTTGCTATTGGTTTTAATGCCAGTGATTTTTTTTTGGCTGGATTTCAATGCTACAATGGATTTTACTTTAGTCACCTTCATCTTTTAAACTGTGAACCAGATTATCAAAATTCAGACCTTTTTGACAGATTTAAACAAACTTTTACCAACTGATGCTCTATTGTAATTTAAATCACATTAATACGTGCTTGAGCCAACCAACTTTTGCTGACATTTGGAAAGCAATCACATACCACTCTATTGCTGATTAAAACCTTAATGAGATATTGAACCCTAAATTTACAATAATTTAGTTAGTAGTAGGCAAATCCTATAATTCATTAAGAGGCAAAACTTTGGAACTTTTTTTCCTGTAAATGTTGGCTGTTTTTGTATTATTTGAAATAAAAGTATTTGTATGACAGTTGGTGAATTAATGATTTTTAAAATTTAATTTACATACTTTTAAAATGTACTTAACCAAATCACTTTTTGCACATAATTTTTGTTTCGATTATGCTTATTTAATAACCAGTAATAAAGTGTTACAAACAATGATTTCAAGATATAGAGGCCAAAGATTTCCCCATATTATGTGGTTGTTGTCCCTGCTACTTTATTTTCAGTTTTTTGTTTTAGGAACGAGTTTTCTCTTCTTCATTTCACAGGCACATTGAACCAAATTCATCCTAATGTAACTCCATGGAGTTTGCAGAAAGGATTAATTTACCCTGTATATTTTTTTTTCTTCTCCAAAGTTGTGTAATAACCACTTCCCTTACTTGCAAGCAAATGTGTCTTTAACTTCCAGTGGCAACTTAGTCTCGAAGAAGCCTCTGAAGCATCAACTGCTATTCAATTCATTTTGGTTCAAATTAGGATGATAATGGTACCAACTTGCTCTAAATTAGTAGAGCTTTGTATGTATCCAATATGTTGTATTTAGTCAGTTTAAGATACATTAGTATTTTCCCTAAGACGTTGGTTTCATGGCAACTAATTCACGTGTGCAGTTTTTTTTTTAAAAATATGGTAGGCAACCTTGTATCTATTACAATAATATTGATTTTTACATATCTTCATAGGTGCATCCTGGTGCTTAATTCACTAGTGTTTCTAAAGTGTCTTAGGAGGCCTCTTGTGGAAAGTGCAGTAGAAATATAAAACATTGCAGGTGCAAATTTGAAGGTGGTATATTTGAGTAAACGTGGTATTTATTATAATGAATGTGAAATTCACAAAATAAATGAAATTGACAAATAAAAATGGACATTATTTTAATCTCATAAGAAATATTTTAAATGGACTTTGAACTCTGTAGGGATGCCTGCCAAGTCCTCAGGTTCCACACTGTATCCATTTATTATTGGCCTATGGGCTTATCCTTTTCTTGAATTCCTGCTTCTCTGACTCATTCACAATCTATATCCACAGTCACATCAGGGAAAGCTTCTTGAGATGCTGTTTCATCTTACAGAAGCTATGGCATTGCTCTCTTTTCTCTGTTATCTGATTTCAAAATAAATGTATGTGACATCCATGACCTTGCTTGCTTCCGGGTTGTTTTCCTGCCTTTTTAATGTAGGTGTCAATTGTTAAATGAATATTAAACCCCAACTGTTTTTCCCCTGTAAATTGTTGATAGAATTTTTTCTATAGAAGACCAACAGATTGTAGCTTCTTTTTAATTTGTTTATAAAAGAACTGGCATAACCTACCTTAGCAGGTATTTCTGTGGTTACCCTTTTCCTGCATGCGGTCTCCAGGTGTGTATAGGCATCTAATGTGAGACTTTCAAAAGTACTTAACATTGAACTAAATCTATTTCCATTGAAGTCAATGGTAAAACTCCCTTTGACATTGGTGAGAAAAGAGCTAGCGCAACAGCAAACACTTTTGAAAATCCCATTCTTTATCTCAACTATGGTTTGTTTGTTTGTTTTTTCTCGCAAACCTATAGCACATTTTCTTCCTCTGACGGTAACAGGTTTACTGGTCAGCCATTGTCTCAGCAAATACTTGGGTCAAGCCTGTGTTTGTATCCTGAACCTGAATATCTACAGTGAGGGGAGGGAGTGCATCACAAAGTGAACATTATAAGTCCCCCAAAATATACGGTAGAGGTTTCTTTAAATAAATAGCCACTAGTAAAATTTGCAGGCTCTCTGTAACACAAGTTTCTACTCACTCGCAGCCCTAATCAAAGACATATGGAAGGCCCTTTGTCATCTTACTAAGGCAGTAAATTAAAAAGGTGATCATTTTGAGATAAAATTCCCTGGTTATCACTAGTTCTTTGATTTTAGTCCTTTGTTTTATACTTTTGTTTATGTAATTCACTTTTCTTTCCTCCATACTTTACTAGGCGGACAGTATAGTTTAATTCATGGCCAAGACTTACATCGTCGCTACTTCAGGAATCAGCTCCTAGGGAAGGAGGAGGGATACAAAAACAAATAATGTCTAACCTGGCATCTGAGAACATTGTTTCTGCCAGATTCTGTCTGCTGGCTAGAGGAGCTGAAGTCCCTTATTTATTTTCTAGCTCCAATTTCCAGAGATGTTTCATACTCTATTACCTGGCTGCCATGATATTGCCAATAGTTTTGTTTGCCCCTAATATTGTAGGGTCAGTTCTCAAGATTCCATGTGAAAAATGTATGTATGCACCTCACATTACTTTAAATTAGTTACTACCTTAAACCTTCACCCATTAGCAAAATTGAATAACTTTATATTAGAAATATAAGTAACCATCTGTGTTAAAGGGGAAATTTGTCTGAGGCACATAATGCCTTTTGTCCAGGCTAGTTTCTTTTTAGGGTGATTTAGCTCAGACTTGTTTTAAATGAAGGCTTTGACTGTTACTGCATCTTACTGCTACTGACTTGGACTGCATGTAGATGAGTAATTTTTACCTGTGATATTGGCCAACTAAATACAGCTTTCAAAGAGTTTCAATTATATGTTCTACAGAGCTGCATTTTCTAACTTCCTTATGCACTGGAACAGATGAAAATTAACTCCAATATAACAAAGACTAACATTATTTTCTTAAAATATGCTTCCAAATTGGATGTTGAAAGTCCTCCAGAAGCATTTTAGCACCAGTAAACTTGTTTGTCCAAAAGTCCATGTTATATACCATGTCTTAAAGATGACTATTTTAACTAACATGGAGAACTTCAGAAATCTGTAATCCAATTAATTTGTGTTTAGTTTCTGCAGGCAACCTTGTTATAATGCCCTATATCAGAAGAAGAGAAGATCAAAATATACCTTTGAATTAAGAAAATTTGCAGGTGTGGAAAGACAAATTGTGGTAGAGGAAATCTTCTGTTGTGGGAGAATTCCAATACAGAGAGCCTTAGTAACTTGCAAACAAACCTTCAAGTACTTCCCACATCCTAAGAGAAATGAGGTCTTTAACATGTGACAAGCTAACCCTGTTGCCTGGTCTGAGATCTCAAGTCTTGTTCCTGACATGGTGCAACTAAAGGCAAGAGGAACATATAGGCCATATTCTTCTCAGAAGTGACTATTGAAGTAACTCCAATGATGCAGAACTGCTGTAAGTGAGAAGAGAGTAAGTGGAATTTTTTGTTTTCATTTCAATTTTTAAAAATCTTTCAGTCTGTATGCTTTTCAGGATACTAGTTCTGAATTTTGCAAAATTCAAATGAACGCAAGAATTTACTGAACATAATGTCCAAAGCTTTCATAATAAAACATGAAACCAAGCCAAACTGAAATGGAGATGGAAGCATTTCATGAATCATCTCTATATCCCTCTTCTCTTGCTCGAGCACTAGAAGTTTCTCATGGCTCCAGCCAATTGTAAGTGTAAATGACAGTCTCCAAAGTGCAAACTGAAACAGTAGTTGTCTTGTGCCTTCTTATTGGGGAAATGGTTAGTGTACCTCTACCCTTCTATCATACAGACTTCTTTCTTGTGTCTTTAATTGTCATGATTATCAGTGCTTTTATCCATTTAAAATCTTCCATTGTACAACTAGGGTAATGTGATACCAACTTAAGCTTAAGAAAAGAGGCTCCTGTTAGCCACTTGAATGTGTTTTGGTTTTTTTTGTGGCTAAAATATATTACCTAGCTATTTTGTTTCTAGTAGCCATCATTTTAGATGACAGTTTCTGAAATTCCAATACCTTATACCTAATCCCTCTATACAGAAAGTTTTAAAAACCTACAGTAGTCTTAAACATTTAGCAAAAGTTGTTTCTTCAGTTCCACTCTTGTCTCTTGTTCTGCCAGTTTTGTTTACAAACTTCAGTGCTTCTTTTGATAAGTTTAGAAATTAACTATATACCCTTCCCCCCCAAACACATTGGATTCTATACTTGGCTAATAAAAATTGATTATTGCATCCATAAAAGGTATTGTTTTAGTTGAAACACTAAATTTATATCTGCTGTATCTAAGAATGATGTTGTAAGAACAGTTATCTTGTAATTTGCACTTTATTTGGGATTAATATCACGGTTATTTGAATTATTTTTAAAAGAGAGATATATATAAATCAATGTAGTATGGCTTCTGTTAAATGATTTGTAGTTCAACTCACTGAATATTTATTTCACCAAACAGTGGTGTTTAAACAGCCCTAAACTAGAACTAAAGTGATTTGTTTGAATTACAAGAGTCGTTTAAAAATTCAGAGTTGATTTTGTTGACCTTTTCATCTTCGCATCCAAACACATCTCTCTCTGTCGTATTAATTAGTTTTATGAGGACTTTGTTAAAATGCTGTTCCCAATATAAGGCTGCATCGCTGTGGTTTAAAAGTGCATTAAATCTGTATAATCAGGGGCTGACAATTTTTCAGATCAAGTTCTCCAATGAGTACCAGCAAAAATCGTTTGGTGCTCGGCTATCAGACGTCACGTTTGTACTCCCTCACGCTGTCCCCCCACAGGGGCAGGAGGAGTTCTGGCCCCACCTGCTATGGGGGAGTGGGGGTCTGTGCCTGCAGGAGGGACGTGAGGCCCTCCCCTGCAGTTATCCAGTGTGCGGTAGCTGCTGGTCTCCCTGCAGCCTGGCTCTGGCTGGGACAAGGCAGCCTCACCGCCACCACCCCTGCCTGGGCATCACTCAGCATCTCTGTTACAGTGGCTCTGGATTGGGTATTAAATGCCTTCCTCGGCCTCAAACACGGATGGGTCTTGGGGTTTACTCTAGGGGCGTCGTTGGCACTGAGCACAGGGGGCATGAGCCCAGAGAGTCCAAGCCAGTGTTCTGAGTCCTGAGCCAGCAATGAAGGCAAAAAGAGGTGCGCCGGCTCTTTTAAGTCTCCTGCTCTGCAGCATGTAGCTGAAGCACATAGTGCAGAGCAGGAGAAGAGGAAAGAAAGTTAAATCCCTCCTCTCAGGCAGGGGGCAGTGGCTGTCCCGGGTCAGAGCCTACAGTGGCTGGCCCCAATCTGGGTAGGCAGTGGGGAGGAGGCTAGCCACGACATCTGGCCCTGGCCAGGGACCAATGGGGCCAAAAGCAGGAGGTGGCCTGGGACCTGGGACTGGCAGGGCCAAAGACAGGAGCTAGCTCGGGGCTGCCAGGCAATGGCGGCAATGGCAGCAGAGGCCAGGGTCCAGACCTGGTCTGGGAGCCAGGGTTGGCAGCAGAGGCTGGATGTGGCCCAGGGCCAGAAGCATCAGGAGCTGGATCGGGCCTGGGGCCAGTGGTGGCAACTGGGTTCAGCCCAGAGGCGAGGCCACCGGCAGCAGGGGCGTGGTAGAGAGGCATGGTTTCAGGCAGGGGGCAGGATGGGTGAACTTGGGGCTGTGCAGGGTATGCTGGTACGCATGTGAGCCTTTAGGGGAAGTTTTCAGTACGCTTTTTGAGAGGTTAGGTGCTCATGAGTACCTGAGTACCACTTATGTTAAATCCCTGTGTATAATGCACCCTCTGCAATCTGCAAAGTATTTGACTCACAAGGACCACTTCATGAGGAATGACTGTAGTGATTGTGAGACATGGTTTGGGTTCTGATGTTGACTTTTGATGACTATACAATGGGATTACTGTGTAAAAGGAGAGTTGGTGGAGTTCATACTACAACATGTGTACACAGTGGGAAGCTGTGTTGGCTATCTTAGCAGAAAGATCATTAATTTAATGGGTGTGGGTACTTTAATGATCTGGATGCCAAAAAGTGGCTATCTCAGGTCAAGGTTAGATCTCTTTGGTGAATCTGTGAGAGGAACTTGGACAGTTACGGCCAGTGCAGTGGGTAGATGATTGTCTCTACACAATTGGAAAACATAGTCCTCCCTTTAGTACTTTTTGCAAGTGCTACATTCACTTCTGCATCTTTTTTTAAAAAAAAGTGTCTAAGAAGAGAGAGAGAGATGGACTGGAATGAGTTATATTTTGGATTAAGGAACCTAAATATTTACTAAGGCAGAAGTACCTTTCCATTTCTACAATCTACAAGGGTATAAATCTTTGAAATAACTTTTTTTTTTCCTTGCATGTATCTTTTGAAATGTATTTTAGGTTTTTCTAATGTGGCCATCACCGTAGTATTTGGATACCAATGTATAGTGGATATTGGTCTTACAACTATATAAAAACAACATAGCCCATTATACTATAACAATTTTTTTTCTGAAGGCTATTCCAAAAGCCTCTTCTCTTGGATTCTCATGCACTTCTGGTACATTAATTTCTGAAAATGCTGCAAAATCCTTTCCACCCAGACCTCTTACTTAAGACTCTGCTTCTTACCTTTGTTTGTGAGAATGCACTATGTAATGCATTTCATATCCTTGAATTAGCAAACAATATTTTATGGGGAGTAAGACTAGATATATTTATGTAAAATACAGCCAGTACAAATAACTTCTCAAAAGAAGTTTTGTTTATTTGTTGTTGTTTATTATAGCACAACCTGACTGGCTACATGGATTATTCAGGAATTCAAGAGTCTGTAGCATGTGATGGCATTTTTTCCCAAAATATTTCAAGTTCTTAGTGACAGGTTGTTTGGTATATAGAATCTGGGATACTTCTTTGTAACACTACTCAGTGTTACAGAAAGGCTAAGAGTATGTGTTTCTGTTGATCCCCTAACCCTCTTGGACTAGTTAGTTCTTGAGAAACCAAAAATGTAATTTCACAAGCATGTTCGAATGGGTTGTTGAGCAATAGGGAGCAAATTTTATACTTTGTCAGTGATTTAGATATGGGTAGAAATATGGTCAGACGCAAAGCAGATTTAAACATAATTACATTTGTACTAACATTTTTTTAAATTAACCAATTCACTTAAAATATCATTGTGGTTAAATAGGTACCCTTGCTGCAGGAAGCTGCCAGTGGAGCTGAGAAACTGGACTCTTAGCTTTCCACACTGCCCCTCTTAGATCAGTGGAAGTGCTTCTGGTGAGGACATGCACTACCAACTTAAGGACAGTAGTGTGAATATGGACTGCAGTGGCTGAGAGTTGACCCATATGTCAACTTAAGTTTTTTAGTGTAGATGTACTCTTAGTTTCTTCATGATTCCCTTGTTTTTCTGTGTCTTCTTGTTGACTCTTCTCTGTTACACTTCAGATTGTGAACTCTTTGGGGCATGTTTGCATAGTGCCTAGCATAAAGAGAAGCTTGTCCCTGACAGGTTTCAAGATACTGATAGGCTGCCAGTGGAGGTCTGGCCAGATCTTTGCAGTGAGAAGTGGCAATCTGAAAAGAGACAAGTGAACAATTCATGTCATTGTTTGGGAAGCCTTACACTGTATGTAGACCATAAAACTCTATCATAGCTACTCCATCTATTTCCGAGTAGGACAGGATGGAAATCCTGTTGGAAACCAACCAGCAATATTGCTCCTTAACTGAGCAATGTGCTCATTATTAGGTCAATGAACTTCTTCTGGTTGAGTGTACTGCTTCTGACTATTGGGAATCGGAGACTAGGAAGCCTCCCAAATGGCAATGGGAAACATCTGTCCATAGGGAACTGATCAGCCTTCATTTCTATCTGTATTTTCCCCTCTCTTTTAATTTTTTTCTGCTAGGTCAAATGATTTGGCTTCTTCTGACATGTTTTCTCTTTCTGATTCCTGAATTGTCTTTTCCTGTAGTTTTATTTCCTGTCTGACTGACAAGTTTCCTGAAGGATGAAAATTTTTTGTCTTTATCCTCTATTGGTATTTCTCCTTCTTTACTTTCAAGATAGATCTAATTTATTCTGGTGTTGGTCTTTTTTCTTTAACTATCACTTGCTTTATTCTGTTCATTCTATTACATATGTCTCTTCCCTTCCATGTGTGAATGAGAGAGAACTATATCCAGTCTGCTTCCTATTAATCTTTTAATTATCTGTATTTGAATAAGTATGTTCATCTACTACTCTTCCACATAGTATGTTTATTATACAAAGATGCTTGTAACATGGTGCGACTCCCTGCCCTGGCACCTTCTGCTGGTTATCTGAGGAGTCGGGCCTCAGCCAGCCAGATCCCTCTTTCAGCAGTGTCTTATGCCTGTCTCTGCTTGACTCTCGCTTTCTTGACTGGGTCCTTCGCTCATGTCACAGCCTGTGCTCTCTCCCCTCCCCCTTCCCCTTCTGGAGGATTCTGCAGTCTGTTCTAGACCTTTTCCTATGGTGGCCACTGCAGTCCTGCCACCTGTGCTGTGGTAATTGGGCTGGGAGGGATGTGGGCCCGCCTGTAGCACTAAAGATGAATTTATACCATAGAATTGCATCAAACAGAAATGTCTATATGGAATATTCATTGATAAAAATGCCCTGCTCATTCATTTACTTGATACTCCACATTATAACCAAAACTCCATTTTGAATTGTTTTCTTCATTTTGTATTGCTCAGCCTAAATTTTGCTGAAACTTTTGTTCAGATGTGAACTTAGTTTGGGTGTGTGAATGAGGGGTTTGTGTCTGATGGGGTTAGTCTCCAACGCCAGCCTGTCCTAATAACAAGCTGCAGGAACCACCTTAATGGCTGAAGAACAATGCAATCAAACCCTGCAAAAGCAAGAAGAATCCACCCTAAAAAGAAAAGGACAAAAAGCCCCATCAAGAACAAGATCAAAGTCACATCTGCCATTAACTGATGACTCATGGTCATACAGTACCCTGAGGCAGTGCGATACAACAAGATACATGGACAAAAAGATGGATGAGACTGCATAACTTTGGGAAATGTTCATCCAAGAGTGTTGGTGCATAGCTGTGTGCCCAACAGAGACCCTGCTCTTCCTCATGCCCAGCTTCCCTGGCCAGGTAGCTGCCATGAGCTGTGAACACCAGCCATGAAGTCAAACTACAATCACAAGCAACAATCAGGACTGGTAACTTTATATATGACAAACAAGAGAACATCTGGTCTGAGCGCGTGCGCGCGTCTGTGTGTGTGTACGTGTGTACTAGATATTACCTATTAACATAATTGTATTTTTCTCATAATAAATGTGGCATATTGGCTTGTCCCCCTGAATAAGATCCTGCTAGTTTTTCATTTTCTAAGTACAACACACCCACTACTCCAGATCCCAGCCTAGGGACCCTAGGGGCAGTAGCCTTTCACTGTGTCTCCCACCAACTCCTCCACAGCTTTCCCTGGGCCACTTCCCTGCAACCCCAGTGCTTTCTGTACCCCCTTGGTTCAGGGCCTTTGGCTCTGCTGATTGCCAGCAGCTAACCACTGTTCCGTGCAGTGTACTGCCAGTCTTTTCCCTTCAAGCTCCTGGGAGGCACTGTCCGTGCCCTGCTTTGTCACTCCTTATATACTGGCCTCCTGGGCTCTGCTTGGCTACCATGCAGCTCCTTTCTATTTGCTGCCTTTCCAAGGACCCTCTTAACCCTTTCCTGGCAGTGAGGGGCAGGCACCACATCAGTGCTACAAATAATTTAAATAGAAACCTCTTCTACCAAGATGTTGTCTAGCTTCCTTAGCACTACAAAGGCCAAAATTAAAATTTATGTAAAAAGCTTGTTCAACCAGCCCAAGACAACAAAAGAAATTATTTGAAGTGGACACAAAGATATTGATGTGATTTTGGAAAGTGAATTAACTAGGCTGGAAACCTTATTTTAGCATAAAGCAGTGAAAGGAAGAAAAGATCCTGTCCACGTATATAAACAAAAAAGGTGCCCTTAAAAAGAAAATCCATAGAAACAGGATAAAAAGATGTATCATAACCAATGAGGTTAACCTGAGGCGTGATTATTGTTAATTGAAAACTCTTCCAGTTTTTCCAAGAAGCCCATCACCATGGTGTGAGTAAGAAAGTGGATGATTGGAATAAAAAGCTGTTCTTCACATCTCATGTAATGTAAGCTTGGACAGGAGTGGGGAATCTAGGATTAATATTGACCTGCTAATGTATGTGAAACCTACAAAGAGCCTTGTCTTCATTAGAGAGACTGGGTGATATCCTTTATTGGACCAATTTCTGTTGGTGAAAGAGAAGCTTTCAAGCTTACACCAAACTCTTCTTGAGGTCTGGGAAATTTACTCAGGCTGTATCCATACAAATTACTTCAGTGTAATTTTATATTGCTCAGGGATGTGAATAATCCACACCTCTGAGCGACGTAAATTATACTGACCTAACTGCTGGTGTAGACGGCACAATGTTGGCAAGAGAACTCCTGCCGACATAGCCGAGGCAGGAATTATTAAGCCAACAAGAGAACTCTCTCCCATTGGCTTAGAGTGTCTTCGCCAGAAGCATTACAATGGTGCAGCTGCAAATGATGTAGCACAGATATAGTTTCAGAATGTCACAACTAAATACAAAGTAGAAAGCAATTGTTTATCATACGTAGTTGAGACATTTTAAGGGACCATTCAAGGTGAAGTGGCCCATGAGGCCTTTTACCTTGTATTAGTTACTATTTGTTAGCTAACATTGTAAGTTAGTGAAGAGACACATCCTAACTTCTCCAGTGTTGCATAAGAAGTTTGTTCTATTTCGGTTCTCCAACAAAGCTTCTCTGGGTGGCATTCACCTACCTTCACCAAAAGAACAGCCTTTATCTTCCCATAGTTCCATGCTTCGTTCTTTACACACCTTCAACCTTCTCTAGATCAAATGAGCTAGAGATCCTACAGATGCGTATGTGATTGCCTGTTAACAATAAACCACCTTTACTTTAAAAATGTAAGTAATTAAAAATAATTGGCCCCTTAAAGAGTCTCTTAAACAGTATCACACAAAACTCTGCTTTGCTTTTTTATCACAGATCAGGTGTACATTAAGGATGAAGTGGCTTACTAAGAATGACCATACTGGTTTAGACCAATGGTCCATCTAGCCCACTATCCTGTCTTACCACAATGGCTGCTGCCAGATGCTTCAGAGGAGTGAAGAGAACAAGGCAATTATTGAGCAACAGAGGTTGAATGATTCTGTTTCAGCTTCTGGCAGTCAGCACTTTAGGGACAAAAGTAAAAGCCTGTTGAAGACTTATCCTTTATTAAACATGGTGGTAGTAGGAAGCCAGCTAGGTTATCTGTAGTGGACCATTTGCTATTGACAGTATTCTTCCTTTCATTTGTATTGCTATTGCAATAGTAGTTGTTAATCAACATGTCTTTCACTGGTTTGAGGATGACTTTGATAGCATGCTTTTTATCTGCCAGAGTACACAAGTGACACACATGGAAGGCTGCACAGAGAGGATATTTCTTTTTCTCTGTACAGAATGTGTTTGCCAGCTTCCACATGCTGAGTCAGATAGAAATTCTGTCATGTCCATGGAATGTTGAAGTTGGTAAAAAGTTAATTTAGTCATAGAAAACGTCTTTCAGCATTTGCAGACAAGCTTTCCCAAAAGATCATTTTTTATAAGTCTTGAATCCTGATCAAAATATCTAATCATGATGTAGACCTTCTTGTAATTGCTGACATCATTACTTTCATCCATCATAACAGTGAAAGGTCTTGATCTTGCAAGGTTCATGGTTTGACTGTGTCAGATGTGCTGACAGAGCTTTGATGATGCACACAGCTTTTTGTTCTTCCACAGGAAAAATTTTTTCCAGTAGCTGAATCTGAGAATGTCGTCTTGTCAAGCTTTGTGAAATGGTCAGCAAAGTGAACAGTAACAACACTTCAGCATTTGTAACTTTTTCACTGAATGAATGTTGACTCTGATTTTTTAAAAAGCATTTACATTTCACTGGAAAAGTAATGACACTACACCATTGATATGTTTTGCAGACGATAGGTGTTTCTTCAGGTTGTTGATTCCAGAACTGCTAATGTAGATATTTTGCATTGCATATCATATATTAGATACTATCTTAGATATACAGGGTGTGTGTCTGTGTTTTACTGAAAGTGTTTCATTCCATTCTGGAAGAAATTTGGAGCTATGAAGACAACAACTTTTAGAACTTGGGGTAAAATTTTTCTTATGTATTATGAGCTTTCCCCTTTAATTATTATTTGTATTGCAGTACTGCACAAGAGCCAATGGCCTCATTGTGCTGGATACTATCTAAGGCTTAGACTCTAAGCACATAGCAAGGCACACAGCCCTTGCATCACATAGTTCACAATCTATTTTTCAAAGACTGTTTAGAATATATACTATAAATCTTGTTAAGAAAGCAGCAGAATGTGGTTGTTTAAAGAACTGAAGTATTAAGGCATAGAGGTACTACTGAAGATTTAGCTAGTAGAATGACCTGGTTACCTTAGTTTGTGTCATGAGTAATTTGCAAGTATTAGCAGGTAACTGATGCTTTGAAATCTTAAAATAAGCTGACAGACTATGTAAACATCAACAGTATAGGTACATCAGAGAATTCTGTAAAAGATGTTTTAGGTAGGTCCTGATCTATATAGGTGAACCTGTGTTACACAGTCATTTGGGCTTTGCATGGGTGCAAGGATATACCTGAATAGACGAGATTGATAGATCCTCAATTAAATGTAAAATGAGTATTGGAGCTTCGTGAGAATCAATTTTTATCCAACAAGGCAGTCACAGTTTCTCTCTTCTATGCCATCCACAGCTCTGCTCTCCCCCAAACAGTCAGCCCTGCTGCAATGCCCGCTGCTGATCAGGTGTTTGGGGACGAGTCCCTCAGAGAGGTGCCAAACAGCTGGTTGGTGAGGGCCCTAGGAAACAACTGATGGGTGTCTGGTGGAGGTGAACTGCTGAGTGGCAGGCTCTTCACCCCCAGACCTCAAAGGTGGGGAAGCAGCCTCAAGGGCTATGAGCTGCAGATGACTGCTTCCCCGCCTTTGAGACTGCATCCAATCCACCATCAGCGAATACGGTCAGTGGATGTCTGTAGATATAAAGCAGATATCTGCAGATTTGCAGGGCTCTATCCATTGGTCTCCAATATCTGACCGGGGAAGGAGTAATCTACTTGTGCAGAAATGTGTAAAAGCAGCGGCTTTGTATGCATATATGTGTAACTTCTGCTTACATGGGGAACTTTCTAAAGCTAGACCTATTTGAAATGTGTCTTCTCAAGTTTTAGGCAGAGGCAGAGTCAAAGTGAAAACTCAGGAACAGGGTGGCATACCCCTTTTAAGAGTGAGAGGCCTGGGATGAGCCCACCTCAGCTACTAAAGAGGCACATCCTGAACAGGGATCAGCCAATTCCTATAAAGAAAAAAGTAGCAGGAAAGTATAGAAAGGGGATTCTCAGGGGGAACTGAGTGGGGTACAATGGCTGCTGGGACTGAGTAAGATCCAGCAGTGAAATTTGGGATTTGGGCAGTGAGATTACAGGCAGGGAAGGCCCAGGAGTAAGAGTGATCCAATAAAGAGAGAAATGGATGGATTTGAGAACAGTGTTTTGAAGATTGTTGTATCAATAAACTGCAACCTGAGAAGGGGTGTGAATGGACAGAAGTATTTGTAAATTATTGAAGAAGCTGCATCAAGGTGGAAACTGAGACGGAAATGCTTGAAGAGTTGGGCAAGGGAAGGGGCCATGGAGGGGGAAGGGAAGGCAGTGAGGTGTTGCTTACCTTATGACTAACTCCCACTTTTGGCTGCAGATTATCTGCTCTGACGCTGTGCTGAGCAGCCAGCCACAACTTGGCTTTTTTTAGTTAGTGCAATAAAATAGGCCTAAACTTTGTCATCTTTCCTTGATTTGCCTTTGCTTGCTTTCTGTTTACCTTTTTTATTTTCCCTCTTCTTGGTTTCTTGTCCTTTGTTTTCTTGTCTCTTGCTGATTTTCTCTCCCTTTAATATTCTGTCTCTTGTTTCCCCCCCCCCACCCCACTTTTTGGTTTGGTGAACTGTTAACAGTCTGAGAATATTTTATAATCTATTGAGTTAGGGCCCCTATAAATCAGGTGCTTGAGGTGTGGAGGGGGATATAGGTGTTTTGCTGAAATAGTATGTGTCCTGGAGAACCTAGCTCAATAAGTATTTCAGGATTTATCCAAATTAAAAGAATTTTTTACATCAGTCTCTAACTCCATAGTCAGTGTGAAGAAAGAAATGCTTTTCTCATGATGCTTTGTCACAAGGCCTGCTCATGAACATCACTGACTTTTGTAGGCATGTAATCAGTTATGCATTTTCATTTAATTTTTATAACACTAGCACCACAT
Organism: Pelusios castaneus; assembly: GCA_007922175.1. Taxonomy (NCBI): domain Eukaryota; kingdom Metazoa; phylum Chordata; order Testudines; family Pelomedusidae; genus Pelusios; species Pelusios castaneus. Next base: position 4,420,003 of record ML685793.1, on the reverse strand, counting down.
TAAATAACATGTAGCCCATCTTCTCCTTTCAATATTTTCTCTTAAAACCAGCTTTGACTGCATTAAAAAAAACCCAAAATTACAGTAGGTATGTTAACCAGAATAATCTCTCTAAATCTCTCCTGAATGATCATCTTCCATTTTCATTTTCAAGCCTTGTACCAGTGACCTGACAAAAGCAGAATAATGTAATCTGTTTTCTTATTAAACTGGAAAGTAATACAAACCAATTTTGCTCATTTCAATTCCTATATAAAGATATTTTGAAACTGTGTGTGTAAAAGTGAAAAGACTAAAAACCTAAAAAACCCAAATAAAATCTAAATGTTGAGCACAGATATTCTGCAAAATATCAAGCAAATATTGCTTATACCTATAGAATTCTGAGCCTCTCCATATTTCGTTTGTTGTTGACATCTTCACTTGAGATTCTAAAGCGTGCCACTGAACTGTTTAATAATCTGTTTCCAAGGGTAGAGGAGGGGTGTGTGTGTGTGTTTTTCTTCTTAGTGCTGGTGTCCTCTTTATAACTGCATTCAGTGTTTAAAAAAAGTAAGCTAAGAGCTGTTATAGCAATCTATCATGTAAGGATCTTTTTGTTCCATATTGAGCCAAGTTCATTTATATCTGCTAAACTGTACTTAACATCTTACCATACCCAAGTTCCTTTAAAATCACCATACTAATTCCTCCTTCACAGTTTACTATTCTCTGTTGCCCTTTGGATCATGTTGTAGCTTTCTTGTATCACATTAACAGTTCAGGAGAGCATTATATTCAGGAGCCTTGTCTAGTTGTTTGTCTACCAACTAAAAAGTCCCTTGTAGTTTTCAGATGCTGGCAAGAGAAGAAGATACAGCTTTAATAATCTATTGTCATGGTTAACTAATTGTTTATGAAATGTAATGATTTTTTGTTCATAAATATCAGTAATGTCAACAAGTCTGTCTTGCCTGGATGATGTATTTATGGTCTCATAAATGTTTGTGAGCTCTTATATCTTACACAAAAATTTAACAAAAGTGTCTTTTAATATACCAAGTGTTGAATAGGCACTAGAGTTACTGATGTTAGTCAGATTGTTTAAAACATTTTTGTTAACATTTCCTGTTCTCAGTTTTCTATCTTTCATAGCTTCATTAGTCCTCCTGTCACTGGAGTCTCCGAAGTCCTGAATTATGTGAAAACCAAGAACATAACACTTTAAAAACAAACAAACAAACACAAATTATTTCTGGTTGTCTTTATACATAATTAACAAACAATAAAGGGCATAAACCTAATTGTTTAGAAAAACAAATAATTATCAAGTCATTGTCTGCATCCATGAGTGGGACAAACTGGTCATGAAAAGAAAATGGCTGATTTCACAACTTTTGGAAGTGGCATTTTTTTCTAGGATTCTACAGTGTTTTGCAGGTTTGAATTTTTTATTTAATTTTAGATGATGCAACAGTCATTGTAAACCAGTTAATCCATTTTTGGATATTTCCCCTCCCCCCCAAACAAAATGAAACAAAACAAAACAAAAAGCAGAAAGCTTCCAGCCAAGTGATTTAAGTAATAAAAGTGAGAAACAGACACAATTTCAAAACTTAACTGGGACCTGTTAAGTAGCAGCCTTGAGCATGGGAAACTTTCATTCCATACTTTAGGGGGAAAAAAAAATAAAAATCAAATGCATTTCTCCCCTTCCCCCCATTTATGCAACACTAAGGTTGCACAGTTAATTAGAAAATCAGGAAATGCAAACATGAAAGTTCTAACTACTCTGTTAACCGCCCAAGTTCTGTAATCAAATCAACTATTTGCATGCCGTCATACCTGTGCAGATTCCCACTGAAATTAATTAAATTCTGCATGGGTGCTATAGGCTGTGTGCTAGTGAATCTGAATATATCATCAGGGTTCAAGTCCGTTTCTTCACATGTACTGTAATTTTTGTTCTTGTTTTTCTTATTAAATGTGTGGCTTAATAACAGCTGAGCCTGCAGTGCAGTTTTTAAATTCTCATTATTGCCAACCCCTAAAACTTAGATTTTTTTAAAGATTGACATTTTTTTTAGTTGGGCTTAAAATTAAATTCCCTTTCAGACACCAAAACTGTGTGGAAATTCAGTTATTTCACTTTGACTTTTTGGGACCCTTATCAGTGCAACCTTAACTTGCATTAACAATTTTTGCATTTAACAATACACGTACTTTATGCTTCATACTAACAAGACCTAAAACAAATAGCAAGACAGCCTTTTAATGAAGAACTGTAACAAAAATCAACTGCAAACGTGCAGATTAAGGGGAAACTTGTTACAGGGATGCATGTTATTGCATGACTGTTTTATAAATACTGAACACTTTTCGTATTTATATGTGTATGTGTAATAGTTGGTTTTAGGGGACACTATTTAATCTGAAAAGCCTTTCCTTGCCTCTTGCTAATATTTTCATTGCATAAACATGTTGGTATTGTGTAACTTCCTCAAGTGCATGCCAAGTCACATCTTCATTGTTGAGTTTCAATAGTTTCCACTTGTTATAAAATCTGCTTACTTGAAGGTCCTGTTGTAATCTAGTTGTGATCTAGTCTTTTAATCACTGTAAAAGAAAAATACACAACAGTGAGGTTGAGCATTATTCTTGTTGCTAATTTTGTTCAAGGGAGATTTCTTAAATGTGTTTACATGTGTTAAATGATCTTTTCATCAGTGTTTTGTTTGAGGGACTAAAGATACCATCATTTTTTATATTGAAAAGATGCTTTTAAGATTAATTTTTCATATTTAATTTTTTATTCTATTAGTGATGACAATCCTTTGGCGTTTCAAACAGAAATATTCTATACTGTCTTTCTCCATTGTGTTTGTGTGTACCTCGCAATTGTTTTTTTTAAGAGAAATATTCTCTATTGTAGATGAAAATTTATTGATTTTTTGAGAACTACTTAATTAAATTAACAGAATTTTGAACTCTGCCACCTCACTTTTATTAGTATTCTGATACAAAAAAACTTACCTTAGTTTAAAAGTTAAGGTTGCTAAAATAATCTAACCCCATATAAAATGTTAATAAAATGTATTTTAAAGTATGAAAGTAATATGACAAATTAAGGTAACTAAAAAATTCTATTATCCTTACAGTTCATACATTCACTCAATTACAGAATGCTTAGTAAAATGTCACCTTACCTATTTGCATAACAACCTTTACTCTGACCTTCAAACCGTAGTTATAGATCCTTCCAATATACATTACTCATGTGTGGCTTTTATATAACTCTTGAGGAAGCTACACCCTTGTTTCTTCTGGCCATGCACCTTCTTGGTAGTCTTAAAAGAGCTGACTCCCCATATTAAGCACCAGTCTTTTGGTTATAAAGCTGTAGACACTGGCATTTGATATGTATTTTTCTTATCTGTCTGCTTCCATGGAATAAAAATAACCCAGTGATAATTAACAATAATAGCTATGCTCATTTTATCTTTTTAAAAACTAGCTTGTGCACAAGACTTTCCTCAGACATATCTCTTCATAAAGAGTCAAGAGTTAAAGGTAACATTGTTCTACCCTTACAGTGCATATGTTCACTGACTTAGAGAATACTTGTTCTTACAGCAAAGATGATTGTGTGCATTAAATCCAATTTAGCCGTTTTGTATTACTGAGAACAGAGGTGGGGAAGCATACATAGATACTCCCTTGCCCCGTTGATTAGCCCCGAAATAGAGTGTAAAACTTCAGATTGACACGTAGGTATCCACAACACCTTGGCTAAATTTATTGTATTTCCTCTAGTTCATGACGTAAACACAAGGCTGTGTCTTTGTTCATGGCATGTACCAACTACTCATGCCTTTCTTCTCATGGTTTATTTTGTCATCTGAACTCTCAAAAGATATAGCACCTGGATGCTTCCTGTGCATAAAAGTTCTGTCTTTTACTGGGTAGAGCAGTTGCGTGGACCTTAATAAGCCAACCAGTAAAAATTACAGCTTTGTGTAGAGGGGGGACCAGCAAGGTAAGAAACCTTGAGAAGAGCAACATCAAGAGTGAGAAGAGACTCTGAAGGGACAAGTGGTGACGGTGGCAGTTGGAATAATTGGTAGTGGCTATTTCAGTTATTAACTTATGCATTTTGGTGATGGAATTATACAGGAGTTGCAAAAGTTTCAGCAAAAAAAGGCAACAAGCAGACTGGCAAAATGGAAAGGTAAGTAGCTGTAAAAGTTGGGCAAAACTGTCAAGATGGCATATGTAGTTATCCACCCATGAGAGCTGATCAACACTGGAAAGTTAGATCTGCATAGCTGCTCTCGCAAGGTGGGAAGATCCAAATCCTTGAGAGATAGAGGTAAACCAGCCTAAGCCCTGTCAAAGACAGCTCGAGGGCAACAGAAGAATTGTTCTGTTGATCTATCTAGCACCTTTTTGGGAGGTAGATTACATACAGCAATGGGAGAACTACTCTTTTCACGGTAGTGAGTGTCTACACTGAAGTGTTGCAGCTGTGCTGCTATAGAGTTCTAAGTGTAAAAATAGCCCAGTGCTTTCTTATATTACAATATTTGTCTGTAAGATCACCTAGCTGAAGAGTGATACACCATGTCCTCCTCCAGTTTCTGGCCATCAGAGTTCTTTCTCTCTCACCCTAATTGTAGTGTAAAACAAACTTGTATTCTCAGTACTTGTCTATTCACCTACTTGTCAAGAGAACTGTGGCAAAGATGCTGCAATAGCATATAATTTTCCTCTTGTGGGTCCTAATTGAATGGGCTGACCTTTCATCATTACAGCTGGCTTTGCTGTCATGCATCTCCTGCAGCTGTGTGTGCAACCCTCTTGAGCATGAAGTCTGTATACTCAGAAGCACTGAGAAAGCAAGTGGGTTTTATTGCCCTGTGGTTTTTGTAGTTGCGGGCAAGGAAAGGAATTGTTTAGCACAGTACAAAGGGGTATTACCAGAAGTAAAGGGATGAAAGGGAGAATTTAGGATGAATATCCAGAATTTATTCCCAATAATTACATTTTATTAGGCCAGGAAGTAGCCCCGTTCCTGGAGACCTGGACAAAGCACGACAAAATGGAAAATGTAGGAGAATCATCTGCTAGCAGAGGCAGTGGATTAGACAGTCTAATAGATTTTTCTTGTTTTTAATTTCTGTAGAAATCTAGAAAAAATGCCAGTATAAAAACAAACAAAAAAAAAATCAGCCTAATCTCTGAATGTGTTTTATATCTGCTCAATTTTGCCATGATCTGGGAGATGTTGTATCATTGTAGTACCTATACATTAACTACATAAGCATTCCAAATGCTAAAATATAATGGCTTATAATATATTCAATATTTAGGTTTCTCTCCTCCCCAATAATCTGATCTCTAGTTACATTTCCTTGACTTGCTAGCATTTGCATTGCTAACCTAGTAATTGTAAATATGATGCATCTCCTGTTCTCCATTAGAGTTAAATGCAGAGCTGCATTCATTCCAGTTGTGAGGCTACATTAAATTTCTTCAAGCGGAATGGGTAAATATCACCACATTTTTCAGTGAAATGTGGAATACCTGATATCCACCTATAACACCTTTTTATTCTTCTGGGAGCTCATATAATGTTGGAATGCCCTGAAAGTATGGATAAGTATGGATAAGATATGTGATATCACATCTATCAGGGTAGTCTGCATGCCATTTCTAGTGTAAAGTCAGGCTAATGCAGATCATACACATAGTGTGCGACTCCGTGGAGACGTACCTTGTACAATCTAGTAATGGGAGTAAACCTTGATTAGTTTTATTAAAATTTTGATATTCTCAAGAGTGAAATTAATTGTAAAGAATGTCTTGGTTTCTTAAAGGAGACTAAGGGCACCCAAATCCATTGACATTTAATGTAAATTAGGTGCTTAATTCCATTAGACACCTTTGAAAATCCCAGTCTACATTTTTTAAATAAATAAATTGTTGCTGAAATGGAAGTCTTCGCAAAAAATGAAATGTAACAAATATATAAAGGGGCCTGCAAGTAGCAATGAATTCATTAGTATGATTTCTTGTGTTTTCCATAAGCAATATATGATCCTTTTTCAGTCACTTGGAATCTTAGCTTATTTCTATTCCTTCCTTGCCATCATTTGTTTCTCTTCTAAAAATGTTGAATTTTGTCTTTTTTTAAAGTAATTATTTTAGGAATAATATGAAAGTATAAGTTTTCAGCTAATTGTGGGAAGAAATGTATTTCTTAATTTCTTCTTTAGAAAACAATTCCAAAGTCATTCTTCAGTCATTTCTACCTTGTAATGTGTGGTGTATTTCAGAAAATAATTTAAAGCACAAGGAATTTGTCAATTTTTAGGCATAGTTGAACAGTTTCTTCAAAAAGGAAAACATAGACATGTGTCTCTTCAGAGGTGTAGGACCATTTATTAAATGCCCTTGGCTAGGATTAACAATATATTGAGGGAGCTCTCTGCAGCAACAAAATAAAGCTGTGAACAACAAAACATATAGTCTCTGGAAAGAGAATAACAAATCCCAGTAATATGAGACTGTTAATTAGATCTGCTCTCCTTTTGAAGATAAAGAATGGACAACAGGTTTTGACTAACCTGATAATATGTTACTGCAGATATGTTCTGCATATTAAAAAGAGCCTAAGAATTGTATAATGTTCTGTGGTCCTTACTCCTTACCCAGACAAAGGAAATTAATTGAAATTCACCTGAATAAGGGCTTGAGGATTTGGACTTTCATTCATGGATAATAAAATAGCAGAAAACCACCCATCCAGCAAGCCCACGTATACATGCGTGCACGCACACAACAAAAAAACCCACCACCCTACAGTCTGATCTTAATGTAGTCATTTTTACACTAGTTACAGATATATACATATATAGTTACTTTTCTTCTCTTAACAATATCATCTGATGTATAAGATGCTTCTCAGGGCTTGTCTACACTGAACAATGCTGCGTCTATTCCCACTGATTGATGCAGTGGGTTCGATTGAGCAACTAGTGTAGACTTACTTAGTCGATCCCAGAGGTTCTCTCCCATCGACTCAGTAACTCCACCTCCCAAGTGGAGTAACACTGCGTCGAAGGGAGAGCCCTTCAAGTCGAAGCAGCCAGGTAAAGACACTGTGGTAAGTGAAAGTGAGTTGACGGGAGATAAGCGTTCTATGGCATGCAGATTGCGTGTCTCCCGTTGACTTAGCCGTGCTGTCTAGACTAGGCCCCAGTCAGTTTTGTGTTGGAATCTGGGTGTCAAAAGAGGAGGAATAACTCAATGGTAGAGATTTTATTTATTTTCAGTCTCTAGTTCAAATAGCTTAATATTCCTAACTCTTTAAATAAGAGATGATGCCTCATACAGTTGTGATGAGAGGGGTGTTCTACTGTGCTTGTAGTGAAGTAAATCATGCATACAGAATTACCGCCATAAGTTTGCTGCCTCTAGAAAGACATTGGGGTTTTTTTGTGCGGGGGGTGGTGGGGGGGGGGTTGGTAACTATTTAGGAAATTTTAACAAGTTCACAAGTAATTCCATGTAAATATTAAAAACAAGACAACAATCATTTCAACAGTGAGCTTGCTTGTTGGTTTAGAGCAGTGGTCTTCAACCTGGGCGATACCGCCCACTAGTGGGCGTTTGGTAATTTTTGGTGGGCGCTACAAAAATGAAGGAAGGAGATAATGGCCATGCTCATCAAGCTGTATTTTATAAAAATTAATAAATTTTGTTTGAATGAAATTTGTTTGATATCCTATTTAAAATATCTGAGTTTAAAATTTAAATAAATTGAAAATAATAATTAACGATTAACAGTACGACAGTGTAACAATTAATAATTTAATGACAGTGGCTATTTATAAAAAGTAACAATTTATGTAGGAGGGCGGCAAACTTACTGCAAATGTGAAAATATTGAGAAACTGGGTGCTGATCTAAAAAAGGTTGGAGACCACTGGTTTAGAGAAACATTATATAGTAATTTTCTCTTTAACAGGGTGTTACCATAATGTAGAATTAGTCTCATTACATCATCCAGGACATGTGATTTTATTAAGTGAGTGAAACTACTGACTCTACTCATATTTATCAAATCAGGTATAACTATAAAAACCTTAATGTTTAAAAAAAATAGAGAGGTGGACATTATTTTTTATGATGTATTTTGTCTGAAAAGTAAATTAATGGTAACCAACTAAGTACCGTATCTATTTTTCTGTTCTCTGTTTTTCTAGGTGCATATCTGATTAATTAATATTTCCATAATAACTTCCTATTTTTTTGGATCTTTTCCTTCAGTTTTGGACTGTTTTTTTTTTTAATCCACCTGGAGACTATCAGTAGTTTAGAGGCTAGTAGCAGATAAGAGATTAATTTTTCATTTCTTTCAGTGTGATCATTTCGTCTAGGAATTCTCAGAAGGATTATCAAAGATTATATGCAATAAATATCCAACAATTTGTGATATTTGTTATGGATCTGGTCCATATATATGTAAAATCTCCTCCTCCTTTTCCACAAAAACAAACAAACAAACAAACAAAAAAACCAAACAGTGAGTCCTGTGACACTTTTAAAGACTAACAAATTTATTTTTCGCATTAATTTTCTGGTATCTGATGAAGTGGGACTTCACCCATGAAAGCTCATGCAAAAAATTTGTTAGGCTTTAAAAGTGTCACAGGACTCCAGTTTCTCCGTCAGTCTGTGTATATTTTTTTTAACTTGGCTATTGTGAAGTACCACTCAAACAGTATTTTAAATAAATCTTGTCGTTTCATGCTGCACACTGAAGTTGTTGGACCTATTCACCTCAACTTCCAAGCAAAACTCATTGCTTTGGAGCAAATTTATCTGTCCAAATCCTTTTTGCGTCATGTCATACATGTACATTTCTTTGTTAATCAAGTTGGCTGTGGAGCTAATATAAATTTGAGGGTTTTGGGGGATTTTTGTTTGTTTGTTTCTGGTTGATTAGGAAACAATCAATCACTGCTATTAAAGTTAGCCTTCAATATAAAACAACTTTAGGAGAAATTGATAAAGATAATGCTGACCTTTAAGTTATTGGTACCATGACAGAGTGGGCCAGTTAAAGTAAATTAAATTAGAAAAATCTCTTTGAACAGCTGGGTAATTGTATGTATTCCATGGTTCAGTCTTTAAAAATCTTAGTGTTTTTTTTTTTCATTAGCAAAAATCTGGATTATTTGCAATGAGTGTTATTGTAAAAAGAAAAGAATTTAACCCTAGTTTTATCCCAAACCCATAGAATAATCTTTGCTGACAGTTGGATCTAAATTTCTGGAAGGTATGTGTGTGGGTTTTTTCTTGTTTGTTTGTTTTTTCCTAATTAATCTATGGTAATCTAGCAATATATACACCACCACAGTTTTCTTGTTCAGTGAAGACTCTGTATTTGGCTGGATTAGAGTGCCGACAATTCATATCACTACTACTTTGAGCTGCCAGAGTTGATAATACTATGTAATATTTGGAACAGTGACTCTACCCTGTTCGCTGGGTCTGCACAAAGTATCTGATAAGATTGTACTCAGTGGACTTGTGCTTGCTTACCATTCTGAACATGGACCAAATTGTTTGCCGTAGCATTTGAGACTTGTTACTCTTTGTTACTCCACATTTTTTACATTTGTCCATGCAGTGTGAGGCTAGTAAATCAACCCTTATTCCAGAGTGCTTTGTTGGAATTTTATCAGTGTCTTTAGAATCTGTAACAAAATCTGTACTCATCTGTATGTGGCTTCAGTTGAAGAATTTGGCTGCAAGAAGGTTCAGTTGTGCAAACCAGTATGTTACAAGCAGGCTGTAGAGCAGGATTATCTGGGTGGGGCCTGAAACTATTGTCTGCCTTTATTTGCAGTCTTGAATAGAAGAAAAAAATAATCTCTGCATGGGATTTCCTGAGTGCTTGCTCCAACTCACATTGGCCTGTGCTTCTAGCAGGGGATTTCCTGAGTGCTTGCTCCAACTCACGTTGGCCTGTGCTTCTAGCAGGGCTGTAAGAATTTAACAAGATTAGCCCTGCAGCTACTCTCCTCCCAACCACCAGGGGCTTTGGTGGGCTTGGATCCTTTCTACTTCTCAGATTCTGCTCCCCATCACATGCCCAGCTAAGTCAGGAGAAAGTGTTCAGTAGGAGGCTGCAACTGGCTGAGTTGGCATGGAGGTGAGGAGGCAGGGTCTCCAGCGGAATCAGACTGGGGCAGATGAGATCACCCTTGAATTCCTATCCTTCTGTTTTATGTCCCCACCAGCCTTTTTCTGCATGAGCCATTGGTTCCCTTTGCAGTCCCTGTTGCTCTGGGGGATTTGTCAGGTTACTCTTCAGTTCAATTTGGTCTTTTCACCTCTGGGTAATCTTTCTACATGGGAACTAGCTCCCCCTCTCTTTGGAGTGTCACTGTAAGGCTAATGCAATGCAGTGTCCTATGGTACTTTGGCAGTAGTTAGTTGATTATATATATTGTCTGTAGCATGTAGCAAGATGCGGCCTCTGCTCGTTTATTTTAATAAGTGGGGTCTCATGGCTATTCCCCTTTGCCCATCCCCTCCAATCTGTCTAACCTCAGACTTCTGTGGAATATCTCAGGCCCTCAAGACTGCTGCCAAATTACAGTCTGTTCCACCTTGTGTTTAGTAATGACATGATGCTTACTTTTCCCAGACTTGAAGTAGAGCTCTGAGAAGCTTGAAAGATTGTCTCTTCCATCAAGAGATGTTAGTCAAATAAAAAATATTAGCTCACCCACCTTGTTTACCAAATTCAGAAGATTTTTAGTGCTGCCCTCTTTCCTCACTTTTCTGTTTCCTCATACTTGTTCCCAGTTCAGTCTCCTTTCTGTTACTCATGCTCAAGCAGAGTAAGAAGAGGACTTGACTCTTCTCTTCCTTGATATCCGTGACGACAGAGTTGGGAATGGGACGTTTCTGATGATGCAAATTGTCCTCAGTGGGGTAAAAATTGGTTTCCTTCTCCTGTGGGGGTTCCACACAAGTTGATGATAGGAACTAAGGATAACTATTTCTAATGTCTGTTACATAAGGAAGCTAAAGCATCTGTCACTGACACTAGACCTACCAGTGTCCTTGACACAGTCACATAAGACAAGAAAGCAGGTTGGTGGTGTCAGAATAGTTCCAATTTTACCTGTTGCAATTTATAATAAAATAAAATGAGTGTAGTAAAAGTGTTTGATGTTTGAGTAGTCATTGCTGCAGAAAACTAAATATTAAAGCAAGAGTATACTTGTAAAATGTTTTCTCAATCCCCAGACACAGGACTTTTAACTTTAAATTGCAAATGATACATCAGTTATACTCAAATTGTTGTCCTGATTCGTGATGTTTCTGGACAGAAGAAAAGCTTACTCTAATGGTATGTTCTGACTACTGTGAGTAGGCTAGCTTCATGCTGCTGCTCATGTGTGTCAGAAATACTTCTGCAGAATTCTGCAAGGAAGACCTAGATCCAGTGATAACATTTCCTTATAATTATTAAGGAAGGAGTATAGTAAGAAATGTAAATAAAATTATGGGAGTGCCTTTTTTTTACCAGACTAAACTATATTACACCTATATTGTAATTATGTACATTTTCTTAATTAATATTATTCATGGGTGTCTCTTGAAATTCATTCTCTACCTTTCTGCAGCCAATATTAAATTTAAAATATTTATGAAATGTTAAAAGGATGCTGTCAGGTCAAATTTGGCTCTGCATTTAGGTTTTCTAATTATAAACATTAATAAAATGTGGAACCAGTAGAATTGTTTCCATTGAATAAAAGACTAAGTGGTAAGTTGTGCTTCTGTAACAAGTATCCCCCAGTAATGTTTGTAACCCCAGGTCCTATCAGTTATGCTAGTGTTGATGAGAACTGGATTGTGAAATTGACTAGAAAATGGACTATTTTCATTGTTCAGGTTGTAAAATGCTAAAGATAAATAGCATGAACAGTGAAAACCCAGTTATGTGTTAAAAATTCTTTGTTTTATTAATTTAGCTTTTGATCCTGCAATGAGATTCATGCGGATGGACACTTGTGCCTATATTGAGTGCTGCATTGACTTCTCATAGCACAAGCAGAACCTTAAGATGTTTATGTCAAAAAAGATATTTTAAAATATTGGGTGAAATCCTGGTCCCAGTGAAGCAAACATGATTCTTGTTGATTTAAGGGGAGCCAGAATTTCACCCATGGTTTTTTAACAGAAGTGTTCCTTCTAATAATGGAGACTACATCAAAAATAAAATTACTTTTCTATGTGCTTTGGAATTTAGCACAGGTGATCCTTAGGCGTGTGTGTTTATAGAATTGATTGCAAACAAAACAAACTTGAATTGCAATTGTGTAATGTTTTTGTTTAAATGACTGTTGTTGTATATCAGGTTCTTTGAGATACTATCTATATTTTCAGTAGATTGTAAATATTTCCTAAGATTGTTTTGGGGGATTTTAAAATATTCTGTTCTATTTAAATGTTTTGTTTGGTCTTTAGATAATTATTTGAAATGAGAGGCTGATTAATCTGATCATAACTATATTTTCTGTTGTAGATTGTAAATCAGTGATGTCCCAGAACTGACCACATTCATCACAGTAAGTGTGCAACAGCAATTATCTTTCTGATAATCTTCTGTGAAGCAGGGAACTGGAATAATATTGTTTATCTGCTTTAGATATGACATATTGTATAATAATCTGAACACATTCTGCTCATAGGCTCTGCATGTGCGGTAGTTCCATAAATAGGATTAAGAGTGTAAAGACTTATAGGTAGACATGTGCTTGCTGAACAGGGTCCTAAATGTTGAGTAACTCCATTGCATTGAAATTGATAGTATTTGGGTCCAATAATTTTCATTATCATTCAAACATACAATATAATCTGAACTACACAGTGGAATTTGTGTATTAAATTCACCACTACTATTCCTCCTACATCTTTCTTTGGAAACAAAAATGGTGGGCTCCTGCAAGCTGTATATAGCTGAGAACTATAATCAGGTTTCATAGTATGGTTCACTTAACTATATTTGCTGTTCACAAAATTCATTAAATCACATTGTATCTAATAGGCAGTAGTACAAATTAGCAAGATATTTTTTTATTTAGTTCCAATGACTGTGTGTTTATTTTTTCACTCAATACTTATTTATTGTGGTAGAGGATGTGTTGTCATTTTACCTGCCTAAAACTCAAGGGTCCAATCTTGCAAACCATTACTTCTATGACTGGGGTCTAAATTTTAAAGGTATTTACGTATTACTGTGGTCAGAGTTGCAGTGCCTATGTCTTTGACTCCTAAGTGTTCAAATCCCTTTTGAAAATGAGATTTAGGCTCCTAAATCAGGTAGGCATTTCAGTGTTGAGCACAGCCGTACCTAAATACCTTTTAGAAATCTGGGCCTTTCTTTGACTTCAGTGGGAATACTCCCCTTAGTAAGAACTATTTATATTATTAATTTGGGGGATGAGGTTGTAACTTTTACACATTTTTAAAAAGTCACTAAAACATGGTTAGCTAACAATATCTCAGTGAATAGTGGTCATACCATATAGAAGCCTGAACTATAATGTACATTTATATTGTATCACAGCATTTTATGATTTTTCAGTTGTCTTATGGTGATTTTGATGTGTTCTCCGTACAGATGGAGGCTATTTTTAAATATAATAAGATGTCGAAGTATTATTAAGCTGCTAAATCAATTTTAATAACTTTGTAATTTATATCTGAATAATGACTATTATTAGAACAATGGTGTGATTACATCAGTAGTGATAGTTTGAATCTTACTGGTCATATATTATCCTGCATTAACAGGCTGTTTACTGAACTATGAGCAATAAGAAATGAAGTATTTTGCATTCAGTTGGGCTCCATCTGTTTTGAGGATATCTCAAGCATACTTTTAAAACTGCTTACCTTTTAGTCTAATAGTTTACTACTAGACTAAATAACTATTGTACATTGCAATAGAATGGGAGAACAAGCAGTCAGTTTGTCTATAGATAGCTTATGGATTCAAATTTCAAACAGTGTTTTATCTTTACTTGCTACCTGTCAGGAGCAGAGAATTACTTTCAGACAGAGATTTGAAATGACTTTATAATTTAATTTTAATATATTTCAGATTAACCATCAATTCTTTTTGTCTCCAGTACATGAAGATAAAGATAGACATTTAATCTGTACAGAAATATTTTAACTCTGTGTGGATCAAACAATATTTTGTTGGCTAACAAGAGCCTTTCTTACTGCCCAAAGTAAATATTTTACGAGACAGAACAATCTTGTGTTTCTGTAGCGACGTTCATGTCTATATGCCAGAGAAGCTTTATAATCAGTAATGTTAAAATAAGCACCAATAGGACAAAAAATTGCTAAACAATAATTTAAAAATGCTGACTAATAGAAATATTTTAAGGCTAGATTTAAAAGTCCCAATAGTTGAGAGAATTTTCTTTCTCAAATTGGCAGTGTGCAGTCCAAAGCAGAAAATGGGCTATTAAAGGCCATACGTCTGACTTCAAATCATATTCAGGATCTTTAGAACCACCAGCATGTGTTGATTTCAAAGAATGACCAGGTTCGTATGGAGAGAGCAGATCTATTAAATGGAAGGGAACAAGTGATTTAAAGGTCAAAAGAACAATTTTAGAGTGAGTACATTGCTTACCAGGCAGCCAGTGATGTGCTAGCAAAACAGGAGGGAGATAAGATCACTTAGAATATGTAAGTAAGTGGGAAGCAGGAATCTGAACCAAGTGCAAAAAATGCACAACCAAGCAAGTCAGCATGCATAGTAGCAATAATAAATTCAGATAAAAGCAAGATGATGTCATCTAGCTTCCAGTAAGAAGATGCACTGTTTTATGGCAGGCAGCAGACATTGTGAAACTTACTAGACAATCCCCCTTACTTTAAGATTTAATGATTTTGACAAAAGAACTCCTTTCCTGAACTGGCTTTCAACTGAAGCCTACAACTTTTCCCCTAGGAAATGTTTGGAACTGCTAGTAACTCCAGATGAAGAATCTCAAGTGAAAGACCATAACTTCTCCACTCCTTTCCTATGCTCTCTTCCTTCAGGTAGAAGGAACTTTAGTTATGGACCCTTTTTCTAACTAATTGCCTCAAAATTGTCTCTTTTTCAGCTGCTCAAAACTGGCGTTGGGGATCTAAAAAGCCCAGTGCTGCTGGGGCTGCTGTTTGCAGGACCAATAAATGTCAGAACTAAGCTCAGCTTTCATTTGAAGAAAAAAGGTTTCATCCCTTTTTCTTAGAAATAAAAAACATTATTAGGGTTGAAAATTTGTCACTGACATCTAAGAATCAAAAGTTATTTTTGATCCACTGCCTCCACAGCTTGCGGATCACTTACCCCCAGACCACTTTATGTCTATGAGGAGAAGAGTCACCCAAGCTTCTGCTCATGGCACTGTTACAGATTACTGCAGACTACCTGCTGCTCTTGAGCAGCCAGTCTGACCTCTGGCCATGAGGAGGTGCTGCTCAGTTGGATGAGAATCAGGTATATTCCATAAATGGTGAAGCAGGCAGACATAAATCCATCTCCTTTTAAGCATATACTTGGATGACAACGGAAAGAAGTCTTGTAGGTTTGTGGCTTTAGCAATTTGCTCTTAGGGTTTTAAAAAATATTCATGATAAAATAGCCAGAGACAGCTTGCTTGGAGTCAGCGTGGGTTTCTAGCTACAAGATTATCTTGCATGCTGATCATGTATAACTCAGTATACCTGTTTATTATGCATATATATTTATGGTCACGATGGAATTCCTGGATATTGGGATGAAGAAAGAGAAAAATTAAATGTAGAAAAAACCATACTCAAGTCAGGAGTTCCATTCTTGTAGATACAAACTACTCTTCCGAAACTCCCATTTGCTCTTCTGGAAAGGAATTTAGAAAACACCAACCACACAAGAAAAATGAAAAACAATAAAATCTTATACCTTTCTCAGTCCTGAAAAATCATGACACCTTTGGAGTAAAAGGGAATTTAGGATCAGTATATCTGCAGCTGTGCTGCTGCCCTGGCCCTGTAAACACTCCATCCCCCTTACAAGGGAGCTCACAGGGGTGAGGCTTATGGTATGTACGGGTATGTAACATCCATGACTGGCCCATGGCAGCTAATTCAGACTCCAAGACTCACACTCTCAGGACTAGGAAGGAGAAGGGCAGGTTCCAGCCCAACCTGAACGTTTACATCACTATCAAACAGTCTATATCTCTGAGTTAGCTGACATAGGCCAGTTGCTAGTGTTTAATTGCAATGTAGTGATCTTTGTAGGCTCTTCATGCCTTCCCCTCCCACTGCTGAAAGGAGTGGCATTGATTCTCCTGTTTTTGTGCAGTTACATCAAGCAGTTTTTTCACAGCAAGAAATTGTGCATTTTGGTCAAAAATAAGAAAAAAGATGTGTTTTGGTTAAAAACAAAAAATTAGATGCTCTAAAATAACATATCCCAAAAGGTGTATAAGAATTCACTGCTTTGTATATGGTGAAGTACCTGCAGGTTTAATTACATCTTTACTTAAGCATAATAATAATAATGATAATTTACTAAAAAACTAAGAATAATAAACTCTTATAACAGAGTTTTAAGTGTTTGTAATAAGCATGTCTGTTTTAAATAGAAGACAGAGACAATTACACCTTTTAAAAATTAAGTTTTCTCCTTCTTATTCACACAATAGTGTTTAATAAAATTGCTTTACTTTAAAATAGTGTATTTCTAGTGAACATTTCTTAATCTTTATTTGTCAGTAAATGTTTCTGAATTCCAATAATAAGAATAAATAAAATGTTGTTATTGAAGAATACATATTAGCTTGATAGGGAAAATAGCAATGTGGAAAGAAACTGGGAACATATTTTTGGTTTCTTTCAAGAAAATATAAAGTCTCAATGGCTTTTAAAGGCTATTTAGTTAGCTGTGCGTCAATCTCCTTTTACAGTTAGATGCATGATTTTGTGTTGTGTTAAAGATGGGTGGGCAAACTATTTTAAAGCAATAGTAACATAAATATTGCTTTAGATGAACAAGAATAATTATTCCCAACTATGTTGATATTGCTGTTGATAACCAGAGTTAATAATGGCCATTTGCCTAAAAGAGTTAAAGAACAGATTTTGATTGTGTATTGTCAGTCCATGATTAGCATCTGTTAGGAGGAATAAGTGGTTTATTAAGCTTTACTGTACAGATGGCAACTGGAAGGGTTCAGATGTAAATTGAATTTTCTGTTATATCATTTTATTGTTAAGACCAGCTGGCTTTGTCTGTTTAATAGCAGTAATAGGTTGGGGGAGAGGGGGGAGAAAGAGAGAGAGAATGTATATTATTTATGTTTACTTGTAAAGTTTAAAGTTCAGAAATCTTTCAAAACACAATTCATTGGGTACAGACAGTTGTCAACCAGCGTTTTTAAGGAAATGTGGGTAACTATATTTACAAATATAGCAAACTGATCTTTAACATTATTTTTCCCAGTTAATGGAATGAGAAGCTTTTTGGTTATTTTTTGGTACCTAAGCAGTTAATTTCTCCATAATTTAAAATTTCAGATTAAAATTCTAATTCTAATTCTAGTTCTGTAGTTGTGAAGGTAACTCATGAAGACATCATTGCTTCAGTTTAAATTTGGAAGGTTATCTTAGATACTAGACAGAGCATGGAGTTTTCTTTCTCAGTGTGGACCTTGTTGCCCAGCAAGGAAGAGTGAACAACACAGTGTTGGTTGATAGCTGCTTAGTTTACTACCAGCTTGGCCGCAATTTACAAACCACTACCCAGCCACAGAAGTCAGCCGTATCATCTTGTGTAGTTTACGTGCCCCCATTTTCTACCGCCAGGACAATTGTGTGATTGAGGGGATTGGAGTTGGGTGCGAAAGAAGAGGGACAAATGGAATGGATATTAGGATCATTTGGGGTTGGAGGAAGGAACAGCGTATTTTTTGTGGAATAAGATATGTGCTGACATTCTCCTACAGCATGAAATACACTGTTTGTGTGTATCTCGTACTCGGTGCCGTGAAGACAGTTAGAAAGATATTGAATGGGCTGCTTCAGCCTACCAGTTCAGTTCGGCCTGGGCTGCTGTAATTTTCTAGGAAATCTACATTTGGGTGGGGAGAAGGAACCATCTCCTGGTGGCTTTAAAAAAAGAAAAATCTGCAGCTATCTGAAATGACGGTTAGATTTGGAATATTAGGCGTAGTCCATGTGAGAGGAAATTGGTTAGAGTGTCAGTGAGGTGGTTAAAAAGGTAAGATTCTTGCTGTTTATCAACTGGCTGTCACCACTTCTTTGTTGTTTGGATGGATGTGTGTGTGTGTGTGTTTGTACACACACAATTGTGCCTGTAAAATTAGGGGTGTGGGGTTTGGTTTTTTTTTTTGGTCGATATGAAGACCTAAATTGTTGATAGTTATATCATTCTGTAGGTGCTCTCAAATACTTGTACCAAGATGAGTAACAAACTGAGGGTTCAAATGGCAAGAGCTGGACATCTAACCACTAGTTTTACACACTCAGACATAATTGCTGCTCTTGCATCTGTAAGTCACAGGCAGTCCAAAATTGTGAGTATTTCTAGGATGAAAAATTGCACCTGCAGAATTAGAGGTAAGGTTGACACCTGGGTGAATATTGGGTTCTATAATGTAGTGCTTGCAAGAAATCTGTTCACTCAGGCCTTGCCTGACGGGTATGGTTGTGGAATGTTTATTCTTGTATCTAAGTCAAGATGAGAAGTCTGTTTCTGCTTAGTTTTTTATTGTATTGCTGTTTATCTGTGCACACGATTCTGGAGGCATTACTTCAGCAAGGCAGGATTCCTTTTTGTGTGAGTGAAAGTTTTTAGTTTAAATAAGAATTTGAGCACTGGCTTGTGATTTTTTTTCTGTGCATTCAGATATTGCTGATCCGCAGCTAGGTAGACAGATGTATCTCTGAATTCAGTGAAGCTATTCAGTCTTCACATCTGGAATAAGGAATTTGTCCTTTAAAAAATTGAAGAATTAAAAACAATATTTATTTCAAATTTTTGTCTGTGTGTAGTTAACCATTTTAATATAACACACTTAAAATGTACAAGTATACTTTTGTAATGTTTCATTTAGCATAATCAGAGTTTAAAAGTACATAGTACATTTCCCCCTTATTTTGAAGTTGTACACATGTACCTTATTTTAAGACAGGCAAAGCAGCAGAAATTAGAGGGAATTTGCAGTTTTAAAATTCTTGTTAAACACAATTCAGTGAGAATAAAAAATGGTACAGTAGAGGACAGCTTAAATGCCTATCAGCTGAATAAAGCATGGGCTCAGAGCTTGTAGAGGGAATATATGTTTCATCTGTTTTAGATGTATTACAGAGGTGATGTCAAGGTGAAAGCAGACTTACAGAATGGTTGGAAATCATTGATATTCTGACTCTGAGGCTGTAAATGGCTCTGTGGCAGATGGAGTCTTTGTCAAGGAAGAAAAATGGCAGCTTTGGAGCATCATAGATGTTTTTGCTAGCAGCTCAGCTCACAGGCTGTGACCTTCTAGTGTTCAGGAGTTTCTCTTATGCTTTAATAAATTGTCCTCTGCTTTTATTCCCTAAAGTAGATAAATAGTAGTCATTGTAATTCAGTACAGATTGAGGTGTTTCATTATAAAGAAACGTAAACATGTTTTATTATCCAGTTTTTTAAGACGTAAGCTTTTAAGTAAGCTTGCATTTCTGAATGAGGTAAGTGCCAGAAATATTTGTAACTTGATATATTTGTTACCAGGCAAAAATCCCAAACTATAAAATCTTCAGACTCTTTTCTAGTTTCCTGGAACTAGTGTCACGTCTACAGTACACAAAACATGAGATGAGAGATAAGGGAGATGGCATATTTTTGATCAGTATGCTTATTTTAAAATTGTTTGCAGTGTGTAGGGTTTATAGCTGCCTAATTTATCCAAATAAAAGAGTAGATTACTGTGATATATTGTATATTGTTGAAACTTTTCCTCACTACCCTAGGAAACAAGAATGCCCAATATAAAATCAACTAATTGTACATTGCATTTTTTTCTTACTACCCCAAGATAGTGTAACATGGTCTTTGTTGTGTTGATAAAAATGTACAGAATGGTTAGCACCTGATGGCATCTAGTCCTAAACACCCGCTATGGGGGAGGCACAAAGTGCTTTTCAACTTCTATTAATTTAATTTTATAGGTCTGAGTCCTTATTCATAAAATTACAGTTCACGTTTCTTTTATTTGGAAACTGTCTTATGATCTCACACCATGGAATATTCTTTCACATCACGGTGAGACTATTTCATGGATTTGTAAAAGGTTTATGCAGTATTTAATGAATGTCCATGCTTAATCCTTCAGATATTTGTGTAAACCAGAGCCACAGAAGTTATATGTACTGTATAATTGGGCAATTTAGAAATATTCTTTCTTCAGTTAGTCTACTGAGTGAGTGTTGTATCTTTTAGCAGTCATGTATATTTGAAGGACCATATTTTACCTTTGCTCCGTGGTAGAGCTGTTGATGTCAGTGAGAGCAGTATATGGCTCCAAGACCATATAACATCATGTAAAGGATGTTGAATTGGACAGTTGACCTATATTGCAGAGCAATAAGTCATTGTTAAAATTAAAAATACAAGCTTTTCACAGCTATAACCTGACAGTGCTACTCTTTAACTCGCTTGACAATTGTTAAAATTACAGAAAGCAATCACTGTTCATCACTGAAGAAAATGACCCTGTGCTTCAGGGTCAAGGTGGTTGTAGTCTTTGCCCAGTGGAATTAAAAGCACCTGTACCAATTCAACTGCAGTTATTGTGGAAATGTAACATATACTGATTTCTGGACAAAGACAAAGTGAGTTTAAATTATTTTTGTTATAACTCAGAATGGTCCAAAATTGTACACTTTGAGTGTTTAAGAGGAAATGGGTAAAATGGAGAGATAGAATACGGCCTAATGACACATCCTTTGAACACCTAAAATTTTCAGTGACTCCTATAGGAGCATTGGTTAAATTAAAATGCAGGTTTGACTCTGTCATGTGTTTGTGTATGCTTGAGGAATATCTTTTTTATGGTTCCAAGTAGTTCACTCTGTTGTCTTGGTTGTTCTTTTGTCTGATATTTTGATGGGGTTTTCCTTCCTTTGCAACTACAAAAGTGATTCAGTACATATGACGCTGGTAATGGTGAAAGTAGTAAGATTCTGAAATGTTCTTAATATATTTCCAGGCCTTCCCAAAAGTTCACCTTAATTTATGGTACAAATAGCTTCTGATTTTTTTCTTGTGTCTTGAGAACCACTCCTGAATAGGGTGGGACGTGTCAGGGTGGCAGGATAACCAGCTTATTCTTTAAAAACAGAAGTTGTCTTATGAATTACATAGATTCTTCCTTTTGCCCCCAAAACAACAAGATTATGTATACAACTCCACTGTAGTGAAAACCTGTTTTTTACAGGCTAATTGACAGTCTACAAAGATTTCAGGCAGGGGACTGTTCCCAGAGAATGTTTGTTTTTAACCCTCATTTGTAATTTCTGCTGCATTTGTTAGTTCTCAATATGCCACTTGGAGCAAAACAAGGGGGTGAAGGGAAAATGAAGCCAAGCTACCTTGATACAGATATTACAAATAGTTAACATTAAAGTGCTACCAACTATCTTAAAACTTTTAGTACCATAAATTAAGAACAATTACATTCCATAGCAGATTATGACATTAATTTTCATATGTGCTCAAAACCCAGATTTGGTAATCTTCTCTGGTGGTGAATGGTGTAGGTATGAGGTATTTAACATTTAAATTTGGCATCTTCACAAAACAGTATAGAGCAAAATACATTGCAGAAAAATAAAATGTCGATCAGTGTGCTGAATAGCTTCTTACAAATTTTTGTAATTTGTAGATCTTGTGTAGTGAATGGATGCAAAGTACATCATTACATACATAAACAGTAAATCTTGGTGTGTGTGTCTCCTTTTTTAAGGACTCTGCTTCCCAGGTAAAGGAGTGTATATTTTAAATCGATGTGTAGAATATGTACTATGTATGTTATTACTGAATTTGATGGCTTATTTACATATATTAAAATTATGGTGATTTTGGGAGTTAGTAAATCAATTATATTTTCATTCATGTTATAGTTCTATATTCTGTCCATATTTAATCATTAAGTACAAGGGTAATACTATATATTTTATACATATAATTCCCTGCATTAACAGGTAGGCAAACACTAGTCTAGTTGTAAAAGTTTCTACATGGTTTATGTACCAAGTAACACTCAGTTTTGATTAGACCTGTTACTACAATTTTCCATAGAAATAAACCTCCTTTGTCTCCTTAGCATCACTGATTTTTCTTTCAAGGGTACATTAACAATGCTGATGGAACCTGTGCAGTTAGCATCTATATTTAACAAAAAAAAAAAGGTGGTAAAATGAAAAGTGCTGCATCTACAGTGTTAATACAATATTGTACAATACAGCTGTACTTGAAGCAATGAAACCTGAAGGAGGACAAAATATTGAAAGGTCGAGAAAAATGAGAGAGAGAACAAACGATGCAAAAAGAAAATGACACTGAGGTCTTGGTTTAATACATATGTATTCTAGGTTGATGGCTGATTTCATTAGCAAATCTCATTGTTATGCAATGTCTGTTCTTCTGCAGCAAAATGAATATTGTATTCTCACAGGCTGTGTGTGTGTCTATTTTATGTTGATAGATAAATGCAAGGATATATATTTACAGCTTTCTTCAGTCTTTTGCATCTTTAAAAAAAATATGCACAGCCTTCAATACTTTTTTTTTTTTGTTCTTAAACCTTTCCTGGTGTATCTAGATTTGTATATTAAAGATATCTTTTAAATACAAAATATCTATAAAATGTTCTCCTTGTTTTTATAGTGAGAGTGAAAGAGAGAGTTTTTGTTAAAAAATCGCTTTCTTGTGTCTTGGAAGGATAAGGTAGATGCAAATCTTCCAAAGGCCATCAATTTCAGAATATAAATCTTATTTTATGCTAAACTGTATTATAAAGTGTGAATGGTAGGTTGTTTAAAGTATTGTTTTTTGCAGGTACTTTATATAGTTCATTCAGGAGTGTTATTTCCTACTGGTTAGTAAAGGATCCCCAAATAAATGTGTACATAGACAAGTTTGAATTCTTTTCAGGCCCTAATAAGTGAGAAAATATTGGAAAATATGTAATTGAAAAACCGCATATTAAATTGTTTATCCTAATGTGATTGAATTTATAATAAAATGCTAAAATCAGATACGTAAGACAGTTGGAGGCTCAATGGCTTAAGTGACTGATGTGTATAGTTGTCTCTATATCACCAGTTCAGATCCAGCCATGTGATGGAAAATTTTGAAGGACAAAGATGCAAAATGAGGAGAATACAAATATTATGCATGCAAGAAAATTAAAATGATGTGGGATTTATTCCTCTAGTATAATATTTATTTCTTCGACTAGATGTGGAATGTATCTCATGCAACTGTGTGTGTGTCGGATTTGGAAACTTTTGCCTAGCAATATCCATAGAGGGGTGGCACTCGCAGCTTGTGCCTTTAGTCCCTTCTCTGGCTATATGAGGCAATGCTGTTGTAGTGAGGGGGCATGGCAGAGACAGACAGGGCGGGATGGCCAGCCCCTTGAGGGCAGAGCAAGAATCATGCTGTCTGTCTCACTGGAAGCAAAGAGGCAGAGCATGAAGTATAAAAGGATGAAATCTTGCATTTCTTCTTGGAGTGATTGCTTCTGTCCATTCAATGATAGGTGTGCGTGCGCCGCGTGCATGGTTCACCGGAATTTTTTCCCCTAAAGCCCCTGTAGGGTCGGCTGTGGTGCCCCGTGGGGCGGCGCTGGTATGGCGCTCTATATAAGTAGCAGCCGGCCCTCCCCTCCCCAGTTCCTTCTTACTGCCCTGATGGTCGCTGGAATATCAGCTTCTGATAGCTTCCCCTTAGCTCAAGTTAGCTTTGCCCCGTAGTTCTTAGTTAGCTAGAGAAGTCCCCATCTAGCAAGTTTCACCCAGCCCGGGGTCGGGACCTGCCGGGCTTTAAGGCATGTGGGGCATGCCGTAAGCCTATGCCCGTGGGTGACCTGCATCAGTCCTGCCTTAGGTGCTTGGGCGAGTCTCATCTACATGAGAGGCTCAAGATCTGCCGTGGTTTCCGACTCAGAATTCAGAAGGACAGGGAGCATAGACTGAAGCTCCTCCTGATGTAGGAAGCCCTTCGTCCAGCGAGTTCGGGAGACCTGGCAGCACGGCACCGTCCGTACATAGTGCACTGGCCTCGTCTAAGGAGGTGCCAAGAAAGGACTCTGGGAAAGAACCCCGGCACCATCATCCACCGACAGCGCTGAAAGACTCGGCACCGTGCCACTGGCACCGGTCGCTCTAGCCCAGCCCCACGCAAAAGAAGAAGGTGGACAGAGGCCGCTCCCCGGCCAGACAGGACAAGGGCAGAAGGGAGGTGGGCCCTTAGTTGGACCACCCTCCCTTGGCACTGCAGACCTCGGCACCGTTGACACCAGCCCCAGACAGGGCACCGTTGAGTCCAGTGTCGGTGGCATCTCCGACCAGAGATATATTAGAAGAGGACCTGCAGCTCCCCTCCACACCGGAGACATTTGAAGCAGCGTGTGACCTCATCAAACAAACGGCACTTCCCGCCTCACACCAATTGCTGACTCCGGCACCCACGAAACCGGGGCTGTCACCACAGCACCGCTCACCAGGCGCATCGCCCACCCCAGCCGGGACCGGGAAGGACCACAGGGAGCTGTCGGCGCCGTCACCAGCCCCAAACTGGAGCCGCTCCCCAGTACCGCCCACAGTGGTAGCAGCGGCCAGAGCTCCGCGGTACCGTTCTCTAGAAGGGCCACGGATCTTATCACGGCACCAACCAGCAGTACCGTACGGCACTGTACCCAGGGAGACCGGTAGAAAACACTGCTCGCTGGCCCCCTCCGGTACTGCCCCACCTTGGTCACCGAGGAGTGCATTCTCCTCGGACTCAGACGAGGGCTTGGTGTCATCCAGGCGCAGCAGGAGCCGATCAAGCCACAGAGGAGACAGCCGCCCCCTATCATCATCGCAATGGGGGCCCCACTGGCAAATGCCACAGCAATGGCCGTTCTGGACTCCATGGGCATACCATCAGGCCCAGGGTCCCAGACTGGACAGACCGTACTCCACAACATCTTCGAGGCCACAACCATCCTGCACAGCCAGCGCTCCCACAGACTGTGGCAAAGGGTCAGAGGTCCACAGTGGGGGCCATAAAGCCCCTAGTCAAGCCGAGGGGGGCTCCCAAGCCCGAACAGGTCCCGAGCAACAACCTGTGGATCCCTCTGGCGTGTCCTCCTCCTCACCCACAGATGAGGCGGTGGCGGGAGCTCAACCGGCCACAGTCCCAAATGATAGCAGGGCACACCAGGAACTGCTGAGAAGAGTGGCACGAAACATGGGCCTTTAGGCAGAGGAGATTGTGGAGGAGGCAGACCCCAGATTGATATTTTGCTCCCAGAGTGCCCGTCAAGGGTGGCGTTGCCCCTGATAAAGACTATTCAAAACACCACCAAAATTCTGTGGCACACCCCCACCTCAATTCCGCCTACGGCAAAAAGAGTGGAGAAAAAGTACTTTGTTCCGGCGAAGGGCCATGAGCACTTTTACTCCCATCCAGTCCAAGTTCACTGGTAGTCGCGGCAGCTAACAAAAAGGAGCAGCAGGGTCACCAAGGGTCACCTCATTCCAAAATCCAAGGACGCAAAGAAGCTGGAGCTGTTTGGCCGTAAGGTTTATTCCACCAGCGGGCTCCAGTTTAGGATCGCCAATCAGCAGGCAATCCTTAGCAAATATACGTTTAACTCTTGGGTGTCCTTGGATAAATTTTCAGACAAGTTGGGCCAGGATTCCAAAACCAAGCTTGCAGCCATGATTAAGGAGGGCAAGGTAGTCTCCCGTACTCTTCTCCAGTCAGCCCTGGATGCAGCGGATGCAACGACGTGAGTCATGGCCTCTGGCATCTCTATGCAAAGAAGCTCCTGGTTACAAGCCTCAGGGCTTCCGCAGGAGGTCCAAGCAACTATCCAGGACCTGCCCTTCAAGGGCCAGCAGCTCTTCTCCACTCATACTGATGTTAAGCTGAAGACACTGAAGGACTCAAGAACCATCTTGAAATCCCTGAGCCTGCACACACCAGAAGCCTAGAGGAAGCCCTATAGACCACAGCCAGTGTCGCATCCGCATCTACGACGACAAGAGACGGACCGCAGGAGAAACCGTAACGGGCAAAGATACAACCGCCGCCCATCAGATCAAACCCAAGGCGGCCTGCGTAATGCCTCGGGGCCAAAAAAGACCTTTTTGAAGGTGTGATCGAGGACGACAGCCCAGTCAATACTTTGGATCCGCTCCTCCCCACCTTACCAACAGACTATCCCGGTTCCACCATGCATGGTCCCAGATTACATCAGACCAATGGGTGCTCTGCATGGTGCAGCATGGATACTTGCTCCAGTTCTCCTCTGCCCCACCATCCCACCTGCCCCTCTCTTTCCCATCTCTCTGCAGGGACCCCTCTCACGAACAAATACTGACTCGAGAGTTCCAGTCCATGGTAGACAAGGGAGCAGTGGAAGAAGTGCCCTGAGACTGGAGGGGGAAGGGTTTTTACTCCCGATGCTTTTTGATCCCCAAGTCGAAAGGGGGCGTGCCCTATCTTGGCCCTTTGAGGTCTAAACCAATTCCTTCGCAAGGCTCGCTTCCGAATGGTATCCCTAGCCTCTATAATAACTTCACTGGATCCGGGAGACTGGTATGCCACCCTCGATATGCAGGACGCCTTCTTCCATATCGCAATAACTCCCTGGCACAGGAGATTCCTCTGTTTTGTGGTTGCAGGCAGACATTTTCAATTCACAGTCCTCCCGTTCGGGCTGGCTTCCATGCCCCGTGTCGTCACCAAATGTCTAGCTGTCGTGGCAGCATTTCTGAGACGGTCTCACATTCAAGTTTTTCCATACTTGGACAATTGGCTGGTGCGCGGGTATTCCAGCAGACAAGTGTCGAACCACCTGAGGATAATACAGTCCACCTTCAGCCGCCTGGGACTCCTGATCAACCCACAGAAGTCCACGTTGGCCCCCATGCAGAAGATCGAGTTGATAGGAGCGGTCCTGGATTCGAGAGTGGCAAGGGCATCACTCCCGCATTCCCGCTTCCTGGCAATGAAGGGCCTCATAAGAGACCTGCAAGCACACCTCCTGACCTCGGTGAGGTCTTGCCTAAAACTGTTAGGCCACATGGCCTCCTGCACATACGTGATAGTGCCGGCAAGGATGCATCTGCGGCCATTGCAGCTATGGTTAGCTTCCGTATATCACCTTGTTTGTGACAGCTTGGACGTGATGGTGACCATTCCCCCAGGGGTTCTGGGAAATTTGGAGTGGTGGTGCCACAAGAGGAACATGTGCATGGGCATCCCATTTCAGGCCACGCAGCCGTCCGCTTACCTAGTGACCGATGCCTCAGACATGAGATGGGGGGCCCACCTAGGCAGCCTCGGAACACAGGGCCTGTGGAAAAGCGACGAGACCCAACTACATATAAATGTAAAGGAGCTCAGGGCAGTTCGGCTGGCCTGCCAGACGTTCAGAGAGCATCTAGAGGGCAAGGTGGTCCCGATACAGACAGACAACACATCTGCGATGCACTACATCAACAAACAAGGGGGAGCCCGTTCCTCTTCCCTATGCAGGGAAGCCCTCAGACTCTGGGAATTCTGCACTCGCCATGCCATTCATCCAACAGCTTCATACTTACTGGGAGCCCAGAACTCGCTGGCCGACGGCCTTAGCAGAAGGTTCATGACTCACGAATGGTCCCTGAAGCAAGAGATTGTCGACGAGGTCTTCTGGAGGTGGGGCTCCCCACAGATAGACCTCTTCGCATCAGAGAGCAACAGGAAATGCGGCCTCTTCTGCTCTTTCAGAGGAGGCAGCCCGGGCTCAATAGCGGATGCCTTTCCGATCCAATGGTCGGGTTGGAGGGCCTATGCCTTTCCCCCAACACCGCTGGTGCACAAGGTCCTACTAAAGATCGAACTGGACAGAGCCTCGACCATCCTGATAGCACCAGCGTGGCCGCGCCAGCATTGGTTCACAACCCTGTGGGAGCTGTCTGTCCAGACACCAATGGATCTCCCCCTGGTGCCGGACCTTTTATCGCAAGACAAGGACCGTCTAGTGCATCCAAACCTAAGACAGGAAGGAAGAGGTTGAATGGAGGTTCCATTAGAGCTGCTAAAACTGTGTCCAAGTCCCATCTTGTGAGAGGGGTCCCTGAAGAGAGAGACGGGCTAACGTCAGGAGAGCAGTCCTGTGACCCTTACTCATGCCCGCAAATGGGGGTACTGCTCGCTAGTCACATACTTGGAATACATGTATGCATCTACTTGAAGAGAAAGAAACAGTTATTTACTGTAACTGTTATTCTTCACAATGTGATGTAGACATTTGTTCCATGGCCTGTTGTTTATCCTATCTGCATCAGAATCATTCCTGGATGTTTGGTGCAAAGGAACTGAGAGGGGCTGTTGGTACCACCTCATAGCTAGGAGAGGGGCTGCAGGCATGAGCTCCACTTCTCTTACAGCTGCTGGTGGCCAAAAGCCTCTGGTTTCAGCACGTTCGCATGAACCTGGAATTCATATCTACGTCACATCTTGAGGAGCCATGGTTACAGTAAGTAACCATTTCTTTCTTCTGCCTTGGTTTCATAATTCTTTATTTCACGTGTAAATACTTTTACAGCAATATCATTTTTGGGGCATCAAATTTGTGTGGAAAGTACTATAGCTTTGAGACTATAATTAGTGACATTCCTTCAAAATGAGGGACATTTGAGCAGTTTGGGATTGAGATACAGTGATAGGGCACTGTGGAATAGTTTACACTATTACAAAGTAATTCTGCATTGTGAAGTCTCATTCCAGTACTTTTTTATAAGCACTGAATTAATCAAATTTACAAAGAAAAGACTTTGAGCACAACTTTGCAGACATAGGATATAATTTTCAGAGGCTCTTGCTAATCAGTATTTGCAATATTTCACTTCCATTTTTTGATTCAAAATACTGTCTTAATTAAGATCCAAATAATATGCAATATGTCCAAGCATTTGGTTTAAAATTGGGGCTGTTAATGGGGGAGAATCTGAACTAAAATCAAAGGAAGTATGAGTAGTAGCAGCACTGTAGCCACAATATGCTGCCTAGGCTCTTTCAACAGAGGAGATGCCTGCCTCTTGCAGGAGCCTCCATGTCACACTATGCCCTGGTAGAGCTAGGACTATGGCAGATAGGGGAAATTCAGCTGCTAGAGAATTTCTGAGCAGCTCTAAGAGGCTTCTTCTGAACTGGTGTGAACTGTATGAAGCACTGTGGAGAAACGGGATTAGATTGCTACATGTTTGTTTCATGCAATGTCCCTTCCAAATATAGGACAAGGTTCTGACACTCTTTACTCAAGCTGAAGAGTAGCACGCTCTATGGATGGCCTCACAGTGGACCACTCATGAAATAAAGTGGTACTCAGGGCCAGGCTACACTGTCGGCGGCACTTCCAACAGCATAGCATCGATTGTGTGAGTTTGATTGAGCATCTGTAAAGGCATGCTCAGTCAAGCACAGAATTAGTCAGAGGTCGATTTGTTAAGACATACCTGGCAAGTAGCGTAATGCTGATTCGACAGGAAGGCATTTTCTGTCCACTCAGTGCTGTGGAATCCTGCGGTGAGTAAGTGTTAGGCAGTCGAAGGGAAATATGCAAGTTATTTTAAGGAACTTGTGTATCTTCCTTCAGCTGCCGCTGAAATCCCCTCACAGTATAGACCAGGCCTCAGATATGTTAAGTATGTTTTAGCCTACAAAGGGCTACAATTGCTACAAATAAGACTTCTCACTGGTACCATATTGTTTGGGAGATGAGGATTGCACTTCATTGGAAAGGGAATAGCTGAAAGATTGGTCACTATGAAGAAGTAAGATGCATTTGGGTGTTTGAGATGGAAGAGGTGATTGAAGCTTTAGGTACAGGAGAAGAATTCTGCATTTCCACTTTCCCTTCCTCTTGTGGGCAGAGTTGGAGATAACTTGAGATTTTAGGGGTCAGGGAACATAGGAATGGTTTGAACTGCTGTTGGCTTGCCCCCGCTAATACTGATAGTAATCAGTTGGTCTACTGGTCTCTTCTTGCCCATGAATATCTGTCCATGCAACTAACATTAATGGATACATGTTAGCTGGATGGTTTTGCTCATTTTATCAGAAGTGAAAGATTTAACCACATTTTGAAACCATCACCATTAACTTTCAGATTTAACACATCATGGAGATGAATGGAGGATGTTCACACTGTTCGGAGCCATTGTTTCATGTTATCTGTCTGCATACCTACATTGTGCTGTATTCGTTTCATCCAGTTTGTATTTTGGAGATTATGTTCACAACTATATTGACTAAAACAATTTTGTTTTGTTTTAAAGGAAAGTTTATATTCTGGTGTAAGATGTGGATTCTGCAGAAAATGTGGTGGCTAAGGAATAATGTAAAGTCCTGGCCATAGTGCTTTTCACTGCTCAGATTATTTGGAGACTGTATGTGGACTGTGCTACTGAATTCCAACAATCCATGACTTCTGTTACTCTTACTCTTGACCGCTGCAATGTGCTCTACTCAGAGCTACCTAAGCCAGTCAACCTAAATGCTTCTGCTAGCACAGAACTGTTTTATCTTCTGAAAGTGCAGAGAAGAGTAAAAATATAGTTCTTGAGTCTCTTTACTGGCTTATGGTTTGCTTTTGGGTACAGTTAAAGATATTGACATTCTTTAAAGCCTTGAATGGCTTGAGAGCAGGTATCTGTGAAATACCCTTCCAGTCCCCATAGCTCCCATCAGACCAGATAAGCCTGGGAAACACTTGCTTTTGGAAATAAGGAACACCTCGTCTCTGCTATTTTCAAGTGTGGGACTCTACTTTGGAATTCATTCACTTTGGCAGTACATCAAGGCCCAATACAAGGTTTATTTAATTTAACAAAACAGTAAAAAAAATCCAGATTCACTGTTAACTTGTGCTTTGATCTCTGTAAATAGAGTTCTGAGTTGAAACAATGATAGATGCTCTAGAAATTAATTTTAAGAGTATTATTTTGCAATTAAAAAAAAAAGTGAAAGTGTCTGATTTTAGGTATACAGCTCTACCTGCATTTTCAAATAGGGAAGAGTAACAGTCTGTTTAAAGCAAGGAGTAGTGAGAAAGAGAGAGAGTTAAAAAGAGAGTTTCTCTTTAACTCTCTCTAGCCCTCAGCATGTTACAACATAGAGAATACACAAGGCAAGTCTATCAGGATGTTGCTCGTATTTTAGCAGTTTTTGGGTCTTATGAAACTTGGACATTATGTTATTAAGCACATCAGCTTGCTGATTGACAAATGGGAGATGGTAGGGAGGGGCAGAAAATAATCCTTATTTTGTGTAATCTTGTTAAGGCCATGGTGTTTGCCGGAGAGTTGAGGGTGAGCTGGAAACATTTACTGAAGATATACCTCTTTTGTTGTTGTTGACTATCATATTTGTGTGTGTGTATATCTTCCTTCATTTCATGTATCATAGCAAAGAAGATTTACCTAATATTTGTGCTTTTGCAGTGTGTAATGTGTACTGATATGATCTTAGCAGAATTGTTCACCTCAGTAGATATCTGAATAACATTAGTACACATGTCCCATCCTGTAAAAACTCTAAATCATGTAAGACCTCTTAAACTCACTGGGACTATTTTTGTGAATAAGGATTTCTTGAATGAAAAGTTTCTAATGTCAGGTACTAACTCGCTGTCTCTTGTGCTTTAGTGCAAGTAGTGACCAGTCAGATGTCCCTATTTTATAGGAACAGTCCTGTTATTTGGCCTCTATCTGATAAAGGCACCTATTACCCACCACCTCAGGTCCTGATTTTTCAGACTTGCTATCTGCTAACTCTAAGTGCAAGAACTTGCTTTTGGTGAATTCAGGGGCAAACTTCCATTGATTTTGAGATGAACTATGTACTGTTTGTGGAAAGCTGTTTGAAACTACTGTATTTGAAATTTGAAGGTATTTGAAAGTACTGTAAATATCAAGGTTTTCTTGTAAATCATTGGTGTAAAATATAAATATTTTACTTAATAATCCTTATTACTGTTTTTGCTGATATTATTGACATAATAGTTGGAATCTTGTTTTAATTTACAAACCACATTTAATCATGGGGCCTCGTTCATTGTCCCATTCACAAAGCACCACCGTTTTTAGTGGCGAGATGGCACCATTGTTGGTAGTCTGCAGAAACACTGACAACTGAACATGCGCTCAAATCTCATCTATACTTACAAGTTTTGCTAGCATAGCATTTAGCAATGTGAAAAAAACACACTCCCTAACAGTCACAGCTAGGCCGACAAAAGCTGTAGGGTAGATGCAGTTCTACTGGCAAAAATGTTCTTTTGCTGATACTGTTTGTTTATGTGGGGAACTGATATTAGCTATACCTGCAAAAGAACTCTTTTTCCAGTATAAACTGTGTCTCCACTAGGAGGGTTTGCTGATACAGCTGTATCAACAAACCTTTCTAACATAGACAAGGTCTCAGCCTTGGGATAGGCTTTCAAGGCTTGAGCTCTATCCCACCCAAGTGAATAGGATTCTTTTAATTGATTTCTATATGTTTTGAATCAGGTCCTTGCTTCTAGAATGATTTTGAGACAGGGTCTAGGCACACTGACAGTATAGTTGGTGGAAGCTTGCACTGCTAATGCCCATTCTATACTTTGATTTCATTCTCCAGACTTGTCAATTCGCTGCTTTCCTGGAAAGTTGATGTGAATGAGTCCTCCCTTTTGTGTGCTCTGCTTGTAACTTATGAGAGTAAGAGGCTTCCGTTCCTGTTGGTCACTGGTTCTTATGGGGTGAAATTCTTTATAGTGTCAGTGGTCACTGGCAAATCTTGGGAGACCTTGACTGAAAACTGGGTCATCTTTAAATTTTTGTTGTTGGTGGATTTCTGTCAGTTAAATAGCCTTCTTCCACTGATGTCAGTCACCTCTGTCACTAATTTTTGCATAAACTTTTGTCGATATAATCCCATTTCTTCAGATGCATGAAATGGAAACTGCAGAATGTCAGGTATATGTACATATACAGATATACAGAGAAGGGTGGGTCACAAGATCAATTCAAACAGTTCCAGAGGGATAGTCTGTTTCAGCAAACCAAACAAATTGTTTTGATTCAAACACTGTGGAGGTGGGCCCTGTTACAGCAATAGATGGGAAGTTGAGAATGTTAAGAGGTGTAATTACCTTTTTGTAATTAGTTAGCCATTCTAAATCCCTACTCAGATGTCAAGTTTGCATATGAATTGTAGCTCAGCAGTTTTACGCTGAAATCTGGTTTTGAAGTATTTTTTTTCCCCTGAAGTACTGTAACTTTCATGTCTGTTACAGAATGGCCACAGAGGTTGAAGTGTACCCCTCCTGGTTTTTGAATGCTACCATTCTTGATGTCTGTTTTGTGTCCATTTATTCTTTTGTGCAGACATTGTCCAGTTTGGCCAATGTATATGGCATAGGGGCATTGTTGGCACATGATGGCATATATCACTTTGGTAGATGTGCAGGTGATGGAGTGGCTGATTTGGTTAGGTCCTATGATGGTGTTACTTGAGAAGATATATGGGCAAAGTTGGCAATGGGGCTTGTTGTAAGGGTAGGTAACTGGCTTAGTGTTTCTGTTGTATAGTGTGTAGTAGCAGGTGAAGAGGTGGAATTATATCCACAGATGTTTATGGGATAAATAATTTTGTTATTTTGTAAAAGTGCCACAGGACTCCTTATTTGTTTTGCTGAAATAAACTAACATGGCTACCCTGTTAAGATTTTTTGGGAGAAAACAGTTTTAGGCAGTCGAAAGGCATTCAGTGACCACTGCTTATCTTTTGTTTGAGGGGTGGGGTGAGGGGAGGAAGAGGAATATCCTTTTGGGATATGAAGTAGTTGAGGTCATTATTTTACAACAAAAATATATTTTAGAGGAATTAGGTGTAGATTCTCACACTTCTTGCAGATTAGATTTCTTTTTATAATACTGGAATAAAGAATATTTTTGTTGATCAAAATTCCTCTCTTTCATAGGCTCTTGCATTCCCTTTCCAACAGGTTTGTGGGGAGGGGAATTCTAGACATTTAAGTGACACAACCTTCTAAGTAATATTTGTGACAATTTTGATTTGGGTCAAGCTATCAAACCAACTAGCCTCTTGCTGTGTGCTTTGAAAGAGCCTGCAATGGACATCTTTACTGAATCATTGGTTTATTTTTAATGTTTCTTTTAAATTGCACTCAGTTAACTTTGGTTGCTTTTAAATAAAATATTATGAAATATATTTTAGGAACTTGTGTTGTTTATTTCCTTTCTCTGCTGAAAAGATGGTAAAATTTATAAATCTCCAAATATAGCTCCTCACAATTGTTTCTCAGGTTTCAGATTTTTCCAAAAACAACTTTTGTGATTGAAAAACAAACAAGGAGTCTTGTGGGATTGAGGTGTTTATCAAGCTTAGTACTGCCTCCTCATTCTAATAAAACTTCAGCAGCAGTTTATGCATATATGTATGTGAACATCAATTCACTTAAATGATTCATTTTTATTTAACCATGCTTAAAAAATACCATGTAGTATAGAATTTATCTAATGTTTATCTAATGTTACTGAAAAATATGTTTTGCTTCAGAGTTATTTTTATTTCTGTTACAATTAAGGTAGTACAATTACACACTGCATTTGCAACTACTTAGTTCACCTGGGTTGGTTTTGGTCATGTGAGCATACTTGTTTACCGTGATCTAAGTGCTCCACCTGCCTTTCAGTTTGTTTACCAGGAAATCAAGATGTGTAAACTGCAGGAAGTACTATTTGACCCTCACCGACAGTATCTCATTACAATAATTGCTAATCTCTGAATAAGACAGCCATGTTTTGTGAGTAACACACACAGAGAGAGGTTGTGTTAGACAGATTTTAGATGTTTCCACAAATCTAGCATTGTAAATGCTTGCTTGGATTATGTTTTCATGATAGCTTTTGATAAAAGACATCTGGTGACCTCTGGGGTCAGCAAAGCTGGAGCAAAATACTATATGTTCTTTCAGTCCTCTTAACTGAGGAAAAAAAATATCCCGGCTTGTTGTTTGGAGTGCTGTCACTGCTCTGTAGCGAAAGGATAATGGCTACTTCCTGATTAAACCACTC
Organism: Pelusios castaneus; assembly: GCA_007922175.1. Taxonomy (NCBI): domain Eukaryota; kingdom Metazoa; phylum Chordata; order Testudines; family Pelomedusidae; genus Pelusios; species Pelusios castaneus. The sequence goes on along the minus strand of ML685793.1, from coordinate 4,384,534 downwards.
TCCACAGTAAGCTGCGAATGTTATCTATCTATTCTCTTCTAAAGACAAGTGTTCAGCATTTTCTTGTTTTCTGATTTTTTTCCAGAGAATTATCAGCTTAAAATGTTTATAAATCTGGGTTGAAGTAAGAGCCTACCATTACAGGGACTTTTCAATTATTTTAATTTCGAAGAATTTCTTTTTGAAGTAAGAAAGTTACTTGGTTTTTTAAATATTCATTTGAAAATGTTTGAGTACAAACTTGCCTGAAATATATTTGGAAGTTAAGTTTTTAATATTTGAAATCTATTTGCCTGTCAGTCTCATAAATGTTCTTAATTTCATGGATAATTCAGGTAAATATTCAAAGGAAAACCATGATATTACAAACACTATATTTAAAGTACTTTTCAATATTATTGAATAAACATTGGCAATTTATAGTCTATCTTGTATCATCTACCACACTGTATATGTGTATGTTTATCCATTTTGAATAAAGTACTATCTGGAATTTCTTGGTTAGATTTTATATATTTATTTAGTTTTCTGTACTGAAGATAGTTTAATTTAGTTACTTTTCCCTGAAGTAACTACACAACTGGAAATTTTATAGGAGATGGCAGGTAGATGTAACTATTGCTGTTCTGTGCCTGGACCCACTTTTTCATTACCATCAAAACATCATTTTGAGATTTAATCCTGTAAAAAGGTGGGATTCTGGGACCTGAGGGTCAAATTCTACTCATTACATAAATACAGAAGATTCCACTGAAGTTGTTAGTTTCACTAGTGTAACTAGAAATATAATTTGTGCAAAGAGGGTACTATATACCTTGATAAAATCACTGAGGCTGTGTACCATATACAATTAATCACCTTTCGCAGTTGTTTTACAGTGGGCAGGAAAATTGCCAAATCAGGCTCCAAAAATAGCTGAGGACAATAGAACAGGATTGCATTTGTGTTCTTTACTGCCATAATGAACTTTTGGCATCAATTCCTCTGCACTAGGCAGTTAAGAATATAAAAACATGTGGGAGCAGACTTTAAAAAAAATTAAAATCAATATGACTGTCTTAAAGTGCTGATATATAAAATTATAGAGTTCCATTTAAAAATGCCAGAAAAAAGCGATTATCGGTACAATATAGGTTCACAACTAATTCATACAATTTTAGTAAATATGACTAATTTTGTAAGGGAGTGTGTGTGCGCGCATGTGTGCACGCATGCGCACAAGTGGGTGTGCATGTTCGTTACAGTTCAGTTGCTTCTATAAGTAACATATATGTGAGGTAGATGGTTGCCATCATAAAAAAGCTCCTCTTTGCATTTAGCACTTTCTGGCCTAATTGTGTCGGGATTAAATTTGATCACTTGCTGACATTCATTCCACTGTAATCCTTAGAATAGACAGGGCTGGATTGCCATTAAGGCAGCAAGATAGGTAAATTCTATCTGCCAGTACCTGTGCAATGCCTCCCTCTTGGGGAGAAGAGTCATGTAACCAATTACTAAAATGAGGATAATAGTACTCACCCACTTTGCAAAGTGTTGTGAGATCCTAGAGTCCAAGGAAAGGCACCATGTCAGTGCTTTGGCGGAATTATTTAGTGTTTTCTTTTTGAAATTTATGTGCCAAGAAAATAACCACTAATTTTTAGACAGAACTATCTGCTGTATTTTATATGGCTATATTTCAATAGTCTTGAACATTACAAGGTTGTACAGTGTATGAAATCTAGATGCAAGATCTGAAGTTCTTGTATCTGCTATCTATGGATAGTTTGCTGCTTTTGTTCTGTTGAGCAAGTGGAGACATATTTCCCCTGGAAGGTCTGTTAATTTTCTATTTGCCTTCTAGCCTTCTTTCTATGTACTGTATATATAAATAACATTGAAATCCGTAGCAGATTTGTGTGAGTTAGGATTGCAAAAAATTGGTAGGATAGGATTGCAATGGTGGAGCAACTAATACTTCATCCATTTGTGTCTGCAGAGCAGCAGAGTGAAAATGATGTGATCATGGTCAGTTTAATTCCTTGTTCTTATTGTGCCATGGGTGAAATGTTGTGTGCAGGACTAGAACAGAAGAGAACTGTAGCCAAATTGAGGTGTTTGTGTAGAAATCTTGAGATTCCTGCTTTCTGCCAGCTGCAGAGTCCAAAACTTATTTCTGAGAGGTCAACTAAATTAATCGTGGTGCCAACACCTAGGAGCTGAAATGAGCTACCAGGAGAGCTCCAGTGACCCAGTAGACAAGCTGATGCTAACTAGCCAGTTAACTGTGTTCACCTGATGGACAGGAAGTGATAAAATTAATTGTCTTGACTTGTATAGAGCTGAATAAAGTACTGAGAATTTTACTGTGTTCTCATTTGTTATAACATAAATCAGACTGCTAATGTTGGAAGTAATGACATTGAAAATTCTATTCTATGCTTCTCAAAATAAAACAGAATCTACTCCAAAAGCTGTGGTGGTAATGGCCCCTTCAGATGGCTTTGCCTATTAACCCCTGCTAGTACCCTGCTAAGACTTCGATGTATTTCTAAGCACCTCAGTGTTTCTGGTCAGGATGCATGGGTTGATATTTTCCTATGAATTGTTTCGGGGAAGAAGCATCCCTTTTGAATTTTTAGATGGAAGACATGAATATGTTAGAAATTAGCTAATACAGATCAAGACCTGTTGAAGGGAGTCGAGCCCTAATATCATCCTTCCCTTCAGCCCCGCAGAAGACTTGTCATGTGTTTGGTTCTCCAGAAGTTTAGGGAGACACTCTCTGCAACATCATAGCTTGGCAAATTCACAGGGAAACAGCTCCTGGATTAACACTGACACCGTTGTCTTAATTTGGGACGATAATCCTCCTGCATATTCAAATCCCATTATAAAGAGGGGCTAGATATTAGCCATCAGCACTGTTCTACAACATTCCTCAAGTCATCTGTACCTAAGACCTTACGGGATGCATCCCCTGGTGTCTGTATTTTTAAAATATCTGCACACGTTCACTGTGTCATGCAATAGCATTCCCGTGACTTAAGGGATCGTGGAATCTTTTGCTTAACATTAGCCTCCTCATGAGTTCTTCCAGTCTGATGTTGGACCTAATGTGATAGAAATACAACTAACTCTTCTTTGTTAAGGTGCATCTACTTAAAAATGATTTGTACTCACAAATATGGCAGACATCTAATGCTCAGACATATGCTGGTTGCACATTTTTGGTTTTGGGGAAAGTAGTTGAAATATCTAGTATGAGTGGTTTGATATCTTTCTTTTTACCACAGGAAGCTAAATTGGTAGGAAAAGGAAAACAGAACACAGGGGTTGGCACATCATATTTTGTTAATACATTTCACAATTTCAGTTACGGTTAAACTGACCTAGAGCATGTGACATTTTTATTGGAATTTTTTTAATGAAAGAAACACATGGTTCATTTACCTTAAGAGTTTTAGAAAATCCCTGTATACGTAGTCATTCTCTGAACACAGACAGACCTTTTTGCTATATCTGAGATGTCTCAAAGTACAAGTCTGATGCACAATAAACAAAATATACAGTAGTAAATTGGCATAGTAATGATATTACCTTTTATTATTACTACAACATTATAATCTTGACATTCAGCTGTATATTTCCGTATATATAAATGATCAAATATCTGTCCTTGAAGGGACAGTACACTGGGTTCAATAAATATTCTATGACAAGAATGAATACTGCTGCAGATATCCCTTTAAATTTGGCATCTTTGTGTTATCAAAGCAAAATTTTTGGTATGGACCAGAAAGCATACCTTGTAGATTATGTGCGCTACTAGGTGTAAGAGCATTTTTTTCCAGCAGGCTTTTCCCACCCTGTTTAATTTAGCCAGGCTCTAGACAATATATGAAATGACAAGCTTGTCAATTTTTGTTCTGACTGTTAACTCTGCAAATCAAACTGCTGTTATGGCAAGCATTCTGATACACACTACAGCTAGCATGTAATGAGGCTCTGGTAGGTCTCTGTTCTTTAAAAGGTCTCCTAGTCCAAAAAGGCTTGGCCATAGTCTTTGTCTGTTATCCCGTCCTACACACCCCCCCTCGCCTCCCCAGAGAGAACTAGTAGTGCTATCTATTATTAAGTTTGCACAACACTTCCCATAATAAGACCATGCTTTCAGTTGCTTATAACTATACCTAACTGTTTCTGTTTGGTTTGTAGCTTTCTATGCTGGCTATCTGCCTCATGCTGATTTTTTTTTTTCTTTTAAAATGTTAGTTAAAACAGTTTAGAGGTTAAGGAAAAAATTTTTAAAAAAAACCCAACTCCTCTGGTAACCTTTTCTTTGATAAACTCTAGGGCCCCTGTGATCAAGAGCAGAGACTTGAAATTGCCCCGAATTGACCTCTGTGTCAGCAATGTGCCTCTTGCCATCCTTGTGAAAATCCACCCAAATCTGGTGAGGATGTGAGCCTTTGAAAAATTGCAGTTTGAACATTCTCAGTAGAGGCTTTATTAATTTTAGCAACTAAATTTCCTCAAGAATCCATCTGTACCAGGCAGGCTGTAGCCAGGAGCTGAGCATGACATTCAGCAGCTCCATAATCAGGAGACCTTCCTTTCTCTTCCTGCAGTCCCCTGCCTCATTCACCATGCACTTTCCAACTTCAGTAACAGATGAAGCAGGAGTCTTGCTGACAAGTTGTCTTCAGTACACAACCCTGATTAATCCCCAGTATAGGTCTGTCTTGTGCACTGACTGAAGCAGGAGATCAGGGGGATAAATAATATGTTATCGTGTAATTAAAGCCTGTATCTTAATAGAAAGGGGGAAAAACAGGGTTGCAAAGGCAACCTTAATTTTGGCATTTCCTAAGTCTTGAGTGCCTGACTTTGAAACTATAATAATGTTCAGTAATGTAATATTTTGCATTTTCTGTATGCTTCATGCCATCATGTTTTCTCTGAGAAATCCTTTTTGTAAATTCTTACTGTCATACAATACTAGTTCTTTAGAATATCTTAAAATATATCAGTATTGTATAACATAGTTGGCCACCTACCTTGTGGGATGCGCTTGCAAATGTGACTATTGTTAATGAATATTTATTACAATATTGTTTATTAATTTTGTGGATTTTGTGTAAAATACTTTTAAAGATATGATTTCTGTGTTATAAACTCAGTGCTTTTTTTGTGATGGTACGGATTGTTACGGAGTACCGGCACCTTTTTTTCACAGCAATGTGGCCCTAGCTCCTGCTGCCGCTGCTGGCTGGCAGCTTCAGATCCCTGGCTGGGGCCAGATCTGGTGGCCCCAAGTTTGGGGCTGGATCAGGCTGCCGCTGCAGTGACCCAGCACTGCGACCCCACCCAGATCGGGCTGAGTACCGGCACTTTTTTTTAAAAACAAGAAAAGCACTGTATAAACCATTCAATTAAACAGAATGGAATAAGAATTAAAATATAGCTAGAACACGCTCTATAATTGTGCTATTTTTCCCTATCTCAGTGCTTTCACTGTTTTCCCTTTATATATTATAACTTTGTTGTAAGCACTTAAAGACTAAGGGTAAAATCCTGGAATTTTACCATTAATTTCCATGAGGTTTGAGTCTAATCCTACAAATGCTTAAATACGCACTTAACTTTATTCATGTAAGTAAAGGTATGTGCATGGTTCTAGGGTTAGGCCCATAAACTAATATAGAATTCATACTGCTACTGCATTCTTAAAACTTGCAATCTCCTATGTGAAGAGATTCAAAGATTTCTAGGGGAAATGGTATGCATCTGTCTGCCAGAGACAAAAGTGTAGAAACCTGTGTATAGATTATTGCCTTTGGTGGGCAGTCATGAGAGGGAAATGATGGAACTCTGCCTTTCCTTTTCTGTTCACTGACTGGGAAAGCTTAATTGCTAACCATTAAATTTGAACTGCTACATTTTTGACAATTGTATATTTCAGACATTGAAAAAAAAAAAAATTCAAGAGTAATGTGGCTAAATCACAGTTAATTTTGCTGACGTTCGTTAACGTATTGCTGCCCAGTTAGATAATGCAGCGGAAGTTGCAGGTGATCTGTACTTCTGAAAATCAGGCCCAAAGTGTTTTGAAGTAGCACCAAAAACTAGGGCAACCAAAGTCAGTGGCCACTCTTGCTAATGATGGACCTTCGTCTGTGTTTATATTTTAACATCAGCAGAGTGCGTCAAATAAATCTTGTATTCGCTCCAGGATCATTTGTTTTCTTTATGTAGACTTCAACTACTTGGGGGTAGTGTAGTCTAACAACACTGAACTATGGTGGTCGTTCTGAAAACACTTACTGGATATTTGCTTCAGCAGGAAACTATTTCTTGAAATTTTAAGAGGCAGGATCCCGATAGTTGTGTAAGAAGAGCAATATTGTAAGAACCAAATTTATCTGTAAGTGTGTAAAGAGACAAAATGTAAACACTTTTAATGACAAGATTTTGCCCTGTAGTGATAGCTAATGAGTTAAGTGCATTAAAAATTTCTCAAGAAATCCTTTACAACTAAGTTCCGGAGGCATTTCAGAGATTTTTAAATTGCAATGGGAATTGCTTGCCTTTCTAGCAAAAGCCACACAACACTATAGAATTTTGTTTTCCATCAGTTAGCTTATTTCTGATGCCACTGAGAAAGATTAACATAGTAGTAAATTAGAAATACAACATCTGTTTGAGTTCACACTTTTACTAAAATAAATATGTATGTTTAATGGAAAAGAGATTTTTATATTTTAATAGAATTCTGGTAGATGAAGATACATTTCAAAAGATCCAAAACAGTCAGACTCGAGTATTCACAGGCAAACTTTGTAGTAAAAGCTCCATATGAGAGCTGTTGCTTTTGCGGGTGAAATCCTCCTGAAGACAGGACTGTGGCAATGGGTTAAGAAACCATGAAAACTTATATGACAGCCAAAGTAACTCAGTGCTGTAACATTTATGTTGTCCAATCTACTTAAAAACTTGATAAAGGTTTGGTTTATATTCACAAGACCCAGGAAATTAATTATTGTCTTGATTTAGAGGCCAAAGAGAACTCTTAGGCTCTGTAAACCGTTTTATGTCTCTTTTGCAAATGAACACTATGTTGCTGAGATAAAGTTTATCATTTTGGCTTTTTCTATCTGTCTGTTGCTAAGGAGCACTTCTTAGAACCATATAATTCTGTGTAACTAAAAAGATTTTTCTCAAGTTTTTTCTTGTTAGAACTAGCAATGTCAGTTTTTTTATTGGTAGTGAACTTTACTCTGCGTCTAGTTCATACAGAATGTTGATTTAAGTGGTCTATTTGAGAAAACACATTGATTTGAAAACACTCTGTACTTACACTTTGACATCTAGAACCCTTTTGGCATCGTAATCTAAAGGTTACGGGCCCAAAGTGTATTTTATTTAATGGTATAAAACCAGACATGTTTTGTCTCTAATCTTTCTGCTTTTAGCATTCTCCTCACCTCAGTATGGGAGCATTTTTTTGATGTGTGATTTACATATTTTTACCCCCACAACTTGATGCTATTGGAATCTGGTGGTGACAGTAGGGTACTATATATGATTTACTTTACTGTCTGATATTGTTTTAATTTGAACACGGACACTATTGTGGACTGTATCATCTGCTTTCTTTCAAACCAAGAAAGATGGTGTATAGTAAACTCTAGAATTGAATGGGAATAATATGTAAAATGAATCATGAAAGTACTGCTTAACTAAGTGGGAACAGGACCCATACTGATGTGGATTTAATGTGTTGATATTGAGATGTTTATAGATGTATTGAACTTCCTTGATGATTGTTACTGTTAACATAATTGAAAGGGCAGAAATGGTATTGGTATTTCAGGGTTTTTAGAATTTCATTATGTGGATGGGATAACTTGCTATTTTAATTTCTGCTAGGATAATAATACTGGGCAAAGAACAGTAATAGGATTTGCAAGAGGAGGAACATCCAGATATTTTAAACAAATGATTATGAAAGGTTCAAAGATTTTGAAGACTTCAGGCATCTAATTGTTTTCAGTTTTGAAGGACACTGATTCTGCCAAGAAAATGAAAGATGGTCTTGTACATTTTTAAGGTGATAGTGAATTTTCTGTTCTCCTTCGAACATGTCCCTGTGGGCGCTTCACTGTGGGTAGTGATGCGTCCCCACGTTACAGTTCGGAGGCTTTGAAGCAGTGATGGTTGGGGGCAGCACGCAAAGTCATGCAGTCTCGCGGCAAGTTGTTGGCGCTCTTCTCAGCTGTTCGCAGTTACAGTCGGAGTGACTCCTCTCCCACTTTAGAAATCTCATTCCCTTAGATAACCAACTTCTTACCTCCTTTCCTTTATTTTATTTTAGTTTCAACTTCATTCCTCCTCCGTTTAAAAAAAAATTTTTTTTCCCCTTCTTGCTCCCCTCACACCATGCCAGGTTCACCCAACTTCAAATGGTGTGAGTCCCGTCATAACACAATGCTGGTCTCAGATGGACATAGAGTCTGTATAAAATGTTTTGGTGAGGAACATATTGCTTAAAAATGCTCCCACTGCAAAAATCTTGAGAGCTAGAGCAAGCCAAGATAGAGACCTTTGCCTCAAACTCATTCTCGTGTAGAAATCGCTTCGCCCGGCTTCAGACCCATGGCAACAAAAGAAAGGAATCCAGAGAATCCCGTCCTCTAAAGAGGCAGCTAATTCCACCTCATTCATCTCTCAAGAAGAAAAAATCTCCTGTGAAGGAAGCTGATACTAAAGAGGCTACCAGTTCCTCAAGTACGTTAACCACCGAACATGACAAATGGCACCGATCTACCATATCGGAGACGAGACACAAGACGGATGCCTTTCTTCTCCATTGGTCCAGGAACCTATACTATGCGTTTCCTCCAATACCTCTAATTCACAAAACATTGATAAAGATTTGCAGAGACAAAACACAAGCAATCATGATAATTCCAGCCTGACAGAGACAACGTTGGTTCACAATGTTAACACAAATGACAATAGAACCACCTATCACACTCCCTCATCTCACCAATCTTTTCTCACAGGACTCAGGCAGAATAGTTCTCCCAAACCCAGAAACGCTATGCCTAACAGCATGGTTCCTTCATGGTTCCAACACAAAGAGCTCCAATGCTCAGAGCATGTACAACACATCCTCCTGAATAGTAGAAAACCAACAACCAGACGATCTTACCTACAGAAGTGGAAGAGCTTTTCAATATGGTGTAATTTGTCACAGGTTAAGCCGACTTCTGTACCTGTTCACTTGATACTTGAATACCTCTTGCATCTAAAAGATACTGGTTTATCTATAAGTTCAATACATGTACACTTATCGGCTATTTCAACCTTCCACATAGATATAGACTCGTCATCCATCTTCACTCACCCTATAACGAAACAATTTCTAACGGGTATTCAGAACTTCTACCCAGATGTGCAGCACCCTACATCTACATGGGACTTACACCTAGTCCTATGATCACTTGCCAGAAGACCCTTTGAGCCAGTAGCATCTTGCTCATTATTACACCTTCCAATGAAAGTAGCGTTTTTAATTGCTATCACTTCCGCTAGATGCATAAGCAAGTTAGGAGCCCTCATGGCTCATCCTCCGTTTACCGTATTCCACAAGACAAGGTTACACTACATCCACATCCAAATTTATCCCTACGACCTCATCACAGTTCCATATAAACGAACCCATACACTTACCTGTTTTCTTTCCGAAACCACACAACGATCCTCAACATGCTCTTCTGCATACCTTGGATGTCAGACAAGCGCTGGTGTATTACCTGGAAAGAACAAAAACATTTAGAATTACTCCTAAATTGTTTGTCTCCATAGTAGACAGATGTAAGGGAAAGAAGTTATCTCAAAGAATATTCAAACTCATCTCGGGCTGTATACATGAAAGCTATAAAACAACAGGAACCAAACCATGAGAAAACATAAGAGCACATTTTACAAGATCGGTTGCCACAACAACGGCATTCCTCAGCAACGTACCAATACACGAAATCTGCAGAGCAGCAACATGGGTATCTTCTCACACGTTTGTCAAACACTATGTACTTTAACAGACATCATGATCGGACGCAACGGTGGGCCGATCAGTACTACAATCTATCCACAATAATGACTCCGAAGTCTCTCCTTCCTATTGAGGATGCTGCTTGGGAGTGACCCACAGTGGAGCACCCACAGGAATATGCTCGAAGGAGAAAGGAAGGTGCAGTAACTGGAGTTCTTTGAAATGATGTGCCTGTGGGTGCTCCACTACTCCCCTTCTTCCCCTCTCTATTTCGGAGTTGTCTCCAGGGCTACTGGGTAGAGAAGGAACTGAGGTGGTTGGGGCCGCGCGCACTGCTAGAGCGCCAATAACTTGCCGTGAGACTGCACGACTTTGCGCATGGTCCCCAACAGTCACTACTTCAAAGCCTCTAAACCAGGGGCTGGCAACCTTTGCCGACCCCTGTGCCGGCCCCTCCTCCTCAACCCCCAGCTGGAGCCAACATTCATGGAAAGAAGCCACCTGGAGGGGTTCCTCTCAGGACCCCTATCCCCAGTTACCTGGAGTCACTCCTTTTGGCGGCGGCACACCACAGAGAGGAGCCGCTCTGGGCGGCTTCTTTACATGGTATGCCTGGATATGGACATGGCAGGGACCTCCGCACTGTAGCTGCCCCCAAAAGAAGCCACTTGAAGTGTCTTTTGGTGGCAGGAGTGGCAATTTCTGTGGCACAGAGGATGCTGAGTGCTGGTCCAAATGGGCTCGTGTGCCACTATTGGCACGTCTGCCGGGGGTTGCCTACCCCTGCTCTAAACTGTAACGTGGGGATGCGTCACTACCCACAGTGGAGTACCCACACGGACATCATCTTGAAGAACTCCAGTTACTACACCAAGGTGAGTAACCTTCCTTTCTTGTTGCCAGACTTGGAGCTAGTAAGGACAGAATGTTATTTTAAAAATATTAGTTGTGGGGAAATAAACTAATTCTCCATTATGATATAAAGATGAAATACCGTTAGTGTAATAGTCTGATTAGTGTAATACACTTTCAAAATTATTGCAGTGGTTACTCAAAACTGTGGGGTTCGGGGGGGCGGCGTGGTCCGGCCCTGGGGCTGGCGTGGCCCTGCTCTGGGGCCTGGGCAGCCCAGCACAGGGGCTGGTGTTGGGTTTGAGGGGGGGGTGGCAGCGCGTCACTTGGGGCGCTGGTGCGGGGTTCGGGATGGCGGCGCGGTCCAGCTCGGGGCTCAGGGGGCTGGTGCGTCCCGGTTCAGGGCTCGGGGGGCTGGCGCAGTCTGGCTCTGGGGCTGGCGTGGGCCAGCTCTGGGGCCTGGCTACCCTAGCACAGAGGCCAACGCGGGATTCGGGGGTGCCAGCGTGGCCCCGTTCGGGGGCCTGGCCAGCCTGGCTCGGGGCTTGGGGGGCTGGCGTGGCTTGGCTCATTGGGGCCACCGTGAGGCTCAGGGGCCGGCTTGGGGCTCGGGGGAGCCGGGGTGGCCCGGCTCAGGGGCATGCTTGGGGGCCAGTGTGGGGCATGGGGACTGGTGCGGCCCGGCCTGGGGACCCCGCCCCCCCACATGGAGTCCATGGCCCCACCCCTGGCACAGGGGCTGGCAAAGGTTGCTGATCCCTGATCTAGATGATGGGTAGATTGCACCCTCAGCAAGTTCATGCACTGTAATCCGGGCCTCCTGGGATAACCACCTGAATATGCAAAGATTAGGGCAAGCTGCAAAAAGGAGAGCAGCTTCTCCCAACACTGGTGGGTTACCTGGAGCTAAACTCCTCAGTCACTCACAAACAATGCTTCTGATTCCCCACGCTGGATATCAAGAAATCACCACAAAATATACTCAGCCCCCTTTATTGCATTTCAGCCACAGGTCTGCAATATAGCCACTGGGTCTGGTAAAGAGAGAAATTGCTTAAAACTCCAAGATCTTTACCCAAAAAGGTTTCTCCTGACCCCAAAGGGTCAGCCACATTACACAGAACAATATAGGTTTGGGTCTTACCCAAAATACCACGCTGCCAGCCAGTCCTTTAGTAACTAAAACTAAAGGTTTATTGTACAAGGAAAGAAACAAACTATGAGAGTACTGTTAAAGGGATAAAGTAATCACATGTATACAATGATTGAAAGTTCAATATATCAGGTTTCTAGTAGAATTTGAAGTTTGCAGATCTTAGGCGCACATCCAATACCTGGATGGGTTTAAGTCCTTGTTTCACAGCTTCAGTTGTTAGAAATCCAGTTCAAAGGAATATAGACCAAATAGTCCAAGTGTAGTCTGCTCTAATTCTCCCATGAAAATTAACAGGGTGATTCCAAGCCGGTGCTGGCTGGGATCTCAATCCTGCAGCCCAAACTTTCCCTGAGAAGCTTGGACAGATGTGAGACGAAGGGATTATGTTCCCAACTTCCTTTTATAGTTGTAGCAAGGTGGGCATTTGCAGGTCATTTCTTCATGTGAGCTTTGATGACAGTTCACCAATACTTTTAAGTGGAGAATATTAATATATATTGTCCTTTGAAATAAAACCTTCGCCTCTTGGGCACCACAGGTAATTAGCTGTATTAGCACCGTTAATAGACAGTTTACATTGGCACATCAAAGCTCCATCTAGATGTTAATGCTTCCTTTTGACCTCTTCTAACGGAACAATAGTAACAGATAGGGAAGCAGTTTATTTACCTTGTTAACCTCTCACAATATATATGTAAACATAATGAAATAACTACTAAAACACACATGCATATCAAAGCCCTAGCGTACTTGCAACTCTACAATGTGCTTTTGAAGGTTAGATTTGGGTCATGTATTTTACAAGATGGTTTGGCCTTTTCAGGCCTAGCATGACAGACACTAAGCTGGGGGAAGTGGTAAATACGCTGTGGCTGGAGGGTAGGGATTGGATACAGAGTGACCTAGACAAATTGGAGGATTGGGCCAAAAGAAATCTGATGGGGCTCAACAGGGAGAATTGCAGAGTCCTGCACTTAGGCTGGAAGAATCCCATGCACTATTATAGACTCAGTGGCTGACTGGCTAAGCAATAGTTCTGAAGAAATGGACACAAAGGCTGCAGTGGAAAAGAAGCTGGATATGAGTCCACAGTGTGCTCTTGTTGCCAAAAAAGCTGGTGGTTTATTGTGCTACATTAGCAGAAGCCTTGTTAGCAGATCAAGAAGTGATTATTCCCGTCAGTGCAGTACTGGTGACGGCACATCTGGAATATGGTCAGTTTTGGGGCCCCCACTGCAGAAAAGATGTAGATAAATTGGAGATAGTTTAGTAGAGGGCAATGAAAATATGAGGGGGCTGAGGTACATGATTTATGAGGAGAGTCTGAGGGAACTGGGATTAGTAAATCTGTAGAAGGCAAGAGTGAGGGGGGATTTGAAAGTGACCTTCAGTTACCTGAAAGTGCATTCCAAAGAGGATGGAGCAAGGTTGTTCTTGGTGGGGACAGTTGATAGAAAAAGGAACAGTGGTCTCAAGTTGCAGTGCGGGAGATCCAGGTTGGAAATTAGGAAAAGCTTTTTCACTAAAAGAGTGGTGAAGCACTGGAACAGGTTATTTAAGGGCGGTGGTGGCATCTCTATCCTTAGAAATTCTTTAAGTGCAGCTTGACAAATCCCTGCCTGGGATGATTTAATTGGGGTTGGTCCTGCTTTGCGCAGGGATTGGACTAGATGGGCTCCTGACGTCCTTTCCAACCCTATTGTTATGATTCCATAATTTTGTTTCTATTGTGCATTAATTTAAGCTTCCTTGATTAATCCATAGTAATTTAGTCTGCTTGTTTCAATGTGCTTATTACAAACACAGAAAAACAGGGTTTTAAAACTTTTTTGCCAAGCCAAAATCACAGTGAATACATGAAGAATCAGAAAACCAGACTAGCAGAATAAAACAGTCTAATATAAGCATTGCTACTTTAAATATTCACGTATTCATTAAGCAACAGAATTTTTATTTCTCCTTCAGTCTTTCAAGTTGAAATAACCTTTGGGATTATATGTATGGCTCAAGCATACAATGCTGTATTTACTTTTAAAACAGTTTTTTCCTGCCAAAATGTCAAGATATAATGAAAGTGCTTCACTCTGAAGGCAGTGCAGTAACTTTAATGTCTGAGTCCTTTGACAGCTGCTGCATTCGTGCATGACGACTGTCAGATGAAAATTATTTTGTGTGGCTGTGAAATAAAATATTGACAAAATTTTTAGTAAGGTATTTGTCTTAAGAAATGAAGTATAAAATCATCATCATCATCATCATCAAAACATGTGTAGTCCACTTAGGACCGCTGCACCAGCCAGAGTAACCATGATTAATGTGTTCCAAAGGGGTAGCTGTGTTAGTCTAGTTCAGTAAAACAAACAAGGAGCACTTTTAAATTTATTTATAAATTTATTTGTTGCATGAGCTTTCATGGGAGAAAATCCCACTTTGTCAGATGCTTAGTGAAGTTCCCAGATCTGGTTCGATCCTGCAGATCCACAAATCTTTGGGGCACCTTTGTGGGCAGCACCCAAGTAGGGTCAGGAGTGCACTCCTTTGGTGTTAATGGAGAATGACTACTAGTAATCTTTCTCAGGAGAGCATATACAGCTGCAAGAAATTTAAATTGTTAGTCATGTTAACTTTATCTTGTCAGATAAATCAAATATATCAGTAAAGTAACAGCATCAGCTAAATGAAGAACAATGAATTTAATGAAAAGTCTTCATTTGGGTCTCCTTTCTTTACACATTAATGAAGTGACTGTCATAGACTCATTGAAGTGTAGTGCTGAATGGGATCTTGAGAGGTCGATGGGTCATGCTCTCTGTGCTGAGGTAGGACCTAGTAAACTTAGATTATCCAAGCCAGTTCTTTATCCAGTCTGTTCTTAAAAAACTCCAGTGATGGGGATTCTACAAGCTCCCCTGAAAGCTTGTTCTAGAGCTTAACTACTCTTAGTGTTAGAAACTTGTCCCAAAATCTAATCTGAATTGTGGGTTGTAGGCAGGGGGTAAAGAGCAAGGAGGGCAGGACTGGGTAGGATTGGAGTAGATGAGAAATAAGGCTGGGGACAAGGCAAGCACAAGAGTGATAAAAACTGCAGACAGAAATGTTGAGCAGCCAGCAACCTGTTGCTGATCTTAAAACATGCCTGCTGGCTCCCTTCAGCCCATAAGATGGTCCTACCATAACTCACCTGAGTTTATTAATCTGCCTGGAGACTAGTCTAATCCTCAGGCCCGGCTTCCGAGATCATGTCTGAAAATTATCTCTATGTGTTTACAAATAGATTATTTAATAATTTGTTCTAGTGTCTTCTCAGGTATCAAAGCTTTGCTGACTGATCTATAATTTCCCTTGTCATCTGTGTTCCCTTTTTTAATAAATACTATTTGCCATTTTCCCATCCTCTGGGACCTCATCTATTCTCCATGAGTTCTTTAAAATGATTGCTTCATCCACTTGCTGATTTGAATACATCTAATGTATCTAATTATTTTTTTATTTTTTCCTTGTTTGGCTTGTGTGCCTTCACTCTTGTTAATATTGTGTTGAGTATCTGGTTACCATTTACCCATTTAATAAAGACAGAGGCAAAATAGGCATTAAATACCTCATCTTTCTTGATGTCATTGATTATTAGCTCACCTTCCCTGCTAAGTAGAGGACCTAAATTTTCATTCTTCTTTCTCGTCTTCCTTTTTTAAAGTCCATTGTCTTTACTCTATAGCTCTAGCATCTTCCTTTCCTAGTATCATGACATCTCTCCTTTCATGATTACTTTCATCCAAGTTGCCTATTATCTTCAGATTTCAATCATTTCCTCCCTGAGAGTCAAAATAAAGTCTAAAATGACAGGCCCTCCTGGTTACTTCCTCCATTTACTGAAACAAAAACTTGGTGTATTGAGTACTTGAAAAAACAAGAATCTAATAATACCTTCCCACTGGAATATAAGTGACTAGTACAGTGAGAGGAAGCGCAGAGTAAATGTGTACTTATGCACCATAAGTTTTAAATTAGCTCTATCAAATCTAAGAAAAGAGCTGAGCATTATTGTAAATAGTTAATGTAGACTTCTGCTTAATGTGCAACTGCATTAAAAATTGTTAGGAAATGAAAGGGATGAAAAACATTACAATGCCATTCTATAAATCTGTGCTTTCATCTGAAATACTGTGTTCAATTTAGGTCCCCACATGTCTAAGGACATAACAGAAATGAAGAACTTTCAGGGTTGGGCTTTGAGAATAATTAAGAACATATCAAAATTCTTGTATTAAGAGAGATTGAAACACTTTTGGAATATTTATGTTGAAGAGGATATAAATAAGAGAAATATGACAAAAGTATAAAAAAGATCTAGTCACTCTTATTCTAAATACAATAAGAAGTCATTCAATGAAACAGAGGTGAATGATTTAAGACAGATAAAATACTTTCCCCACAAAATTTATAATTAGCTGGTGGAACTCATTGCCACAATATATTATTGAGGTCAAATGTTTAGCAGGATTAAAAAAGGGATTGGAAATTTGTGAATAAAAAGTCTTGAGTTGTAATGGGGTATATCTGTGTTTCATATATGTACAACAAGGTTTAGAAGTCAAGTAAAGTCTCATTTGTCAAACGATAAACCAACCTCAGGGCATTTCTTGTGGATATGTCCCAAAATTGCATAGTGAAGGGTTTCTAGTACCTTCCCCTGAAGCAGCTGGTAATGGACAATGTTGGAGACAGGCTATTGGACCAGGTGGTCTGATCTAATATGGCAACTCCTATGTTCCTACTTGCATCCAAATTTTGATTCTGGTATTCTTGTAATAATAATCTAAGGCGCTTAGAACAATAAGGGATGATCATGTTTATTGAAAAGTACAATATAGAGCGAGTAACTCTTTGAATATTCCTAGGTAAACCAAAATGTCAAGTTAAGAAACACATTTGCACTCAGTTTCCTTAGGAATTAGTTTATGACTAGAGGGCTTTTCATATGGCCATATGTGGACGCTCTATAAACTACAAGACTTACAAGAACTTTAATAACCGCTTTGAAAGGCATTTTGCCAGTAATTGGGCAATATGTTGGTATGTACTCCTAAAATTCCTTTAGTCTTTCACTGTTGGCTACAAATTTAACATGGAATTAAAAGAAGAACTTTAGAACATTTAACGAACACTTTTTGCATAAATACTATGTTCTAAGGACTAGAATAAGAACGTACTTTGACAATTAGTACTTTAAATAATTGAAATACATAAAAATAATTATTTCTGCAGTCTTTAGATTCTATTTGTAATTTTAATTACAGTAATCCTTAAAAGTTCAGTTATTGTTGGTTAGTGCCAAAGGATAAGTGTTCTACTGTTGTGCGCGGATACAAAAACGTGGATAGAAATCCGATCTGCATTTGCTCAGTGTCAGTCTCTATCTGCATTCCATGTTTTATTGTGTATCCATAACTGCATCCGCAACCAAACTTGGGCTCTCAGTCAGCATTTTAGCCTTTGATTGGCTCATTCCCCACATAGATCCCGCCCACTTTTTCCTTTTCTCGTTCGTGGCTTGTGCACTGTGCTGTCAATCATATTTCCTTGGCCACTAATGAAATCTCTGATTGACAGCATGGCATGCAAACTGCAAACAAGAAAAGGAAGAAGTTGGCGGGGAAGGCATGGGGAATGAGCCAATCAAAGTTCATTATGCTGACTGACTGATAGTGAGTGGTGGCTCTCCAAGCCGCAGCCTGCTGTGACTGAAACTCTGATTGGCTGGTAGACCACAATCAGAGCTGAGCTGGGATTGGCTGGAGCACTTCCTTTATCCCCGTGTGCTGCTGACCCAGATGATAGCAGCAGTTGCAGCGACTGATCGCACCCTGGGCAAATAAAAATAGAATCCGCATCCAAGGGCCAATTCTCAACAATGGGTCTGCTGATATCCACACCTGCATCGGCGAATGCGGATACCCGTGGATCTGAAGCAGATAACCACTGGTCTGCAGGGCTCTACTGTTTGTGCTCTTCTTACTCTACTTTGAAACTGCTTATTTTTGTTCTCATTCTGTTATCCTTCAATATTTTAAATTTTGCTTTTCACATAAATTTTGCTATTGGACTTTCTGGTTTCTTTGTTTGCCTTTATCAGTGTCAACCTATGTTAGAAATTTTATTTTTTCACAAATACTTTTATCTTTATCAGCCAAAAAACTGAATACTACCTGATTATATATACTACCTGCTATGTTCCCTCTAAGCTGCGTGGCTGTTGCGCAGCCGTCGCACCCCCGTGCAACTTAGAGGGACCCCTGTGCAGCCCGGCAGCAACCACCACCCTCCCAAGCCCAGCGGCTGGGCTCTGGGGCTGGAGCCCAGCCACTGCAGCCCCTGCCGCGCCCTTCCCCCTCCCCCCCCCGCCCGAGCCCGGCAGCTGGGCTCCCTGGTGCTCGAGCCCAGCCGTGGCAGCCCCCGCCGCCCCCCGAGCCCAGCTGCTGGGCTCTGGGGCCTCTGCTCTGTGGGCCAGCCCCCACCGCCCACACAAGCTGGGCAGCTGTGCTCCAGGGCTGCCTTCTTTCTGTCTGTCTGTCTGTCGGTGGACGAGGACCGTGGAAGGGGCTGCAGGCGGGCAAGGATCACAGAAGGTGAGGGGCCCAGGAGTGGAGGGGCTGGTCACTGTGATGTCATAGGGAGGAGGGGGGAACTGCACTCCTGCCCTTTTCCCCACTTTCTCTCCTGCAAACCACACCACCGCTCCCCTTCCCTTTCTTGCCACCCCCTGCCATGTCCTGCTCTGCTCCTACATTCTCCCCTGCCCTGCCACGCTCCCCTCCCCGCCATCCCACCCCTCCCCTCCCCTCTCTTGTCACTATGGCCTTTGTCCCCACACTCTCCCCACCCTCTTTTGCCCTGCCACCCCTTTTCTTCTTTGCGCCCTTCCTTGATGAGACATAATGCCACGTAAGGATAAAATACATTTAAATTATTAATAAAAAAACAATTTTAAATAACTTTCATTAATTTTTCGTTCTATATTTTTCAATAATTTCTGTCCCGTGAGTTTGCACAAAAATTTTTATTCAGAAAAAGTTTTGCACACAGGTTGAAAATTTTGCACACAAGCCGCCAAACCTCAGAAGTAACATTGGCTACCTGAAATATTTTTGGAAGTTTTGGTGGCTGTAATAGGACTTGTGTACTGCCTATCAGCAACAATTTTAAAGAGCTTCTAGCTATTCCTATGAGTATCATTGTAGAAGGCAGTCTCCTGCTCCATGACAAGAGCCCCACCCACAAGTGAAGGTTCTTGAAGAGCAAGAGTGTAGAAAAAGGTGATATCACAAATTTCTGTCTCTTTTTCTTTAACAGTGGAGGCTGTGATGCCTCTTCTGCCACCTTCTTGATGATTTCAGGCATTTTCAGAAATTTGTTAAACACACTGAGTCCCATATGAGGATATCTAAGAGTCCCAACATAAGCTCTTGGACATTTTCTTGGTTGAGTAGCTTCAGTAGTGAATGAGGCTCGACTGGATCCTACCATTGCTGTCTGGAAGACTCCAACTACTGCACCATCTCCAAGCCAGGGGGGAAAAGCCCTATGTTTCTTCTCCCAACTCTTTAGCTGTCGACGCTGTGAATGAGCATGGTAGAACATCACCATATTTAAATCTACATTGTATGGTAAAAACCAGAAGCACCTCAACCTCTTTTAGCATAAAATCTACTCTTCTGCAACTTTGCAGTTTAAAATAGCAGATTATTAGACTCTGTTGGCAAAGTGTGATCACACGAATCATAGTAAACTGAACACTTTTATTGGTCATCTCCACTGGAACATCAGGAACAGTTCCAGCTCATGAGAGTAGAAGGTCAGTTCCTAGCAAGGAGAAGATTGCAAGCCTCCATAGATGCAGCCAGTACTGCAGTTCATTCCATCTTTGCTGCTCTCATTGTGTGTCAAACAGCTTGGATGCAGGTAGTGGGATTTTCTAGGGAGGTCCATGATACCATAGAAACCTTCCTTTTGACAGACTGGAACTTCTCAGTGAGTCCACCTTGCACAACTTGAAGGGTTAAAAGGCCATGCTCAGGTCTGTTAGTATAGATACACATCCAAATAAAATTTAACAGTTCAAAAATGGCAAGAGATCCCATCTGGTCCAATTCTCTGCCTTTCATAGATCACCTGAACCACATAAGGAGACTGCAATATCAGAAGAAGAGGTTTCCCATGTTGACCACTATCACTGCTCCAGCCTTCCTTACAGCTGTACTACACGGCCTATAACTGTACCATACTGCCTATCTCCCTTTCTTTTTGGAGACAGGCTTTTTCATTTTTGACCTTCATGGGAGGAAATTACATCTCACAAGTGAATTTTGGTGGTTATAACTTCGGGTTACCCCTTCCATTTCACCTCTGTCCTCTCCCGTCCTTCCCTTCCCCACAGTTTCTCCTTGGGATTCTTCTCGCAAGCACTTGCTAGGGCAAGAATTCACCTCCTTTCTAGGCATAGAGGTGATAGAGCACAGAAGGGAAGGGATTTGTTTGAAGTATTTTTTAGTTCCAAAACAATGGAATGTAAATCCGTGTTGGATCTCAGACTTACAAACACCTTTGTGAAATCTCAGAAATTTAAGAGGGTAACTCTCTCCCTGCCATAATTCCATGGTTAAATTCAGTGTTTGGTTGGTGGCCTGCAGGATGCAGACTTTCACATCGCCACTCACCCATTACATAAAAGGCTTTTTCATTTTACAATATCAGGATCACTCCCAGTGTTGAGAGCTCCTCTTTAGCCTTTCACCTGCCCCAAGAGTTGCTGCAGTGTCCGGCAGTAGTAGCTGCTTGCCTTCAGCAGCTGTACATTGACATTTGGCTTTTCTAGGACTCATTTATACACTGAAGTCCTTTCTGCAGTGCAGACAGCAATGTGCCTATTACACAACTTAGAACTTCAGCTCTAACATCAAAAACTCCATTTTGACTCCAGTTCAAGAAGTAAATTTTATAGGAGTGTCTTTGGGTGCAGTAATATCCAGCGTGTACTTTTCTTTGGATAGACTTATGATACTGACAAGCTTTATTGCCAAGAGCCAAACTTGTCTCAAGATGAAGGTAAGAAATCTCCTCTAACAACTTGTCACATATGGCAACCCTTCAGATTACCTCTTTATTGCTTTCAGGGTTGACTATAGCCCAAACAAAAATGATTTAAATAAGCTGGTGTTTGACCCTAGCTGGGTGCTAGACATGCAGGACTTCCTTTCACCCAGCCTCCTCCTACCATCAGAAACGTCAGATGTATAATTTTGGGGATGGGGAACTACCTAAGGATACAAGACATCCAAGACAAATGGTTTGCCTCAAGAGTTTCTCATACACACGAACCTCCTAGAATTATGAGTAATCAGGAACACTTGTATCCATTTGTTTGCCTTAATTAGGCTCATCTGTGAAGGTCATAATAGGTGACATAGTCTGCATCCATTCAACATCAGGGAGGTGAAAGATCCCGTCTTCACTGAGCCCAAGCAATAAAGGTAAGGAATTGTCCTATAGCCAATCACATAGTTATTTCAGCCTTTTACTCTCTATGCATGCTGAACACCACTGCTGTTTATCGGACTAGACGTTTCCTCCCAAGATTGAATGGGTACTGGATCCTCAAACAGATTTTCCTGACCTGGGAGTGTCCAGAAGTGGACCTCTTGACAGCCACTGTCAACTGAAAGGGCAAGAAAGGGATGTGTCTTTCTTATTCCTTGGACAAGGGTCCTTCTCTATCCATATTCTCTGATACCTCTGATTCTGAGGTTATTGAATGAGATTAAACTAGACAAAACCAGAGTTCCAACTTGACTAAAGCAGGTCTGGTGTCCTTACCTGATTCACCTTGCTTCCTGTCTAGGATTGCAGCTTCAAATCATTTTTCAACTGCTGTCAGTACTCTGATGAGACTTTCCATCCTAACCTGGTCATCTTCCATCTCAGAGCTTGAAAGCCTCTCTAGGGTAGAGTTTTAGACAAAGGTACGACAAGTCCTGATAAACTTCAGAAAAATCTCTACCAGATGCACTAACCTTCAAAAATGAGTGTGATCATTTTAATCTAGGCATTCTTCCATTTCATTTGTTTTTGATTACTTGTTGGATTTAAAGAATTCAGGTCATATTTGGAGTCAGGAAGGAATTTTCCCTCAGGCCAGATTGGCAGAGACCCTGAGGTTTTTTCATCTTCCTCTGCAGCATGGGGCATAAGTCACTTGCAGGTTTAAAATAGAATAAACGGTTAATGATCTGTAACTTGAAATCTTTAAACCATGATTTGAGGACTTCGGTAACTCAGCCAGAGGTTAGGGTCTATTACAGGAATGGTTGGGTGAGATTTTGTGGCCTACAATGTGTAGAAGGTCAGACTAGATTATCATGATGATCCCTTCTGACTTTAAAGTCTGAGTCTATGAAATCCATCAGCGTTCATTTGATAGCTGTTACAGCCTTTTATTTCCCTGGCCAGGGATTCTCGGTCTTTGCTCATCCCGCAAATGATAAGATTAATCAAGGAGTTGGTTAACCTTTTTCTGCAAATCAGAGAGCTTGTTTCTATATGGGATTTAAACTTGGCCCTTAAGAGTGTGTTTACACAGTCCACAGCAGCAAGCCTCCCAGCCAGACTTGGGCTTCCTCTGCCATGCTAAAAATAACAGTATAGATGTTGCAGCTTGGGCTCAAGTTCTAAAGACTAGGGATGGGTGTGGATTTCAGAGGTCAGGGTCTAGCCCAAGCAACAACTTCAAAGCACTGTCTGTACTCCTGTGTTTAGAGTGCTGGTGTAAACTCTGCAAATCTGACTTGCTTGCTGGTGAAGGCTGTATCAAGATATCCCAATTTCTTTTGAAATCTCCCTTTGATTTACTGACTAAGTGTTCTCTGATGCACAGACCTATGAAAACAGTGTTCTTAGTGGCCATCACTTCTGCTCATACAGTTGGGGATTTTACTTATCAACATTCAGGGTTTATCCCTCCCTTCTCCCTTCATTGTTTTTTTCCAGGATAAGGTATCATTATGCTCATATCTCAAGTTCATACCTAAAATATTCCCTGATTTCCATATTAGCCAAGTTATGCACCTTCCTGTTCTTTTTCCAAAGCCACAATAGAGAGGAAGCTTTCCTCTATACTTTCACTGTTAGAAGGGTGTTAGCCTTCTATTTGGACAGAACCAAACTCTTCAGAAAGCCTAGACTGTTTGTTTCAGTTTGCAAATCAATCTAAAGGATCCACAGTTTCCACCAAAAGTGAGTTTTTAGTTGTCTTCTTGTGTGTTACCAGGCTGCTAATGTTCATTCCCTTCAAGAATAATTGCCACTTCTACAAGCTAACCCAAGCTAACTCCACTGCACTATTAAAAATATACAGACATTGAAATTTCGAAAACGGCAACCCCTGGGCATCCGTGCATGCTTTTTCCCAATAGTATGCTCTGGAACATGCTTCTAGATCAGATGCTGTTGCTGTCATGGCAGTCCTTTCTTATTGTATACAGCTCCTAAGTGCTATCCTCCTTCAGGGGATACTGCACATGAGTCGTGATGTGAAGTACTCATAGGGACATGACGCAAAGGAGGAGAGATTACTCCCCTTGTGCATTAAGAAATTCTTTGATATCTGTGTCCCCTATGGGTGCTCCAGTATTTGCCCTTTTCCCATCTGCTTTGGAGTTTCATCTCATGGGATTTTGAGGAAGAGAAAGAAGAGTGTGGTTTGCCAGGGGAGCATATATATATCCTTGGTAAAGGGCACAAGGATGTCTGCAGTCCATGAGTGGGTCAAAAAGTTACTGCTGCTCCAAATGTCTGATCAAAGATGCATGTGCACCTGAGCTGCAGTCACTCATAAAGACACACATCTGAAAGAACTCCAGTTACAGTACAAGATATAGTATATCCTCGTCCCCTCTCTAGTTTTCCCCACAAAAAGTCATTTTGATAGAAAATTCCTAACTGATTCTAATACTGGTGCTTATTGCTAATAATAACAAAAGACTATTTCTAATCTAGGTCTGCATGACACCTGTCCTGCATCTAGAAATTATTCTTTTAATCATCATTTGGAATTACAAGAATTAGGTAGACTAGTGGGCCCATCTCAAAAGGACTGGTCTCTCACATCTGAAACCTTAGTTATTTTTCTGTGTAGGTCACTGGTAAATAGAGTTTGAATATCTACACCTGGAATCTAGCTCTGGATCTCTGAGGTCAATAGAGGTTCATTGACTTTTATAGAGCGGGAGCTGGACCCTAGTTCATAGTGCATATTTGAATTAATTTCAAGGCCATTTCACAATTTGGCATATTTTATCTGGCAAGCAAGTCTCAAGTAAAATCTAGGGCTAGAACTGGAGATTGTCTGTAGGTTCCGAATGAGATTTGTTGGAAGATCTTTCTGTGGAGAAATTTTCTCAATAGCTGTCCATAATATACTTGCTTCCCTCCACATATGAAAGGGCTTAACAAAACTGCTACCGAGCTAGGCGCCCAGCTGGGATGCCCCTGCTGCTGAAAACCCACTGGTGGTGCACAGCCCCCCTCCTGCTCTGCAGCCAAATATGTGGGACGCCACTAAAGACCCAGGGTTTGTTGGAACCTGACTTATGAGCATAACATTTAACCTTAAATTATTTTAAAAAATGAATGAACAAATGGCTGAAATTTAGATTTATTTCTAATTAAAGAAATTAAAATAGCCTAGCCAGATATACAAAGAGGAAATCAATTTTTACAAAAATGTTTTTTAGTTGATTCTATCTGCCAGATATCCCATTAGAGATTTCTGTGAGCATATTCTGAACCCCATAAAAGGAACTTGGGGGGGGGGGGTTGTTCCACTGAGACACTTAAAAATTCCATATTTTATCCTGATTCCATTGAAATATCTCCCATCATCAGCTTTTAGCAAAGTATTATGACAGCTGATTCCTTGTTAATTAGCCTTCTTCCTCTGCCAGCCTCATCAGTGATACCAAATTTAGGAAGTGATTCTGCAGTTCTTATGTGACTTGAATGGAACTGTTAATATGGATAAAGAGTACTCATTTCAGGGTTTGTCGAATCAGACCTTTAGTGTTTGTGATCTCACTGCTGCTTCCATAGTTATGAATTGTGATGCAACAAACAATGAATTGTTTCGTCACTGAATGAATCAGGCAGGATGATTTGAAAGGAGAACTCTCTAGAGAAATACCAGTTAAATGTCACAATACATCTTTGCTCTTGCACAATAGATCCTGGCTCTCTGGTTCATTCTGCTACTTTTTGAGGACAAGAATTAAAGGTAATTAATGTTATTTCTTGACACTGGTATGTTGGTAATTGCCATGATGGGAAAGGAAATGCAGAAAATCTACAGGAAAATTTTGAGTTTTGCTAAAATATTTCATTTTTCCAGCATTCCAGTGGTATAGTGTGTGTGTGTGTGTGTGTGTGTGTGTACGCGTACGCGCATGCACATGCATGTGCTCTAAAGAGGAGTTTTAAAGGATGTGCTGATGCCACGTAAGTTGTTCTGAAAGGTGATATTACTTCAAATATTGCCTTTGACAGTAATAATACTAAGCACTTACATGGGGCTTATATTTTTGAAGCGCTGTAGAAACAGTAATCATTAACACCTATTAACAATGGCAGCACTCTTAAAAAAAAAAAAATCTCTTTAGGCAGAAAAAAAATCTTTCATTGGTGTGAGGGCCTAGGAACAGGATTTGCACAGTGGTTCTCTGCAGGAATTGGTAAAATGGCATTCTGCCTTATGCCCAGGGCTGTGGCTGCGTGAGAGATTGGGCCAGTGCATCCATGTTGTTGTGGATCCACTGGCAGAGTCTAGTTCTTTCCCTGCCTTGTCCTCCAAACCTCTCTATAACATAGATTGGAATCCCGACTTTAATAAGCAACTTTTAGTATGTGAACAGCCCTATTGACTTCAGTGGGAATAATTGGTTTCTTACATCTACACAATATGCTGAAATGTTTTGCTGGATGGGGCTCGGGCTCAAGACCTTAGCAGGATCAAGCCCATGTTCACTGTCAAGTAGCTGCTTGTTATACTTATGCTTATGCTTATACTTATGTTATGCTTGATAAGTAGAAATTTAACTTTGGCAACAACAGCAACAACAAAAAAAGTGTATTGTGTTTCAATATTAAGCTTTGCATTCTGGAATTCTTGTCGCTGTTGGGTTAAAGGTCCTAATTAAAACATAGAAAGGTTTATATGATCTATTTGAACATCAGTAGGCTTATATATGAGTAGTGCTTAATTTTATATTTCTGCATAGCTGCACGGTATTCAGACATCCCACCCTGATCTGTGGCTGCTATATATATTGATAGCACCTTGAAAAAGAATGATTTGTCAGTATCTGATCACAAAAAACCTTTTACATAAAAGGAAATAAAGTTACTAAATAAAAAAGAGTTTATGTAGTATAAATGGTAATATTCTAAAGTCTTAATTTGATGAGTGATTTTTATTATAGATCTTGAATAAAAGAAATTGTATTGTTTTAATTACTGGAACATTTACCTTGCACAATTGGCTGCTAATTTCCTGGTGTGAATATATTTCTTTTCAATTGGACTTGGAATATTTTTGTATTTTCCATTATTACCCATGGTAGTTAGACTCATAGACTTTAAGGTCAGAAGGGACTAGTACGATCATCTAGTCTGACCTCCTGCAAAATGCAGGCCTCAAGACCTCACCCACCCACTCCAGCAATAGGCCACCAACCTATGACTGAGTTATTTACCTCCTTAAATCATGACTTAAGGACTTTAAGATACAGAGAATTCGCCGGTAGGTGAGCCATGCCCTGTGCTACAGAGGAAGGCGAAAACCCCCCAGAGCCCAGGCCAATCAGCCCTGGGGGAAAATTCCTTCCCGACCCCAAATATGGTGATCAGTTAAACACTGAGCATGTGGGTAAGTCTCAACAGCCAGTTACCCAAGAAACAATTCTCTTTAATAACTCAGAACCCACCCCATGTATTCTCCCCTCTTAGGCCACTTGTATATCCACCACACGTAGCCAAATATCAGTCAATTTCCAAAATAGGCTAATCATAGCATCTCTCCATAAATATATCAAGGTCAGTTTTGAAAGCAGTTATGGTTTTTGCCCCCGCAACTCCCCTTGGAAGGCTATTCCATAGCTTTACTCCTCTAATGGTTAGAAACCTGCATCTAATTTCAAGCCTAAGTTTCTTGATGGACAGTTTATAACCATTTGTTCTGGTGTCCACATTGGTGCTGTACTTAAATCATTCCTCTCCCTCCCTGATATTAATCCCTCTGATGTATTTATACAATCATATCCTCCCTCAATCTTGTTTTGGTTAGGCTAAACAAGCCAAGCTTCTTGAGTCTCCACTCATAGGGCAGGTTTTCCACTCCACAGACCATCCTTGTAGCCCTTCTCTGCACCTGTTCCAATTTGAATTCATCCTTTTTAAACATGGGGGACCAGAACTGCACGCAATATTCCAGATGGGGTCTCACCAGTGCCTTGTACAGCGGCACTAACACCTCCCTGTCTCTACTTGAAATACCTCTCCTGATACATCCTAGAACCACATTAGCTTTTTTCATGGCCACATCACATTGGCGGCTCATAGTCACCCTATGATCAACCAGTACTCCCAGATCCTTCTCCTCCTCAGTCCGTTCCAACTGATGCGTCCCCAACTTATGGGAAAAATGCTTGTTTGTCCCTAAATGCATGACCTTGCACTTCCCATTATTAAATTTCATCCTATTCCTGATACTCCAGTTTACAAGGTGATCCAGATATTTCTGTATGGTATCCCGATCCTTCTCTGTTTTGGCAGTACCTCCCAACTTGGTGTCATCCTCAAACTTTATTAGCACATTCCTGCTTTTTGTGCCAAGGTCAGTAACAAAAAGGTTGAACAAGATTGGTCCCAAGACAGATCCCTGAGGGACTCCACTGGTAACCTCCCTCCAGCTTGGCAGTTCACCCTTAAGTATGACCTGTTGTAGTCTCCCTTTTAAACAGTTCCTTTTCCACCTTACTATATTCATATTAATCCCCATCTTCTGTAATTTAACTAATAATTCCCTATGTGGAACTGTATCAAGTGCCTTGCTGAAATCTAGTTGGGCTGCATTTAAACATTTTTTTGCAGATAAAAGGAGACTAATGCTTGCTTATAAAAACAGTTCAATTTGTTTTCCCCCTTCATTTGGTTCAGCTGCATTCACAAATTGTTATTCATTTACTTCGGAAAATACAGTTAATTAGTAAGCAGCCAGGAAGATAAACTTGCACTCATGGCAGAGAGTTTAGGGAAACTGGCTCAAACTGCTAGTATACACTTGGGAAACAGAAGAAATTGTGTTCGCAATTTAATTACGGTGGTTTGTTATATTGTATAAAATGTGTAATTTTTAATAAGGTGTAACAGATATAAATATTAGTTGGTAACATACTGTAATCAACAAAAGATTAATATAGACATGTTGAACTTTACAAAGAGAGCAGTGGCTTTTTGTATCTTTTTTTTTTTGTGTGTGTGTCCATAGACTTGTTAGTTACAGAAGACATTAGGACTGTAATCTAATTATTGCTGATCCTCATTGATGACTCTTTCAGGGATTATCTCTTACAGTGTCAACCATCTGTTGTAGTTTAGAGTAATAAACTAATTAAACACCATTAAGATTTTTCCTTAATTTAAAAGCAAATTTAAGTCTCTAGGAACAGAACAGTATTCTCAATGTTTAAAATCTTGTCAGAAACGTCAATGTTGTACTGTACCGAATTAAAAAAAAAAAGAACTGAAGGCTATATTAAAAGCAGCAGTAACAACAAAAAAATTAATGTAAGGGGCAGTTTTTATAAGTTATATTATTGTTTCAGTTATGACATATTGTGCTACATTTACCAATATCAGTGAATTTGTGTCTTAGTAAAAATCTTAATAAAAATAGATATGGAAAATAATTCTATAAGTAGCTTTTTAAGTCTTACAATATTTTATTGAGGTTATCTTCCTAAGCACAGTATATAATAAAAGGTATCACAAACTTTGGATGGTGTATAAGTGGTTGGGGGGGGGGGAGGTGAGTACCTATTTTTATAATTGGTTAGATTGAGGAAGCAGTATTTTAATGTTATTTTTATTACAGTCAGGATAAACAGAAAGAGGAACAGTTTTGTAAAGGAAATGAAGAGCATGAAATGTTTTATCAGATAGAAGTGAAAGGGAAATCATCTTAAACCATAGGCTTCTCAGTGGACATGATTGCTTAGTTTTGTCTTTCCTTTTGCAGATTAATAGTAATGAAAAATTTTAAATACAGTTTCCCTTACAGACATCTAATAGTAATTAAAAACAGCTCAAAACCAAACACTGATATTCTTGGCAACACATTGGCTTGAACATACTTGAATATATCTAGATGAGTAGACAGTTGATTTATTATTTAGGAAGTATTTGCATGTGTTACATATGTGCCCCCATAGCTTATAGAATTTTTCTTAGATGTTATTGAACTGATGAGACACTTTCGTAGGTGAAGGCAAATTCAGACTTTGTATGTCTTATCTTTGTTGGAAGATAGTTGACCTAGCAGGATCCAAGATTACATGGCTGCGGGGAAAAAAAAGTGCTGGGACTCAGTACCCTTGAGTATCATCACAAAAAAAGCCCTAGACCTAGCATAAACTTTCAGTCCCTTGTAGACATCTGTATTCTGTATACTTACATCCATACTAGCGAGTTGGTTCCATGGGGCAGTTCCCAGAGGATCTGATAAAGAATTAACACTAAGGCTTTTCTCCACAGTTGGGTAATGTGCTGTAAGGGGGTATGATTTTTAAAGCATTCTAATGTGTTGTGTATTATTTTGTTCATATAGAATCTGCTGATGCCGTTTAAGATAGTACTCTTTCAAATAGCACCACATTAAACCACATCAACAAAGTGTACAGTATTGTTCTGTTTGAAACAGTACTAAATCAAAGGACACTCGCAGGTTCTATGTTTAACAAATAATGTGCAACAAATTAGTATGCTTTACCTCACAC
This sequence comes from Pelusios castaneus, assembly GCA_007922175.1. Taxonomy (NCBI): domain Eukaryota; kingdom Metazoa; phylum Chordata; order Testudines; family Pelomedusidae; genus Pelusios; species Pelusios castaneus. Next base: position 4,354,389 of record ML685793.1, on the reverse strand, counting down.
CCCTTGCCCTAACTTGTTGACAAACACTAAGTAAATTGTCAACTTAGGTCATAAAAAAACATGAAAGGAATACATCTAAGATGAGTATGTAACATAAGCTCCATAAGAAAGGAGAAGTGCATATGATTGGAAATTGTATTTAAAGCATCTTAAATATATATTCTGGATTTGCTCAAAATCAAATGAAAATACGAAATTATTTGCAACATGGAATACTGCATTTGTTTGCAGGTATTGCAAATGGAAACTTTAAAGGGACATTCAAGTATTTTCTGCCATTGATTATCCTTAAGAGATATTTAAGATTTCAAGTCCAGACCAAAGAACTTGTACGTATATTTGGAAGAGTTTCCCATTGATGTTTTGCAATGGAGTTAAGAACTCATTTAGGTTAGGTTCTCTCCACTTTTTCCTCAGCTGTGGAGTATCTTCTTTAGTAGCAGTCTACAAAGTATCTTATTTATAGAAATCCTGAGAAGGTAGATTGAATTTAAAATCTGAGCTGCTTACTTTAATAATGTCATGGCTTGGTGAAATATCTAAGGTCAGGAGTTATCTGGCATTTTCCCCTCCTGCATCTTGTAAAGTTAGCTTGTTCCTGTCTTGTAGGAAAAGCTTTTGTAGCCTAAGTAGCCAAGAGGTAATTGAGAATTTTGACACTGCATCGAGCTATCTGATAGCCTGTTTCTATATTTGCAGATAAGATGTTGTCTGATCTCCTGAGGGAGCAGAGTTTCTACATAATAAATCAGGTTGTAAAGAGTAAAAGCAGTAAGCTGGTTCAGTGGTTGGCTGTGTGTGGGGCTGCTGTTTTGAGTTTCTATAAAATGAAACTAGTTCCAGCTATGTTAAATTAGTTTCCCAGTTACAGAATTTCCATTTGGGGAGGTTAATGTCTTGTTTTGTTTTCTATCAGCTAACCATGGATCCATAAATTCTATTTCCATGCCTTATAAAATTGCTACATATTCTGTGTAATTCCTTTTTGTTCTTTATAGGTAGAAGTATTAGAATGACTTTGTAGGAGGTACAACACATAGGGAAGGCAGTGAGGAAGGTCATTCATTTTTGTCAGGTTGATTCAGAAAAACATAGGCAACAGTTAATTGCACCATCTTGGTTTTAAAGGTCTTGGTTTACTTTGTGTACAAGAGGTTGAAGAGCTATCATTATTAGTTTAGTTTAAAAGGGTGCAGTTTTTATCTCTGTGGAATGGAAGCATTTTTGCCAGTTATTTTATACCTGTATCATCTTCCCTTAAAATTTAGCAGCATGATAGTTCTCAGGAGATGAACATCATTTTTACTAGGTTCCTGCTCTCTTCCCTTTGAACTGTTGATGGTATTGGCTATTAGCTTCTAAAAAGGAAACTTTAATGAACAAACTCTCAGGTGTGCTTAAAAAGTGTATGAAATTCAGGCTTTAACAATGGAGGAGTTTTCTAATTCTGTGCATCCACATCTAGACTTTCTGCCTAAGGTGATACTCAAGTTTTAATAGAATCAAATTCTGTTTTGTTTGTGTTTTCCCTCAGAGCTTGATAGCTTGTTTGAGGAGCTTGGATAGCCTAAATTATCTGCTAGTAGAGCCTTATATTATTTAAAAAGGACCCCTTTCTGAGGTCAACCCATTTGATTGCAGCCTTTGAGACAAATTCTAAATATTGAAGTGTCTTTGCCTAGAGATTATCCAGGTGTCCTATTAAGCTATGGAAGAGTTTTAACAACAGAAAGACTTGGGTGAAGGTTTTCAAAGCCAATTGCAGGATTTAGCCACACAATTCCCACTCAAATTAATAATGTTGGAGGGCTGCAACTTGTACTCAGAGGAGTTTCATGGAGGAGAAATGAGGATTACTTACCTAGAATTAGTATGGTCCAAGTATATTGTACATACAGATCCATGCTGATCTTCCCTTTTCCCCTGCTTCTTTGGAGTATGCTAGCTAGCTTACGAGAAACAGAGGGAGCTGGACAGGGTCAGGGAAGGATGGCCTTTTTATAACTCTGGGACATCATAGTCACAGTTCAGTGTCTATGAACCTCACTAATGATTAAACAGTTCTTAAGAACTGCCGACTAAGTTAGGCTGAGCAGATGTCCCCGATTTCCAGGGACAGTCCCTGATTTAGGTACTTTGTCTCCAGCTATAACCTGTCCCCAGAAGTGTCCCAGGTTGGCTTTGTTGCCAAACAGTGGTTTAAAAATGAAACAAAATAGTAATACGTAAATGAGACAAATAAATAAAATGTAACCTCTTCACTACGCTTCATATTTTACTAATATTCAGAGCTGTCCCTGGGGGTGCAGGGCAACTCACACTGTGTCCCCACCCTTCTCTCCCTCCCAGCACATTTTCATACCGATGAAATCTGGGGCAATCATAGTTGTCAATTTCATGGCTCAGCTAGGCCAGCTCCTGACTCCGGGAACAGGCAAGCCACTGGGTTCTTCACTTGGCTTTCTGGGCACCGGGCTTTGAGCCTGGGAGATGGGCAGCTGCCACTCACTCTGAGCTGAGGTGGAGAAGGCTGCCGCACCTGGATGGGACTGCAGGATGCAGGCATGCAGCAAGTGGCTGCCTCCCGGCTGTGATCCGAGGTATGGGAGGCTGCCACCCGGCTTCCAGCAACTCAGCCAGCTGCTGGCTGCCTCCCTCCTGGGAGCTAGGATCGGGTGGGACATGGGCAGCTGCCACCCAGTGCCCCAAGACTGGGAAATCAGATGACCCCGGAAATCGTTCCAAAAGTCGGGTCAGCCTAGATTAAGTAGCATAGCACTTAACTCCTAAAGAGACCCATATTTGAAATATTCTGGTTACACATAAATCCACTTACTTTCCCTCTGGATAAAGCAGGATTTTGTTTTTGCTTTTGTACTGAAGCCATAAGGAACTCAAACAAGCTTCTGTAGCACTCATTGTCTGAGTGTTACGCACTGTTGCACACATGTTAGCCTGTTAATATAACATTTACTCATGAATTCTCAGCTGCTGGTGTTAGTGCTTTATTTGTTATAAATGAGTCAGCGCTGTTTTTAATTTTTATACAAAAGAATCAAGAAAGAATAAAAAGAATTCTATGGAATTTGAACAAATTTACTGTAGAATTAAAGACAGCTATACATATAGTAAATGTCCGTTATTTACACTGAGAGTTTATGATTAACAATGTGTTAAATATAGTTAGCATTTAATTAATTCCAACTAGTCTAATGCAATATAGTATTCAGGACATAAGCCTGTTTATTGTCCAGCACCTGTGTAGAACAGTTTCTAGCAGTGATACTCTACACCAACTGTTTGTTTCCTGCTTAATCCTTACCTTCTACTGCCTGAGCAGTACAAGAAATTGTGTATTTGAGAAAGAGTGGGTTCAGATTGAAGTGGAGGTGCTCTGTGTGCTGGCCTTCCAAATAGCCATTTGGGAATTCATCAGTTACTCTACTATGAAGTCACGGGTAAATGTACTTTTCATGTTAATGACTTATTACTGTTTAGTTAATTGGTGGTTGGAACACAATGTGTTTGCTCTGTACGATATGCTCAGTAAAGGATTCTTGTTCTAAAAAAACTTAAAGGTGAGACTATGTCATTGTGTATTGTTGAGGGAGGTCAGATGGCTTATATTCAGAGACCTGGGATCCCCATCAGGTTGTCGGTCCAGCCCAGGGTTTGTTGAATCAGGCTATCAATTTTGAATTGTTTGGGTTTCCACAATGATGGGGCTGTTGCCTGAAGTGGTAGATCTAACTGTTTCTAAAACTAAAAGGTATAAAAATTCTTGATGAAGGTTTAGAGGAGCCCCAGGACTATTGGAACTGACTCTGGGATTTCCCTGTTTCTGTAATAGTAGAGCAACATCAGGGGGCTTAGGTATCTGACACTGCAATATAACTTCCATTCTATCCTGAATCTCCTGGAGACTTAACAAACTGGCTCAAATGAACTTTTGGGTCTTCCATGGGTTTCCCATTATATTAATTCTTTGGTTTGTCCAGAAATAACCATTATAAATATATTTGAGAAATTAAATTTTCAACAGGTTTCAATATTTTGTTGATATTATTTGTAATGATATATTTTATTTTCATCTGTATACTAATTGAGGCCCTTAAACTTTGCTCTATGTGCTCCACGATACATTTTTAAATGATCTATGCTATATATAAACATATATAAAAACCCAGCAGAAAAACATTTTAAGGATTTTACAGCGAGGCTTCCCACCAGCATCCTCACAGTCTGTCACACCTTGGGAGAACAGGTGGGCCTTGCAGCATGCCCTGGACATGGTTTCACACAAGGAGAGAGCAAGACCCAAAGCTTAGGAGCTGTCCTGGAGAACATACCGCTAGCTGCCTCAGCACTCTATGATTGAAATGGGGTTCTTCTGCTGATTGCATATGTGGCAGCATTGCACAGGAAAAAAGCTGTCCTTTGGATAAGGAGATGCCAGACAATTTAGTGCATGTATAGTGCATTTCATCTGCTTTAGCTAGTAGGAAAGATGCTGGATAAGGAAACAAAATAATTATCTTATTGAAAGCAATTACAATTTATTTTGGTGGGTGGTTTCCCTACAATTCCCTTCCTCTTCATGTCCTTTAACTGCAAGAAAAATATTTGTTCTTGTGTTCTGTTTCTTACAGCTATGGAGTCAGGAGAGCGAATAACATCATCATCAGCCTCCTCTACTACAGCTACTTCCTCACCGGCATCTTCTACACCTTCTGTAGCTTCAGCAGTTTCAAAAGGTGGCCTTTCCAGTGGCGCTGCATCACTTAGCTCCACAATCAACACATGTGGTAAAGAGTCTTCATTCATTACTTTATGAATTTGCAGTATGATTTCCATTATGTAGCATATTTTATTAGATTATTTCAGAATGCTGTATGTATTATAGGATTAAGGATAACAACAAGTAAAAGTGATACATCCTATGAAAACCTTTAAGACAAATATGTAGAATAAAATACATATCAGGTTGGAATTGTTTCTGATTTTGTTTTTGTTACGTAATAGAATCTGTTCCTTCGAAAAGACTGAAAATGTTTTACTAACTCTAAAAGACTGGTTAATTTGTATAGCAACCACACTAGTATTTCAGAGCTCAACATGAACCATCAGTGCAGCAGATTATAAATGTACATCTCCTGTACATAGAAATAACATTTTAGGCATAGAGCTGATAAAACTAAATGTTAGCTTCCTGAATATATGTGGCTTAATCAGAATTAAGCCCAGTTACTGCCTCAGTTCTGTGTTCTCTGATGAGGTTTGTGGGAAAGTTTGCAAGAGAATGGCTTTCTCTTTGGATCTCTTGGTCAAATTATTGGATTTCCAAACATCACAGTTTGAAATTATGACTGGTGGCATCTAAACTCAGTTGGAAAAGCTATGTGGGAGAGTTCTACAACTGGGGATCTCAATTATTATATGAGTGCAAGTCCTGTTTTATTTATATCTCTGTATCTAGAACTCATGAATAAACCAGCTATTCAGGATCTCCTTATTTGGGAAAGATCTAGATTAGAATTGAAGAAGTTAGTCAGCTGTATAATAGATACTTGCTGTATTTCTCCCATTTTTAGGGAAAAGTTCATGTAAGCCTACTGCCTTTTTTAGCTTTATTAATGTTGACGAGCCTAATGAAGCACAGCAAATGAAAAGGTCTGTAGGTAGGATCTCATGATGCAAATAGCTCACCATAGTCCAAAACAAATGTAATTCCTTCTAGTGGAATTAGCGAAAGCCTATCCCATCAAACCAAAGTACTCTCCTGCCCTCATAACTTAGAATCAGTGGGCTCTTTCTGTACCACTCTAGAAGACTACTCACTCTCAGCTTTGCTCTGGAGAAGATAAAAATAGTCTGTTGTGTCTGAGGCAGTATCTCAACAATATTTCTTTGTAATTGCTCTAAAAGAAGCCACTGAAGATGCTTCTCACTTCAAGTAGTCAAGCCAAGCTGATGAGTCGTTTCTCCACCCTCCCACCCCTCCAAAAAATCCAGATGTGCATACTCCTTATGGACATGTGGTGGTTCCCCAACATGCAGTAGGCGTTAATTTACTTGCAGCTAAAATCTTTTGGGTCATGTGGAGGATTTACCAGAGATTTCCACTCTCCTTGTCCTATTTGTATCTAGTAGCTATGGAGGTATCTTGTTCTTGTGTATCTCCTTTATTATAGTACCTTTATAGGATAATTATCTTAGTAGTTTGTTGTGCACAGTTTAATAAATACAATCAAGATTTCTTTAAAAAAAGAGGGAAGTTGGTATTTCATGTTTAGGGTAGTAAAATTTTAAGTTATTTTGTTGTTTTGTCTTCATTAGAAAATGCAATAGTCCTTTTGCGAGTTAGCATGTCGATGTTTCATTAGCTTCTCCTTTGACTGTTGACTTTATTCTTTATATGAAACCATTGTTTCCTTTTTCTCTGTCAGCAGGATGGATTGATTTACATCAAAGCAATTTAAATAATCAATTTTGATCATAATTTAAATCAGCAAGCAGGAAACTTTGATTTAAATAATCTATTTTAATCATGTTTTGCATTTGTACATTTTAGTTATTTGTCTGAAGAAAGGTTCTTTGAGTGATTGCAAATGTTCATCCCCCCTCCCCTTATGGGTGTGTGTGTGTGTGTGCGCGCGCTCCCCATCAAAGCAATGTGTTTGCCTTCTTCACGCTCATGTTTGTAGCCAGTGGTATAAAGGAACTACCCTGACCTGTCTTCAGTTCCTTTTCTCCACCTGTGGCCAGTATTCTAAGTGTCTGTGCTTGTCTACAAAATCTCCCCTAGAGAAGGTTTATCAAATTTTATAAACCATTAGTAGTTAGTTTCATATTTGGTTTTAATATGGTACTCATTAATTTAGTTTAGTTTTTAAAATGGTGTGTGTGGGGGGAGAGGGGGTTGATTGAACAGCATCAGACTTCTTTCTCTGCAACACTGCATGGTCTCAGGTCTCAAAATCCTATGTGAACTGCAAGAAGTCCATGATAAGTATTAACCCTCACTCTTGGTGCCTAAGCGTGTATTTGAGGGCCGTGTTCAGAATGAGTGCCTGATTTGCAGGGGTTTAAGACTAAGAAGGATAGGGAAGTAAGGCTTTGTTACATTCCGTGGAATCTGCCTTGCATCCTCGTTCAGAACCAGATTGTTCGGTGCATGTACTGAGAGTCTCCATTAATATTATTTTTATACTTAATTTAAATTGTTTTAATAGATTATAATAAATTTTGGCCTTAACATGGGTTAGCAATTTCAAATTTAATTTTAAAAGCGTTTGTTTAAAAAAAAAAAATTTTTTTAAATAAAAATCCAATTTTAAATTTAAAAATCATTTTTTTTAATCATCAGTTTTTACCATCCTGTCTCATAGAACGTGGTAATGGAGAGTGCCATTAATTCCAGGTATACCATGAATAATTCATTCAGTTTCGTTTGAGGCCAAACTTTTTGTTTTATGGATATAGAGTAAATTGTATTTTTCCCTAAAGGCATATTGTACTCTTACCAACAGGCCGGAATCTGATATGTTGTAAGTTTCTTCTCTCCCATATTCTTTGTAGGTAATTTGTCCTTCAATCTAATTGACATAACATGTAACAGTTTACATTGGGAAGGGTTTCTCAGTCCTTAGCTGAGAGTTGTACAGTGTCCTAGAGGAATTTCTCCAAAAATGTCTAGCTCTGTCTCTAAACCGCAGACACAGCAGCAAAGCTTGTACTTACTTTATTCAATATTTTATTTTTTTGCCCCATGCAGTTGGTATCATGGTTTCGTTAAGCCACTCATACATTAAATTTGAAAGATAGTCTGTCTGGACAAAATGGAATATAATATTCACTTTTGTTTCACTTTCCAACTTCAGATCTCATCCACCTATGTAACTCCATAAAACCGAACAAAACAAAAATAAAAACAATCAATGTTTGTGGGTTTATCAGTTCCATTATGTTAATTGCAATATCACATCTTTTACAAATATAGTTCTCTCAGGTCTAATAAAATTGCTCAGGTCTCTTCATATAAGCAATTATTGTTTTCAAGGGCATAAAATCAAAAGCACTTTAATCTGTGCATACAGTTAGAGAGATATAATTTAGGGAGGTTCACATTTCCTCCAGTTCAGTATAATTATTTTCTTTGCAGTAATCAATAGTCTGTTAAGTAGACTGTATAATGAACTTCAGTACCTGTATCACACAAATCTCCAAGATATATAATGAACCAAGGATATAACTGCAGATGCTGTGCTAAAAAAAATTATATTACAATTAAGTTATTCTGGGGTTCTCCCAGTTCAAATGGAAAAGGTATGAGAAAATATAGAGAAAAAGATCACAGTCATAAGTATGAAATTTAGGTGGAGCACAGTAAATAGTGATGCAGAAGTTTACACAGATTTATTTGCTACTATAATTTTTAATCACTGAACAATATCTGACCAAGCGACTCAGTAGATAGTTTGATGTCTTTTTATTTCATCTCTTCATTGGTATAAAATAATAAAGAAGTTTAAATGCACCCTGGTGAAATGTCAGCATTTTTGCAGAATCCTGTAGTGCAGTCCTATTCATGTGAATAAATCGTGTAATAATTCAGTGGTTATACTTTTGTGAATGTTGCAGAACTGGACCCAAAGCAAAGCTAATGAAGGATGAGCAATCTCCTCGTTACTTATTATTTTGGTGATATCAGTAGTGAAAAATATTCAGAAAAACCTTTGTTAAATAGTCTATCCTCTTTGAGTTAAATAAAGGAAGTTCATTAAACTTCTTATAAAACATCAATTTAAATAATTCTTTCATAAACAAAGAGTCAGATTCATTAATCTTTTTGGAGTTCAGGATTTCTGCCTAATTGAGTCATGAGGGAGTGAGCCCTCTAGCACTGGGAACAAACGCTCCCAAGTTTAGAGGGGAGCTTTAATTAAAGAATTAAATGATTTCCTATTTACATAGCTAAAATTATAGCAACAAAAAATCTGTAGAGTTAGGTGCCAAATATTTTTATGACCCTCCATCTCAATCCCAAATTATCCTTTAGCAGCTCCAGTGAATGTTAAGTAAAAGCAGCTCTAGTAAATAAAATGTAAACTGTATAACTGCATTGCCTTTGAATCAGTGTTTATATCAAACTCATTTTTGTCAAACATTTGGGCCTTGGCCTGCAGTCCTTTGCACACTCTCATGTATTTATTAATAGTTCTGTATGCTGATGGGCTACAGGATCATTTTGTGCAAAATACCACAATTTAGGTGTTTTTTTAAAAAAATTGAAAAGCTTTTTTATTTTCTTTGAGAATGTGGTGAGTGGAGTTTGTGGTAGTAATTGCATAAAAGCCCAGCTGGGAATTTGGCCTACTATGTGTTACAGTGTTAATAGACATAAGCCAGTTTACATCGACTTAATTATATCAGGGAACACACTACTGCCTTGTTCCCACTGATGTATGTGCCTGACTACACCATCATCATAATTCTACCTCCACGAGGGGCTTACATCGGTATAGTTAGGGTAATGTCCGTGTAGACACTATGGGTTATGTATATCAGCTGCTGGCTGTCATTCTTGTCTATTTCACTGCTTCCTGTTAGAGCCCTGAAATTGATGAGAAAACTGTCATGATGGGGGCTCCAACTAAAGTCTGGCTGCCTCTGGGCTCACTGCTCCCAGCTGGGAGTCCAGGTGGGTGCTGCCCCAATGCTACCCATCAGAAGTCCAAGTGCTATTCTGAGGTGCCTGGCTCCCCTCTGGGAGTCTGGGTGCTGGCTTGAGGCACCTAGCTCGTTGTTGCTGGGAGCAAGGAGTTGCAGCCTTGGGGCATAACTTAGGCTCCTGGCAGAGAGCTGCATGCGGAGCTGAGAGCCCAGGCTCTCAGACCCCTATGTCACCCCCCCCATAAGTCAGTGGAAGTGTTCCTGGTGAGGACGTGCCGCACAGTGGCTGTAAGTCAACATAACATAGATTGACTTAAGTTTCTGGTGTTGATATGCCCTTACAGGCCCTGGATGTTTCTCCTACCTGTGACAGTGACCAGACTTGATATTTTACACTTCTGTAGCATTGTACAAAACATTTAATGCAGTACATCCAAAAATGCATTAAATATGTTAACATTGCAAAGTCAGGAGGTCAAAAGTTAGGAATGCCAGAATTAAGGTTGCTCATTCAAACTTAATTTGGCCTATTTGTGCATGTGCTATTTGATAGTCTTCAATTACATGATCACATTACCCTTCCCCTCCCCCCCTTTTTTTTCCCATGGGACCCCTACCTAGTTCAGATTTCAGTTTTGTCTTTTAGACTGTAAACTTCTCAGACCCAGGACTGTTTTTCAAGTCTATGGACATACAGTGCTTAGCATCATGGATTCCTAGTTTGGGTAGGTGCCATATAACTCAAAAATACTTGGCTTACATTCTTCAGACTTCAAAAACAAACAAACAAAAACAAAAGACCCAGTTCTAGGCTAAGATTAAACATGAGAAGGAGACACATTACGATAGGTTCCTAAGTCTCTATTCAGACTCCTAAATAATAAGTCAGATATTTTTAATGTGTTGAGCATTCAGCAGTTCCCATCAACCTCATTTGGATCTGCTGTATCCTAAAAACTGTTGAAAATCTGGCCACTTACTCTACAGTGCTATATATGCTTAAGAATGTACTTAACTTTAATCATGAGGAGTTCCATTGTCTACTCATTGCTCTTAAAGTTTTATGCCTGTGCATAAGGATTTGGGCCTTAATTATGTGCTTAAACATGGTAGTCTTTTCACTGACTTTACTAGGCAGTGGATCAGGCTTCAGAGCTTAACTTTACACACACAATTTTGGAAGGGAAAGTTAAAAATAGAGACTTAGAAATGGAATGTATCTTTGTAACTTAACTATGGTTTTGCATCTGTGATTCCATGATTGGAATACATGTTAAAATGTATGTTTTGATTCTTAACTGCAATAATACGTATTTAGTGCTTTAGCCAGTTTTTGGAGCTGCACTTTGACCTGCAGTTTAATTTACAAACATTTTAGTTTGTTTATTTCACTCAATTATTACAAATGTTAATTAAAGCATGTGACCTTTATTTGGGAATACAACCTTTTCTGTTGATTAGACACAGTTTTCAGCTTATTACACTGCAGGCACAATCACCAATGCTGTGAAATTATGAATACAATTTGAAAGAGCTAGAGGCTAATGTCAGAAGACATGTTGCAGCAAGCTTTTATAGCATTGAAAAGATTAAAGAACTTTGAAAAACAGAGAGAACAACACACATGCATGCATTTCTGTCACAGTAAGCTGTCTCTTGGAGTCTCAGTAAGATAAAATGTCTTGGCATTGGTGGTGGTTTAAATTTTGTTTCCTAAATTGTCTAGCTAATCATTTTTGTACTTCTACTAATAGATGGAGGATTTTGTTCACTGATGCTTTATACTTAATATACCAGTTAAGTATTTCTCTCTTTTTGGTTCTTTTGAAAAGAGTAGTTCTATTTCAGCATGAAGTTGATTAATATTAATAAAAATATTTGCAGTCATCAGTCCTAGTTACTAAGACACCGGTGTTTTGGAAACAGATGCTGGCCTTTGGGGGTAATGCTTTCAATCATTTATCTATGTAACTGGCTAGTAGAATTTCAAAAGCTCTGTTAAAAATACTCAGCCTATTATAATCTGTAACTGGCTAGTAGAATTTCAAAAGCTCTTCTCAAAAACAGCAGCCTATTATAATATGTCAAGAGTCTTAAGCAATGCAGCTTTATATTAAATTTCATTATGCAAAACATGCACATATTAAGCCAGCAACTTAGAGACAAAAACTAAAACAGAAAAATAAAAAGATATACCAATGTTACATTAATATTCTGATTAGAAATGATCTATTAGAAGAGAAAGATGATTATTTTGGATGGAAAATGTTGTCATTATCCATTTTGTTGTACGAGGATTTTGCTTTGAGGATAAATGGAAGGACCATTCTAATTTGAATGTGTTTCTTTGAATTTTTAAATACATATTTAAAATTAATAGCTTTTGTTTTCTAGACCCTTTAAAGAATAGCTCAGTTACCATATAATAAATATTTTCAAAAGGCCCTATTTGGAACTCTCACACGTTATGCCTTTGTTTATGTTAAGTGCATTATATTATGAAAACATTCTTTCAGCGGGTGACCAGGACATATTATCTCTACCAGCTTAAGGGGTCATTGTCAATTTAATTTCACCTGTGTTAAAACTACAGTGCACATTATGGTATTGGGCATAATGTTTCATTTGCTAATAAAGCAAAACAAAAAAAAAATCTTAATACAGATATCTGAGTATGGAGCATCTGATACATGGTGTGATGATCAAAAGCATTATTCATAAAAGTATTCTTTGAATACATTGGCACAAAACTGCACTGGGGGGGGAAAAAACAGAGAAAGGAGTAAAATCAGCCAAGAGAGAGATTTCAGTAAGTACCAGATACTGGACCTGTGTGCAAAGCTGAAATAAGTACGGTGAGGTCTCTTACATTTCTGGGCAAGGAACAAATTCTTCCACATCCTTCTCTATGGATCATAGACCACTAGCACAGATCCCCTTGATGCCCATGAAGCTTTCCTTTCCTTCTCTGAGTACATCACACATTCCCTCAGATTTCTTCTTTAACTCTGTCACTTTCAAAATTTAAATTCCTTGGTATTAAAGCTCTGTACATCTTACTGCCTCTGCTCCCATTTCAGCATCTATTTCTGCTCCCTGTCTTATACCCTCTGCTCTTCTCACTGCATTGTCTTGTTGTTCCTCTTCTTTACTTTCCATTGTTCATCTTTAAGTCTCTACCCCCTGCTTGTGTGCTCTAATATTATTTATATTGAAGATCCACTTTTGGGAATCTCATTGGGACCCCATTGTGCCAGGCTTTGTAAATAGGTGGGGCACAGTATCTGCTCTGGAGAGCTTAGAGTTTAATTTGAAGTGAAACACAGCAAGTGAGCATAACAGACCATAGGAGAGAAGAGAGACGGGTGGGAGGTAAATGTAAGATCCTGTATGTATGTAGGTTGGCTATTGTACAACTTAAGAGGCAAGATCATTATAAAAATTTTGATAGGGAGAAATGCAGCCAGCCTGGCTACTACATAACCTCACTGTGACTGGTTGACTGAATTCTTATGCACATCACACCAAAAATGGTTCTTGAGGGAGGAGATGGAAGCTGCTTTATGGATAAATTCAGGGTGGATGTTTCAGATATAATAGGCAGTTTTAAGAAAGCTCAAATCCATTTGTGGGAGAAGCAGACAGATGGGCATTCAAGGGTGGCAGCTAAACTTGCCTCTGCCCACTTCCAGTGTTCCAATCATCCTTTTGCTGATTTTCAAAATGCTTGCTTATAAAAACACTTAAACTTTCCAACTGCTCGTCTCTGCTCCTGCTCTGCTACCCTCCTCTTTCCCCATCTTATTCACAATTTAAAATAAATGAATGGAATTTATAAACTTCATCCATAGTCTCAATATGTGCATTTTAACAAAGAAAAGGTTAAGAGGTGACTTGATTAGTCAATAAGTACTTACATGGGAAACAAGTATTTAATAATAGACTCTTAAATCTAGCAGCGAAACGCATAGCATGATCCAATGGCTGAAAGTTGAAGCGAGACAAAATCACACTGGAAATGAGACACAAAGGTTTAAGAGAGAGAGAGTAATTAACCGTTGGAACAATTTGACGAGGGTCTTGGTGGATTCTCCATTATTGCCAATTTTTAAATCACAATTGGATGCTTTTCTAGGAGTTATTTTGGGGAAGATTTACGGCCTTTGTTTTGTGCAGGAGGTCAGACTAGATGATCCCAATGATCTCTTTCACCCTTGGATCTACGAATTGATTGCAGTTCACTTCAATTTTATTTTAACTCTCATCTCTCCCTTCTGTGTCTCCTCCTATTTTGTCTTTGTTTCCTATATTTTTCTGAACTAGGGCCAGATACTACAACTCTACTCCCGCTTGGCTGAGTTCTGTACCTAAGTAGGACTTCCTGGAGAATGAGGAACTATCAACATGAGGAAGGGTGGCAGTCTCCAGCTCCTAAACTGCCATCTCTTTCCTGGCAGGGATTATCCCTTTTTTGGAAAACCCCCATGCAAATTTACTATATAAATATTAATTATTATAAAGAGAGCAGGAGAGAGGTCAGTAAGGAAATGGAAGAAACACAAATCGGAGAAGAGGAGAAAGACTTGAAGGAAAATGACAGACTAGGAAGAATAGTATTAATTGAGGGTGCCAGGTGAAGCTGCATTAATGAATGTCCATCTGGAACCGGAGGAAGAGGAGGCTTCTCCAGCAAGAATAGGAATGTGCTGTGGTGGAGCCAGAGGGACAAGAGATGATATCTACACATTTCCTGATGCTTAGAGATGGATTTCCTTGGCACAACATTTGGTGTTGACAAGGGGCCCAAAGATTTACTGTGAATATATTTGCACATGTAGATATTGGAATCAGTTTTCTTTCTTATTCATAATTCATTCAACTGCCACTAGTTACTGTCACCTTCATAAACTGTTTAATTTTACCTGCTGAGCTCTTGATCTTCAGAAGTGTTTTAATCCCTGGTAAACAGGGAACCTCCCCTTTTTTTCTCCCTCCCCCCTCATATTCAGAAAAAAACAACACCAGTTACAACTGCAGCACTGTGAAGGAACTCTCTGGGTAGGCAAAATATTCTACCTCTCTTTTACATCAGCCTGCCTATCCACTTGGGTTTTCCTCTATTCCGTTTCTGCCTATCTGGCTCTTTCTTTAAAAATGAAATGAAATTAAAAATGCACAAACACACACCTAACTTTGCAAATTTATCACATAGATAACATCACATACATAATGACAGTATTATTAGCCTTCGATACATCAGACACAACGTATGTTCTCGTACACTGGTATGCAAGGCTTCTGCATCTATTTATTTCCATTACTACACGATTTGATGTATTAATTATCCCCATGTGAAAAAATTTCTCCAGAATGCACTCTCATCTTAAATCTGCATCCTTTTTGTCAATGTCCTTTCAAGTAGTTTTACATCTTGCGAACAGGTCGTCCTGTTTAGCCATTGGTAAAATAAGTTCACATGGTAATGAGGCTTAATTCATATTTGTAATGGGTGTTTTGCTTATAGGGTGAAATCTCTCATATTAAAAAGGATTTTAAAAAATAAGTTTGCTGCTGCATAATAATCAGTTCCATTGAAATCAATGAAATTACTCACAGGAGTAAGTATTGTGTGTTTAAATTTAATAATCTTAGGAGTCTTCTTCTCATTATGTTCTGCACCTTTTCCAATTCAATAACCTTTAAAAGATTGAGAGTTCTTCAGTCTATTGCACAGTGTCATTTCCATTTCATGTGGTGTTTCTACAGGATTACGCCTTACTTAATTGTTGAGTAAGGCAAATTATTTCACATTTACCTGTTTTTATGTAAGACATAACTGTGAGAGTTTTTAAAAAGTTTTAAAATATTAATTCAATTGAACCCTTGCTTTCTGTTGTATTTTAAAGTATATTATTTGGTATTGAAAAAGATAGAGGAAACATTTTTTTTGCCACATTATTCTTGATCACACCATTTTGTGTCAAGAACATTCATGATCACCTGGCTTTGCAATTTATCACATGGATAACACCATTACAGGCATAGTAATAGTATTACTAGTATTACAGATCTGGTAAGAAGTATTGGGGAAGCCCTTTCTGCACTGAAGTTGGTGTTTTAGAGCTTAGATATATATGCTGGCACAGGCATTTTCTGGCTTATGACGACGTGCACTGAGCTCTTGACCCAGTCAGTGTTAATATCCGTGTTGGCACCGTTGACTATACTAGCTCTTGTGCTGCGATGGTAGAATGGGCCTGGAGATGAGCACTGTTTGGATTTCTGCAGATTAGTGAGATGCTAAAAATATATCCCCAGAGGGGAGAATAACACAGTGACTGTGCCCTGCTATGATTGGTATTCCCCTAGTTTCACTAGCTGATTAGACCCAAGTCATTTCAGGAATCCTAAAGAACCGAAATTGATAAGGTGCTTGGATCAGGCTCCCCTTACAAATAGAATTGTTATGCCCATGCTTCCTGTTCTTGATGAGCAGGTGGAAAAAACATGGAGAATTCCTTGCCTCTCCTGTTGCCCTTGTTGCAGCTGATGAAGGAAAAAGTACATACAGACCAAACACTGTGCCAGTCATGTCTTCCACCAGTACACATCAACATGAAAGTTTCGTTGTTGAGATGGCCATGATCAAAGGAAGGACCAGCCAAATTATCAGCCTTCTACCCTAGATCACAGCTTTGATGCTGGTACTGATTTATTTGTGTTGTCTGAGAATTTCATATTTGCCAAACCTGCCTGGTCAAAGATCAAGTTTGAAAGAGGGAGAAATGTTCATACACTGGCAGAGTTTCCTTCTTGAGAACAGACTCATGAAGAGTATGGTGACTTGTTTGAGCATCAGTTCTTGGGACCTTTTAGTTCAGTGGATATGGTGTCTGGAGCAGTTGGCTTATGAATAGATGCCTGCATGTACAGTTTTCAGAAATAGGCCTTCCATTTGGAAGTCTGGAAAAACATGTAGGACATTCAGCAGTACCATGTTGAATGATCAGGTGTAGGTGAACCTACAGAAGGCAAAGATGATTACAGATGTCCTTCATTCTCTGTAGTCACTTTCCCAGAGCTGCCTATCATACAGCAGGAAAATGAAGCATTAACAACTGGGAGTTGGTAGGACTTGTAGCTGCCCTCCACTCAGACCCAAACTGCACCTGTGCTATGGGGCACCAGAAGAAATGTTTTTGATTAAAAATTGTATTCCTTCCAGGGAATGGGATTACCATTCTGATACATAGCTGTGCTGTGGTGATGGGGAATTTGATCATTAGAAATAGCTAAATATGTAATGACCATTTGAATTGTTTTGCAGTATATCTTCAGGATGCAAATATGTTGGATCTCAGGGGGCACCCAGATAAAATTCTAGTAGTGTGGGGAAGGAACCTGTAGTTATTCTGTGTATTGATACAAGTGCTGTAGTGGCATCAGAAACAGGTTCTGTTTAAATGGTTAAATTTAAATGTTCAAGAAGGGGCTTATGGTCATTTTCTGAAGTGTTTCCAAGTTCATTCCCACGGTCACTTAGACTACAGAAACTTCAAAGTCTCAAGGTGAGAATGAGAACATCATGTGAAGAGGAAGTGTTTCCATTTCTTAAGCACTGTGGGTGAAAGAAAAGCCTATGCAGAAGGGGTGGGCTCTAAGTTAATTGCAGTGGAATTAAATGTCTGTCGCAGAGACCTGTGACAAGGTGTGTGAGAATTATTTAAACTAGGAACTGTGGGAAAATTGATAGGCACTAAGAAAATCTTAAATCAGACAAATACATCTGCTTGATATTTCAATAAAGCAAATGAATATCTGTATGGCTGACATAAAAGCCTGAAAGATAATAAGTTGTCAGATAAAGAAGATAAATATATCAAAAGTAAAAAATAAAAAACTATATACCCATGTGAGGGAAATAAGGAAGTGGTGATGTACATTTACATTACAGTAGTACCTACATTACCCAATCAGGGCTACATGGTGCTAGACTCTATGCAAACAATTAAACAGAGACAATCCCTACCCCACAGAACTCTAGAATAATCTAGGATTATGCTAAAATATAATCAATAAAAGAAACAGATGAATGGTGCAAACATGAGAGCCTTAATAGCAAAACTTGGAAGTAGCTCAACTAGAAGACCTGGCGATGGAACAGGATTTTGGGTGGAGGTGGTGATTATTTATTATTTGTATTACCACAGTTCCTGGGTGCCCTAGTCAGAGATCTGTACCAACAGAGAAGATCCCTGCACCAAAGAGTTTATAATCTAAGTAACAAATGACAGCAGATGGATGCAGACATATGGGAGAGAGCAAGGAAACAATGAGATAATATTGGTGATAGACTACTGTACACTTCTGATGTATGGTAGATGATATTCCCCACCCCCCACCTCCCAAATTGAAATCTTATAGTCACCAGCTATGACCTAGGCATAAATTAAGTTGTAGAAGTGGCAAGGCAGCATTATCCTTAGGAGCGTGCATAGTATTTGAGAGTTTTCTCAGTGGAGGAAAGCACAGTATAATCTGTATGGATACAAATCCTAAATCATAACATAAATATGCTAATAGGATCATTGCCAGTCTCTAGATTAAGGCAAATGGTATTGAGTAGAAAATGTAAAGGAGAACAGTGATTTTGAATATTTAATATGAGGGAGACCAGAGACAACTAAATCTAATAAAACGTTAATAATGGGTAATCTAGCTCCAAATAAACTACTCATGTCTCAAACCAGAAGAGTATTTAGAAAAGCAATTCATCGATACCTTTATCTGATTTTCTTGGACTAGGTAGTTCTAGAGCCCACAACAGGGGATGTGGACAGAATTTATTTTGAAAGATAACTATGATTGAACCCCCTAAGTGAGACCACAGTATAATTAAGTTAAAAATCACATGTGAAGGATCATACCAAAAATTAGTACTTGCATTTTAGAAAGGTGTCTTTTTGTTTTTAGAATGAAGCCAATAAAAATAGAGAAGATTAAAATCTTTACTGAGAATGAAGATTAGCTAAGAAGCCATAACACAGTCACAAAAGTATGCTTTTAAACAGTGTCTGCCTCAAAGTTGATCCTTTCAAGAATGACATTGAGGTGTCAGAAGAGGACGTGTTGCACAGCAGCCAGTCGCCCAGGAGTGAATGGTGGTATTCTAAAAGAGTTCTGAAGGGATTGACGAGTGAAGTGGCAGAGCTACTAACAAAAATATACATTTTCTCATTAAAATCAACTGTTGTAACTGATGACTTGTAGGTAACAATTATACCTGTCTTTTATATAGTGTAAAAAAAAGAAATGTTAGGGATAATTCTGGAAATTACAGACCAGCATGCCTTGTGTTACTAGTAGGTAAATTGTCTGAACCAATAGCTAAACAGAGAGTTACCAAACATCTAGTGGAACACAATATGTTAGAGACATACTATTATACCTTGTGGAAAGGGAAATTTGTGTCTTTCCTATCTACTAGAATTTTTTGAGTGTTCCAGCAGAATATTGCATACAGAAGTACCAACTTGTACTGTGTTTTTTTAAAATAATAGTTGATAGCCATTGACCGAAATGGAAATTACTCTAAGTAAAATTTCTGAAGCTAGTTTTTTACAGGTTATTTTATGGCCACAGAAAGACTTACAGAAACTTTTAAAAGCTTTGGGCTGTAATAATAAATGCCAAACTGTCAGGTCGGGTGATAAAGGATCTCTGACCACTATCTGTACCACTATCTAAGGGAAATACAAATTTTTCTACTACTAAAATAACTACAGTGATAAATGTGATCTGTTTGCCATCTTTCGTATTTCAAATCTTTCATTAGATTTGTTAATGTTTCCAGATAATATCCATGTTTTATAGGAAGCGAATGGCAATAACAGAGGATGCGGCATGTAAAACTACACAATAGTTCTTTAAAAATGTGAAAATGTGTTTATAAACTTCCTATAAACATGAGGGCTGGGCTTCACATGGTTAGCATCTGTTTTTGATAGTACAATTTCAAGTGTTGTTTTTTCCCCTCAGGACATTTATTCAGAACAGCTGGGGATCAACCGTGTAACCTGTCCACAGTGTCGAGTGCCTTCCCAATGATCAGCCACCCAGTCTTTGGTCTACATACAGCCAGCTCAGGGCATTCAGAGTTTGGTGGCTTGGGAACACTTGGTACTCCCACAGCCTTAGCAGCACATCCCCAACTAGCACCTTTTCCAGGTAAACATCTGTTACAAAGAATATTTAACCTTCTGAAGAAACAATGATCTATCCTAATTCAAATAGACAAGCAATGATTTACTTTACATCAACAAGCAAGGTAGAAGAGGTTCAATTGTCCTGTGTCAAAGACCTCAAGCTCTAGGGCTGGGCAATGGCCATGAGATTTACAATGTGAGGAAAGGAAAACATTTATTGCTGATTGGCTGAGATTCTCACTAATAGTTCTTCTAGAACGATCCTCTTAAAACCCTGTGTAAGTATGCAACCTAAATGGTAGCTGTTCTTGCCAATGATGAGATTTAATCAGACATACTTTTTTTCCTCTTTTAATCTTAACGTGTCTTTGTTTTTGTTAGGTGAATTTGTTCATCATATATCATAATTGTGAAAGGTACTTATTTAATACTGGGAAAACGGGCAAGGGCAATGGATTTATTTTCCCTTTTTTTGGAAAAACTTTTTCAACTGTTTTTTCTGTCTGACACCTGTAATAGTGAAAGTTCTAACCAGCTCAAAAGCTTTCTCCTTTGTCAGCTCAAGCTGTGATAGGTCAGTAAGCATTTTTTCTTTACTTTGTGATCAAGAGAAATGGGTAAAATTTTCAAAAGCACTCTAATAACCTAAAACAGAGTCCTGTGGCGCTTTTAAAGACTAACAATAAATAAATAAATAAGTTAGTCTTTAAAAGTGCCACAGGACTCCTTGCTTCTTTTGCTGAACTAGACTAACATGGCTACCCCTTTGGAACTTAACTTAAGGTGCCCGTGTCTCATTGAAAGTCAATGAAACTTAGTGCTTGCCAGTTTTGTAAATGGGATTTGGAGCTTGAGTCATTTAACTACTTCTGAAAATTTTACTCCAGATGAATAGATACTTACAAATTGTCAAATTGTAGCAACTAAATAGGATCCCAGAGTATGGAACTGTTACAGACACTACTTTAGGCCGGATAGGGATTATTATTGCGAACTAATTTTAATTTGTGGTGGCATCTTTTAAAGTCTGTACTACCAACTGTAGTAACCCCATCCTAAACCAAGTTGCATAATACTGCAGGAGATTTTTTTTTTTTTTTTTTTGTGCATGTGCATGTGCAAAATTAGGTGCACCAGTAGCATCTGAGTTTCATGTTAAGGTATCAGATACTCTGCTAGTATTTTTCCATTGTCCCAATTCTACTAGTATTTAGTACCGTCTAAGTCCTCTCTGAGAGGCAAAACTTCATCTCTTAATACACATTGATCATCATATAGAAGTTTGGCCCTCAGAACTGGTCTCCTGATAAACAGAAGAGTTGTCCTAACTCAGTCTTCTGTAGATTGTAACAAAGATTTTCTCATCAGAAAGAAAAGATTCCCTTTTGTAGGAATAGGGCCTGGAGCGTGTGTAAAGACCGACTTTAATTTTTTATTTTTTTTTTAAGAGTAGAATTTTGAAGACTAGAATTCCACTTGGCTTACTCCTCCTATCTTGATTAAAAACAAACAGCTGTGAACCTTACAGCAGGTTGTCTCGTAATCTTTTACTTTGTTTGCTAAAATGATTGACTTATTTTTTAGAGATTGTATCAATAGAATAGAAGTAGACCTTTGTCATTGGATAGTGGTCCACAACTAGGTAGAGGCAAGGCGTTTAGAGGAAATGCACGTTGAGGTGAAGTCTAGAAGTTTAAAGCTGTTTTCAAAGCAGGAGACACTGATTCTGTGACAGTATTCTAGTGTATTGATTTTTCTCTGTTATTATGCAGAATGATTCATGCAATTGTAACAGTTTTATCTAATGGATGCTGTTGAAACAGAATGACAGTCACTTACTCTAAGTATGATCCTTGAGAGATGTTGAACGTCAACATCTACCATAGATAGCAATCCTTTGTGTTCAGTCAAATTATTTATTTCGCTTCAATGAAATTGCATTTCCTCAACATTCCTTAGGATCAGGCCCTAAATCATTACGTATCTGCTTTTCAGTGAAGGTCTTGGAAAAGAGACCTCTTGGGTGCTTCATTTAATCCAGAAGCATCTTACCCATAAAGGTATCGGTTTTTTATGACCAAGGTGGTATATAGAGAGAGTTTTAGTTTTGTGCTTCTCTATCCTGCTAAAAGACTGCCTTGAGTTCATACATCCCATTTTGCATATCAGACAATACAGACAATTTACATAACTCTACACAGCTTTTTTGTGTTGTTTGACTCTTTGAATGTGCCCTTTGCACCATGGACAAGTGGTTTTCTTGGTTGGTATCAGCATCATTCCATCCTTTATGTGGCCAGTTGCCATTCTCTTTGTGTTCCCTTTTCACTACACCCTTGGGCAGGAGTGTGAAACTTACAGCCCGGGGCCGGATCCAGCCCGCCAAGGGCTCTCATCTGGCCCGAGGAGCCGGTGCTTGTTCCAGTGAGTGGCTCTTGGCAGCAGAGAGCAGCCTGCCTGCAGCCCAGAGCTCTGCTGGTAGCATTGAGAGACCAGCTGCCGGCCCCTCTCCCACTGCATCAGGTAGCCAGGGCAGAGAGGGAAATAACCCCTTCCTTTCCGGCCCAGGCAATGTGGACCACTGCGGACTGCAGTAAGTAGGGATGCCAAGGGGGAGGGAAAGATATGGGGTGGCAGCAGGAGCGGGGGCCCTTGTGGGGGGAGAGGGGAAGGAGGGAGTCCAGAGTCAGGCGTGAGCTGCAGTGTCCTCTGGTGCCAAGCGGGAAGTCTGAAGCATGGCTGGGGGGTGCTGCATTTGGGGGCAAGCATGGTCAGGAGGTGAGGGGTTGACTGTGGCTGGGGGCTGAGGGGGACGGAGTGGAGTTGGGCCTGGGGCCATGCCCGAAGTGTTTACTCCAGGGGCTGGATTGAGCCCCTTTGAGCCAGGTAGGGGAGCAGGCCCCACAGGGGGGCTGGGGAAAGGGTTGGGAAACCCACGTGGTACTGTGCCAGGAAGGGGCAGGAAGTCCGCGTGGACGCATGGCCTGTGTCAGATGTTCTGCCCTCCGGTGTGGCCCGCCACATAGAATGAGTTTGACACACCTGCCCTAGGGCATCCTCTTTCTCAGGTGGTCTTGACATCTTGATAAATCTCAAGTATTCTTACCTTTTTTCCTACCTTTTTCCTGATCAGTAATCATCTTCTTTACCTCATTGGTCTTTGTTTTGTTTACATGCTTCCATTCATCTGTACTTCTCCATCTTCAAGTATCTGATAAAGTGGGATTTTCTCCCATGAAAGCTCATGCGATAAATACATTTGTTAGTCTTTTAAAAGTACCACAGGACTCCTTGTATGTTTTGAATAGCAGGTTAAAAGCTCAGTCTGTTTGTCATTGGCATTGTTCACAATCCAGTTTTTGTAACCATTAATAGTGTCAGTCCATGAGTGTAACATCCTGAAATGTATATAATCTAACCTTTGTTTCCAAATTCTATTCTTGAGTACTAATTTTAAATGACCTTTTAAAGATAAAAGGCTAAATTCTACTCTCAACTATACTGGTTTAAATCAGATGTATTTCTATTAACTTCACTAGAGACATTGACATCTGTGTAAATGACAGCAGAATTTGCCTCCTGTTGATAGAGTTTCCATCTTCCTACTTTATTGAACTTGGTGTCATTTCTTTAAAAATGAAGCATTCATGTGGAGCAGAGCAACGGATTCCGCAGGTTCTGAACTGGATGACATGGAACTTACTCAAAGCTATTGATATTTTGAACATATGGCTGCTGCTCTTTGGTTTTGTTTTTTTTTTAAAGCAGAGCTTCATGGAGTCTTTAAAGGAGCAATTTGGAGGAGGATATTAATTAAATAAAAAAAGCACACCAGACAGAAAAGACCTATTTGTCATCTAGTCTGTCCTCTTACCTGTACAGATTGTTTCCTTCTGTGTGTTTTCTAGTGTTCTGTCAATCTATATTTTTAATCGTATTGGTAAAAGGGCTTCCATTATTTCTCTTGGAAACTTACTCTGTAAACTTATGCTCCAGTTAGTCTGATTGGCAAAGTTGAGAGAGGTTTTTTGTTTGTTTGTTTTTGTTGGGTTTTTTTGAGTAAAATAACATAGTATGTTATAATTCCTTTCCTTCCTGTCAATCAACCCATTCAAAGGCAGTGCTACTATCACTTTTAAAGAAAAACTGTGGCAAGCCACTGTCTCTTTCAGAAGTTATAGTATTTTGTGTAGCAATACAAATTTGCTTAACTGCTTTGTTTTATTAAATCCAAACTTGTTTTGTACCTTTGTCATATTTAAATTTACAGATCTTGTTTCTGACACTTTTTTGGTACAGGTAGTATAAGAACATAACTAGGTTTTTTTTGTTTTTGATTTAGTTTTAAGTTAAATTTCTAATAGATCTTCCCTTGTCAAAACATGAACCAGTTGTTTTACCAGGCCTTTAGCAATGAAGCTTGTTCTTTTAACAGTTTTATTAATTTAGTATTAGTGTGGAAGTTCTTTTCTGAATTATGTTGTGAGTTTTGCTGGTTGCTGAATAAATGTGTTCATTCAAACAAGTGTTTTTAAGTGGACTCCACTGCAGTTACTTCAACAACTATTGCAAACTATGGCCATGACTCTGCAGAACAGTCCTCTTGGGCAGATCCAATTGTCAGCATGGATCCCTTTCCAAGCTCAGGCATCAGTATTGTTGGGTGATATACCATGCCTATGTTGCCTACCACTCTACTCATCTCTGTATCTGAGATGTCTGAGTATTTGAGGTGACACATGTACAGTATGTTTGTTTTCAAAGATGTTGTAAACATGTTGATCCTCGAATATTAGAGAGAGGCAAGATGGGTGAGGTAATATCTCTTATTGGACCAACTTGAGCACTGTGTAAGCTCAAAAGCTTGCCTCTTTCACCAACAGAAGTTAGTCCAATAAAAGATATTACATCACACACCTTCTCTCTCCAGTATGTACAGTATTTAGTGTATAGTATTTTGGGACTTTCCAAGTGAAAAATGCAATAGAAATTCTAAGATGCTGCTGCTCTTAGTAATCAAAATAATTTAACTTTCCAGGGACCATGTCAAATAGTTGTATATTTGATCTGCCTGAGTAAAAGATTTTATGAATTATTCAAGACCAAAACTGGTTTCCTGTTTTGTTAGTAAAACAACAATGTTAAATTATTGGCTTATTTCAGTGTTTTCAAGGTGAGATTCTCATCCCTTACTCAGGTCTCTTTATAGTGTGTAAAAGTGCAGGAGTGACATGAAGGAGCTCTGACAGCCCTGTTTCAAATGTGGGAGGATCCTCCCTTGTGCACATTCTGTTTTAGCTTTTTTTAAGATTGCTCTTTCAAGGACCCCTTTTCATTGCTGTAGGGGACAAGCTGGGTTATTGGTTGGTCAGAGTTGTAGGTTTCTGGGAGTTCTGTATAGAGAGGTCCCTAGGGATTTGCAGTTTACAATAGAGAACCTAGAGTAGATCAAGATTGGGATGGTGCAATGCTAACATAAAGCCAATTTAGCACTTGTCTCCCTGGCCTGGGAGTTCTGGGCTCACCTCTAAGAGGCATAGAATGGACTCACTCTTACTCTTCACGTGGCGGATGATGAACACACAAAAATGACCTGTGTTTCTTGGTGATGGTGTTCTTAAGAATAGCAATGTAATTTTGGTGAAATCACATCAGTATTGCAACTTCTGTGGTTTTTTCAGGTATATGTTTTCAAAATGGGAATGAATAAAAATTAAGGGTGTAATTTTCCAAAGCTCTTAAATGATTTAAGACCATAAGTCCTAGAGCAAGTCAGTGACACTTGTACTTCTAAATCACTTAGACACTTTTGGTAAATCCTAATGCAACTTTAAAATAGGCAGAATTTGTTCTGTGGATCTGCTGTTGCACACAGATGCTTCATTAGATGAAAGTTAAAAGAAATAAGATGAGTGGGATAACTAATGTTTGATTTTTTTCTGCCCTTTTTCTTCTTTGAGGTACAGAATGGTGGCGAACAGATGTGCACAGTCGTACAGGGGCTGCTTTTTTCCCACCTCTTCTGGGAATTCCACCACTGTTTGCTCCTCCTGCCCAGAATCATGATTCTACTTCATTCCATTCAAGAACTACAGGAAAAAATAGTCGAGGTGGTTTAGAAAAAGGTAACAGCTGAAGATGTAACATGAATAAAACAAGCCTAAGCCATGTGTTCCTGGATGTGTTCATGAGTTTTGCTTTGACTTCAACATCATCCTGGCCATATCTAGACAATTCAGTATGAGTTTATTTTGGTAATGAGGTGCAGGCTTTAATCACTGAATACCATTTCTAAGGAAAACATTTTTGATTTCTTGTTTTTCTCTGATTATATATCTAGGAAAATACACACCGAGTATGAATAGCAGATTTGCTTTTGAAGGAGATGGTTGATATGTAAAGCCATATCCAGTCATCTTTAGTGAATATAGTTCCACTACATGGTCAAAGTACTGGCTGTATGGGACTGTTCAGGATGTGCCCACATCCTGGGTGGTGGCATGCAGGGGAAGGAGGGACAGAGCCACAGGATCTCATCATTTTACAGATGTTCCCCAGAGTCTTGGTGAAAGAGAGCCCATCCCCTGCACATCATACAGTGCATCATCAAGCCCAGGTATTTGGGCATGATGCTGAATTCAGGCTTGTGCCTTAGTTATGCAAGCATGTGCTCTCCAAGTGCCAGCTCTTTAAAACAGATGAAGGTGCAGCATTTGGATGTGGACTTCAGATTTCTAATTGCAGTCATCCCAAATTCATACCAATAAAACATTTATCCAGTGCCTTCACATACTCTCTCTTTATATAGTAAAAATATAATTTATATACTATTAGGCTTTTAGCTGAGATCTTGATGGATGGGCAATTGTAAGGAAACTTTTGGCATCCCTTTCCTTGTTTGCAAGACTGTGTGCTCAATATCCTAGAAACCTGGCATAGGAAAGTGTGTGTGTGGGTGTGTGTGTGAGAGAGAGAGAGAGAAGGTTACCTCTTGAAAGACTTAGTTTTTGAGCCTAATTTGTAAAATTAAAATCTACTTGTTATTTCAAATGAAATTCTTTTGAGTTTTGTCACTTTTTCTTCATTTTTATCTCTGCCCTCCCCAACAGGTCTTGTATGCTACTTCCTATGCATACTTCTTTCTTTGCTTACAAGATATGAAGGGATTCACCTAGTAGAGGCAAAGTGTATATTTTTAAGTTCTTTATTTTGCAGCAGAGAAAATTATATCTTTTTTTACTAAACTCTGAGTTTATTGTTGAAAATAGACTATTCTTGATTATTTTTTTTTTTACAGAAAATTACAAATTATTCAAGATAGTCTTCTGTGTCTCATTGATATTGTTGTGTTTTCCTGAAAACAAAAACAACCGTATCCCCCCAAATTTACCCCTTTTTCCTGGGGTAACAGTGTTTTACAGGACAGTATATTCTGGGATTTAAATAGTCTGTATCTGAAGATTCTGGCCTCTTGCTACATGTAGCCTAATATGACTATAACTCACCAGAGAAGTGATAGCTTGATGTCTGTGATTCTGTAAAACAATTTTTAATTTTTTTGAAGGTGTGAATGGATCAATAAATGGGAACAGTACAACATCAGCATCTGGTGTCAACACATCTGTATTACTCACTACCACTGCAAGCTCTGCAGGGCAGGCAAAGGCTATAACCTCAGGAGTGGGAGGTCGCAAATGTAACCAGGAACAAAATAAAAACCAGCTTTTGGATACCAGGGCTGACAAAATCAAAGATAAGGTAAATAAACTTTTTTTTTTTTTTTTTTAAACTAATGATTCGTGGCAAAAGATGTAAGATTATAGTATTGGCCTTTAAAAGTCCATTGTTTTGTACCTGTGGCCAATGTCTTGAGATTTCCTTTTTCATTAATGCAGGAACTTGCATCAGTTGATTATGCCTCTTAACTAAAAACCAGCAGTAGAGCTTTATGTGTAGGTTCCACTAATTAGACTAGATTAGAGTCACAGCAGATTATCCAAGGGATGATACCATTGAATTTCTTAGCAAAAAGAACATTCTGGAACTTTGAGAAAAGATTCACATATTTTCCTAGGTGGGATTTCCTATCTGTGAAGTAATGGAAGTACAATAAATGGCTCCAGTTCAAGAGAGTACTTAAGCATGTGCCTAACTTTAAGCATG
Source organism: Pelusios castaneus (assembly GCA_007922175.1). Taxonomy (NCBI): domain Eukaryota; kingdom Metazoa; phylum Chordata; order Testudines; family Pelomedusidae; genus Pelusios; species Pelusios castaneus. The sequence continues at coordinate 4,326,349 of ML685793.1, read as the reverse complement.
AGTACTGTAGTTCCATTGAAGTCAGTAGGACTATTCATGTGTTTAGTTAGGCATATGTTTAAGTTTTTTGCTGCATTAAGTCCCAAGTTACTTACATCCAGGAAACTGGAGGCTAGAATTCAGCCTCCTTGTGGTTACAAAGGAAGATACTTGGACAGTATGAGCTGCCAATAAATAGATTAAATGCCACAAGGTAGAAGTGCATTAATTTCTGATACTTTTTGTGAGAGTCACTTTCTTGTCTCTTCCCATTGCAATGCTTTATACAGTCCTTGTTCCAAATATTCAAAGTGAAATACATTAAATTGAACTTCAGTCAGAATTTTCATATTAGTGTTGATGTTTATAGCCAGCAATCTACAAAGATACTCAGTTAGTCCTGAAAATGTTAATTAGAATTTTTTCTAGATGCAGTCTTGTATCAGATCTTGAGCATGTAGTATGGAACAACAAATCCCCATATGTTTTTAATTTTATAGTTTTGTGTGGGTTGGGAAACCCATAACATCTAAAAATCTTAAGGTTTTTAAGTGGCTTAAGCTCCATGCCGTGAATAGCTTATAGTACTAGTAAAGACAAAGGAGTAAATTCAGAACAGGAAAAGAATTGAGGTAAATAAGGATATGAAGTTTTTCAGACATAAATTTAGTCAGCTTTCAGTTTTTTGTTGCTCCTCTTGGAAATGCTGTTTCTTATTGCTATTCTTTGGAACATAAGGTGCCATTTAATTTATAACCTAGTCTCCCTCTTCTTCTAATTTTTCCTATCATCTATAAGAGACTATACTCCCTAACTTATTAACCTATTTTCTATTTTAAAACAACTTTTTTATCTATCTCTTTATTGTTGTCTTTCAAAAACTTCTGGTTTTATTTATTTTTAGTGCTGTTTTCCCATTTCTTTAACTTCATTCTCTGGTTACAGTCCTCTTCTGCAACTGACATTTTAATTTGCGCATATGTTCTTCTTAAATGATGTGTTTGCACTTTCTTGTTTATTCGTACTAGGGTTTTTGTCTCCTAATATTATTGAAAGGTAACAAGGTTAACACTGTCAATACATTTTCATTCTTTAGAGCAGTTTTCAACTCTATATCTTTGGGTACCAAAAAAAAAATAAAAAATTTTGCAAACCTTACAGCAGTGAGTCTGAGACTGGGTCAACTGACTTTGGACTCATCAGGCTTGCGGTTCTCGACTAAAAAGCAGTGTAAATATTCTTGTTTGGGCTGAAGACTGGGCTCCAAAATATGGCGAGGGTGAGGGGAGTCTCAGAAGCTGAACTCTAGCCTAAGCAGGATCATCTACGTTGCTACTTTTAGTCCCATAGCATGAGTCCAAGTCAATGGGTCCAAACTCTAAAACTTGCCACTGGGGGGTTTTTTGTTTTGTTTTCTCTTTTACAGTGTAGACAATACCCTTTGTTTCTTATGAACCTACTTGTATTCTTGTAGAATTTCCTCTCCTGAAAATGTTTATTTCTTTGTTTTGGTCTTGTTATGGTCTTAAATATAAACAAAACTTAATGGCGACATCTGGCTAAATTTCCTCCCACATCTTTATCTTAAGTGATTAATCAGAACTAAGGCTAAAATTGCTCCTTTTCTAGTCTCTAAATTGTAAGTAAACAGTTTCATACTGTTATGTGATCGTAACTATATTGTGCTGCTCAAAGCATTAAAAGGTGGCAGCTCAGTATACTTGAATTCTCTTCCCTTAAAGCTTCTTCCGTCTTTAACTGAGTGTAAGAAATGGATTGTATCATATAAATCCAGGGCCAAATTAATCAGCCTGCTGTGCTGCTCCAACAGCATGAAACATTTAAAACTGGCTAGCAATCTACTTCAAGGTTCCTCTGGTATATAGGAATTTCTTGGTTGGGTAAGGCAAGGCTGGCAGACACCTGGTATGGGGAAGGTTGCTAAGGAAAAAAGGCAAAACCAGAGAGCTGCTACCTCCTCTTCAGTTTATGTGAAGTCGCTTGGGTCCATGAGCAGCAGGTATGAGAAAGAACAACTCTATGGGCATGGCCAAGTCAACTTGTCACTTGCTTGTCACAGGATTCAGGATTTTCAGAGGCAGCTTAATACACTTGCACTACCTCCATCATTCTCTAGACCTGTAGCATTCACTTCTGGATCTTTCAGCTGTATTTGATTAATACATTTCAATACCACTTTATGGCAAATATTGAAATTACTTCAGGACATCACCCCACAAACCAATATCTTGCAAGAGGAAAAGCTGTTTGTTAGACTTATTTATTCCATTCACTCTTGATGGTCTCTTGCTGAACAAATGAAATGTTCTGTTAACACAGCTACTCTAAACTAATTCAAATAATATAGCTTGTTTACTTGGGGCTAGATTCTACTTCAAGGTTGCACCTTAGAGCCTTACTGAAGTCAATGGGATTGCTGGTTTGAATAGAATTTGGCTTTTTAATTTCATATACTTATTCTATGTTTTCTGTATTCCCTGAAATAACTCTTATATTAACTACTTCTAAATCTTCTTTTGCATATTCCTTCAGAATGTAGCTGTTCTAATCAATATCTTGGCAAATCTAAATCACTTTGGCCAGGTCTACACTAGAAAATTGTTCTGAAATAAGTCTTTGTGCTATTATAAACGTGTTGTATTTATAGCTCAATTGGGTGTTCACACTACTCTCCTTATAATTCAAAGGAGTGGGGTGTCCGCACTGTTCTTTGCATTTCCTCAAGAAAGAGCATTGAGTTGTGGGCACCTGTCCCACCATGCCACTCGTCAGCTTCCAGCACTAGGAACCCTGAGTAGAAGGAGAGGAGCACTGTGGTTAAATTTACAAGTTCCCCTGGGGCACTGTGTTTCCTTGTTGTCATTCACTGTAGCTGCTAGCAACTCGTGCCCTTTTTCAATGTTGCCCCAGGAAAACAGGAAAAAATTCAAAAGTTGCCAGGACTTCCAAGAGCAGCGGAGTATCAGAGCAGCAGAGTCCAAGCGGAAGACCGGAGTGGTCAAGCTTGGCATTCTGGGACATTTCTGGAGGATACTTATTGCAGAAGAAAATTCCATCAGCGTTCACACACGCTTTATAGCGCAAGAACTGTCCCACAATAGTCGTTAAGACTCTCGCACAGGTGGTATTATTGTTCTGATATAACAGGGCACTTGTAATGCAACAAGGAGTATTCAGGTGTGTACAGTCGGATTGTTTTTCTGCAATAAGATGGCTTATTCCGCAATAACTCTCTAGTGTGTACAAGGCCTTTGTAGTCTTTTCTAGTATATTTCTGATACCATGATACAGAAATCACTATTGTATGGATGCACTTTTCTCTATTTTGTCTTGCTTTTATTTCTTGTCAGCAGATATTTTAAAGACATCCTATGAGTGTTTGCTTTTGTTTTATGTTTCCCTTTTATAGAGGATATTTTCTTGTAATCTCTTTTTCTTGCTGACTATTTATTTGTTTATTTTTTCCCTATCCACTTGTCTGCATAGTTTTAGCTGCTTTATCTTTTATGCTGCAGAAACTCATTGGCCAAACTTACCTTTTCTGTCCCCCCTAAATGTACTTACACCCTCCCCCCCTTTTTTCCCCTCTTTTTAGTTACTAAATTGGTGTCCCTTGTGTAGAAATGTGACCAATCCAACCTTTACCGCCTTTTACCCATTTCAGAAGGGCCCCCACTAGTCTACAAGCTGAGATTTTCATGGCTAAAACAGTAATTAAACAATGCAGTGAGGTTTTCAGACTGTCCATTTGGTGGCAAAATATTGAGCTTTATGCCAAAATCAGGTACTTCTGTTACTGGAGAGTCTGTTTGCTGTACATAAAATATATTTAGTGCTCCTCCTTACTTTCATCAATTGTTTTTATCATACTCAAACTCTCAGAACCCAGAACTGGAACATATTTAATTAACTTCCTCTGTCAGTCATGCTTCTGCCTCATCTGTGTGCAAGAACTTGCTGCTATATTATCCATGAGCATGCCAGACCCTTCTTCTTAGTGCAAAACAAAGGAGTCGTCCTGTGGCACTTTTAAAGACTAACAAATTTATTTATCTCATGAACTTTCGTGGGAAAAAATTCCATTTTGTCAGACGCTTTGAAGATGGGGAACTTACAGAACGGGAGGAAATTAAATGCAGGGAAGTGTAAGACATAAGACCAGGTCAGACTTAAACAAATCAAAGCAGATGTTAAGATTCAAACACTGGGGAACAGCATATAGAGGAAGGTGAGGTCAAATCACCTGTTGCAATGATAAAAAAAAATCCGTAATT